>JASPKZ010007441.1:250000-850000 GCA_030220185.1 Diploptera punctata
TGCTTGTAAACTTACAGTCGCAGTTTCAAATCCTGTTTTTTTTCCCTGATCTGGCAGACCTATAAAAATCGAAAAACACTCTCGTCTACAAATAAGTTTTAAATTGACTAAAATTTGTGGTTGTGCCACTAGCAGTTAAAATCATTATAAACAACTAAATAAAATAAATACTATTATATAACTATTAATAATTTGTTAAAACATCAGTCTTTTCTATCAATATATTGAAATGAAAGGGTATGTGTAAGTACTAATTCTTTGAACTGTACGTACCCGTTTATTTTACCATTATTAGATATGGAAGTTAAATATACGTTCTGTAATATATAATGAATTTGAAAATGCACCAAAATATTATTAATGAATGCACATTATTTATTCTCATTACTGTTGTCTTCTGTGTAAATATTATATCCTGTAAAAATCAGAGTTTGTAAAACATGACCTATAGGCTATAAGTACATTAAGATTTCTGGATATTACTATGTTGAAACATACTTAATTTCTTCAGTTACAAAAATTCTGTTAGGTTTTTATGTGACGCATACGTAACAGAAAGACAGCCCACGGACGTTCTTATGCTTTTGTGTCCTATGTATCTAAATCTGATAGGAACTGATATTTCATTTCAGCAATGGCGGCAGTAGTAGTGCTGGTAGGTGCGTAGATGGTGACGAATGCAAGCGGAGTGGCTTTTGGAGCAGCAATGGTGGCAGCGGCGACTACAGATGCAACGGAAGTCACAACAGATGCAGCTGTGTATATGTCGACTGAATGAATGCTGGTGGATGATTGGTGAAAGTAGTAGTAATGGTAGGGGCATAGATAGAGGCGGGTGCATGTGCAGTGGTTGTTAGATCAGCACTGGTGTCAGCAGCGACTACAGATGCAGCGGAAGTCACAGCAGCTGATATGGAGGCAGTAGCCTTGGGAAGTGCAACTGCTGTGATGGAGACTGCAGATGTAGTGGCTGTGATGTAGGGAGGTGCAGCTGTGAATACAGAGTTATTCAAAAGGTTGCGCACAAATTTCTGGAGTTTATAGAGGGGTCGAAATACATCTTTTGATTAGTAACATATGGTCTGGAATGTAATCCTGGATCTGTACAAGCCCTGGAATGTCTGGATAGACAAGACTTTATTTTGTCCACACAAATGTAAATTTAGTCACTAATTTGAGTTTGCAACTCTAGGTGTTCAAAATGAATACCACCACATTGATTATAGGCATGTTCTTCCGCGTGAGCATGAACTTCCTCTTCCATAGCGACTGTTCGAATAGTACGTGACCGGCCTACATGATGCTATGAACGCAAGAAATCTGTGTCTCGTGTCAGAGGTGAAAGTTTAGAAACGTTCGAGGATGTGGTTGACGCCTGTTCTGATATTGGGCGCCGTACAGGCCTTGAAATTTGCGTGCATTACCATATATTAAATGCATGCCTCGAAGTTATGACAACGTGTATTCCAATTCACAAAAATCACACATCTTCAAACTATTGCTATAGTGGACTTTACAATACACTGCATATACCGTATTGAAATGAAAAGAGTCTTCATAAATTCAAAAAGTATTGTATCGCGACCAGTGCCTCTGTACAAAGCAAGCATAGATCCGCATTGAAGTTCCCGACTTCTCCAGGCTTGTACTGACCCAAGATTACTTTCCATACCATAAGTTACTAATCAAAAGTTGATATATTCCGACACCTCTATAAGAACAAGAAATTTGTGCGCAACATTTTCAATCACTATGTAGTCGACCGAATCAATGCTGACGGATGATTGGTGAGTTCAGTAGTAGTGGTAGGTATATAGATAAGGGCGGGTGTATGTGGAGTGATTGTTAGAGAGGCACTGGAGTCAGCGGCGACTACACATGCAGCGGAAGTCACAGCAGCTGATATGAAGGCAATGGCCTTGGGAAGTGCAACTGCTGTGATGGAAGCTGCAGATGCAGTGACTGTGATGTAGGGAGGTGCAGCTGTGTACATATAGACTGAATGAATGCTGACGGATGATTGGTGAGCGTAGTAGTGAGGGTAGGTGCGTAGAAAAGGGCGGGTTCGATGGGAATGGTTGTTAGAGCGGCACTGGTGGTAACGGCGACTACAGATGCAGCGGAAGTCACAGCAGTTGATATGGAGGCAATAGCCTTGGGAGGTGCAACTGCTGTGACAGAGGCTGCAGATGCAGTGGCTTGATGTAGGGAGGTGCAGCTGTGTATATGTCGACTGACTGAATGCTGGCAGATGATTGGTGAGAATAGTAGTGATGGTAGGTGCGTAGACAGAGGTGGGTGTATGTGGAGTGATTGTTGGAGCGACACAGGTGGCACCAGAGACTATAGATGCAGCGGAAGTCACAACAGCGAAAATGGAGGCAATAGCCTCGGGAAGTGCAATTGCTGTGATGGAGACTGCACATGCAGTGACTGTGATGTAGGGAGGAGCAACTGGGTATGTAGACTGAATGAATGCTGGCGGATGATTGGTGAGAGTAGTAGTGATGGTAGGTGCGTAGATAGAGGGGGTGCAAGTGGAGTGGTTGTTACAGCGGCACTGGTGGCACCAGCGACTATAGATGCAGCGGAAGTCACAGCAGCTGATATGGAGGCAATAGCCTTGGGAAGTGCTTCTGTTGTGATGAAGATGCAGATGCAGTGGCTGTGATGCAGGGAGATTCATCTGTGTATATGTCGACTGAATGAATGCTGGTGGAGATTGGTGATAGTAGTAGTGATGGTAGGTGCGTAGAGAGAGGCCGGTGCATATGGAGTGGTTGTTACATCAGCATTGGTGACAGCAGCGACTACAGATGCAGCGGAAGTCACAGCAGCTGATGTGGAGGCAATAGCCTTGGGAAGTGCAACTGGTGGGATGGAGACTGCAGATTCAGTAGCTGTAATGTAGGGAGGTGCAGCTGTGTATATGTCGACTGAATGAATGCTGGCGGATAACTGGTGACGGTAGTAGTAATGGTAGGTGCGTAGAGAGATGCGGGTGCATGTGGAGTGGTTGTTAGAGCGACATTGGTGCACCAGCGACTACAGATTGAGTGGAAGTTACAGCAGCAGAAATGGAAGAAAAACCTTGGGAAGTGCAACTGCTGTGATGGAGACTGCATATGGAGAGGCTGTGATGTAGGGAGGTGCAACGGTGTATGTGTCGACTGAATGATTGCTGGCTGATGATTGTTTTGATTAGTAGTGATGGTAGGTGCGTAGATAAGGCAGGTGTAAGTGGAGTGGTTGTTAGATCGGCACTGGTGGCGGAGGCAACAACAGATGCAGCGAAAATCACAGCAGCTGATATGGAGGCAGTAGCCGCGGTAGGTGCAACTACTGTGATGGAGGGTGCAGATGCAGTGGCTGTGATGTATGGAGATGCAGCAGTGTATATGTAGACTGAATGAATGCTGAGGGATGACTGGTGAGAGTAGTAGTGATGATAGGTGCGTAGATAAGGCGGGTACAATTGGAGTAGTTGTTAGAGCGGCACTGGTGGCAGCAGCGACTACAGATGCAGCGGAAGGCACAGTAGCTCATGTTGTGGCAACAGCTTTGGGAAGTGCTACTGCTGAGATGGAGGCTGCGGATTCAGTATCTGTGATGTAGGGAGGTGCAGCTGTGTATTTGTCGACTGAATGAATGATGACAGATGATTGGTTTGAGTAGTAGTGATGGTAGGTGCGTAGATAGAGGCTGGTGTACGTGGAGTGATTGTTTGAGGTGCACTGGTGCACCAGAGACTACAGATGCAGCGGAAGTCACAACAGCGGAAATGGAGGCAATAGCCTCGGGAAGTGCAACTGCTGTGGAGACTGCACATGCAGTGGCTGTGATGATGGGAGGTGTTGTGGTGTATATGTCGACTGAATGAATGCTGGCGGATGATTGGATTGAGTAATAGTGATGGCAGGTGCGTAGATAGAGGCGGGTGTAAGTGGAGTGGTTGTTAAGAGCGGCACTGGTTGCAGTGGCGACTACAGATGCAGCGGAAATCACAACAGCTGATATGGAGGCAGTAGCCTTGGGAATTGCAAGTGCTGTGATGGAGGCTGCAAATGCAGTGTCTGTGATGTAGAAAGGTGTAACTGAGTATATGTAGACCAAATTAATGTTGGCGAATGATTGGTGAAAGTAGTAATGATGGTAGGTGCGTAGATAGAGGCGGGCGCATGTTGTGTGGTTGTTGGAGCGGCACTGGTGTCAGCAGCGACTACAGATGCAGCGGAAGTCACAGCAGCTGATATGGAGGCAGTAACCTTGGGAAGTGCAACTGGGGCGATGGAGACTGCAGATGCAGTGGATGTATGTAGGGAGGCAGCGGTGTATATGTCGACTGAATGAATGCTGGTGGATGATTGAATTGAGTAATATTGATGGCAGCTGCGTAGATAGAGGCGGGTGTAAGTGGAGTGGTTGTTAGAGTGGCACTGGTTGCAGCGGCGACTACAGATGCAGCGGAAATCACAGCAGCTGACATGGAGGCAGTAGCTTTGGGAAGTGCAACTACTGTGATGGAGGCGCAGATGCAGTGGCTGTGATGTATGGAGATGCATCTGTGTATATGTAGACTGAATGATTACTGACGGATGACTGGTGAGAGTAGTAGTGATTGTAATTGCGTAGATAGAGGCGGGTGGAAGTGGAGTGGTTGTTAGAGCGGCACTGGTGGCAGCAGCGACTACAGATGCAGCCGAAGTTACAGCAACTGATATGGATGCAGTAGATGCAGTGGCTGTGAATTAGGGAAGTGCAGCGGCGTATTTGTTGACAGAATTAATGCTGACAAATGATTGGTGACAGTATATGTGCTTACTTTGAGAATTCAGGTATAAACCATAGTTTACCTTTGAAATATTTATTCCTTCTAATTATATTAGTATAGAACACCAAAATACTTTCAAAGTGAATATCGAAATTATATGCATTATTGATCTACATGGAGGTTTAGAAATCTGGTAGGAACTGATATTTGATTTTAGCAATGTCAGCGGTAGTAATGATGGTAGATAGAGGCGTGTAGAAGTGGAGTGGCTATTGGAGCGGCACTAGTGACAGCGACGACGACAAATGCAGCGGAAGTCACAGAGGCTGATATGGTGGCAGTAGGCGCGGGAAGTGAAACTGGTGTGATGGAGACTACAGATGCAGTGGCTGTGATGGAGGAAGATTGTGCGGCAGATGCGGAGTTGGATATATCGAGTGAATAAATGCTGACGGATGATTGGTGACAGTACTTGGGCTTACTTTGAGAATTCAGGTATAAACCTAGGTTATATTTATTCATTCTAATTGTATTAGTAGAGAATACTGAAATACTTTTAAAATGATAATAAAGAAATATGTACAATTGATCGTACATGTAGGTGTAGAAATATAGAATTCATTTATCTTTGAATATTTACTAACAAGACAATATATGCTAATATAATATATAATTATATGCACCACGCCGTAACAGAGCTTTGCACAGAGCTATGGGAGTTGAGCTGTTCGATTCTGTATGGGGAAAATATATTTTCTCATGGAATTTCGGCTTGTATAGAAATGGTGCCCACCCATCATCGTGAGGAATTTCGGTAGCTACAATAAGTAGCGGCTCCAGGTTGAGAAAACCAGCTATAACGTCAGGTGACAACCCGACATGCTTGACCATATGTCACTCCTATACTGACTGGATAATCGCCTACCTCTGCGATTAGCACATGTGGATGTGAGGCCAGCAGCCGACAAGGCCAGGGCATGGGACAGGCCTAAGCCTCGTGGAATTTTAGTTTTAGTTATACAGTAAAACTTGTTTTATCTGGAACATGAATAATGCGGAAATCTGTCCAATGTGAACAAATGTATTGGTCCTGGCGAAATAATAGTAATTTTACGTGTATTTGTTTTGCATAAAACGGAATCTGTCCAACGCGGAAACGGAAGGATATTTTTATACAATTCATGCAAAAAAGCGGAAAGACAGAGAGAGAAATAAATTAGTTTCCACTTCATTGAATACCCGTTAGGCCAAAAAAAAACAATAAAGAATGATTTCAGCCGCCGGGTGAATTCTTCCTGTACCTGAAATGTTCCATCGGCTTCACTGCACACACATTGCGAAATACAGATACAGTACCTGTCTTACAAATAACCATTGTAGTGTAAAATCTTAAATTAATTTAAGTTCTGAGACCGATCTTTCACAGGTAGCTTTCTGAATTCACGTAATAAAGATGGCTAAAACGTATGTTTCATTGTCATCAAACGAAAAATTGAAAGTGATTGAAGAAAAAAAAACTCAGTGCCCAAAATAATGACTAAACTCAAATGTGGAAAAAATCGAGTTTTTAAAACACAAAGACTTTAAAACACAAAGAAAAAATAATGAATGAATAGATACAAGGAAATGGTCAAATGAAGAGAAAGCTTAAAAAATAAAGAAAAAGAAATCAACGGAATATTATGGGAGTGTTTTACAAGTTCACGATCAAAAAATCTCCACATTTCCGGACCGATGCTCCAAAGTCAAGCTCAGGCTGTTGCTAAATCCTTAGGGAATAACGATTTCAAGGCATCTTCAGGTTGGCTGGACAGTTTTAAAGACGACACAATGTAGTGTGGATTGAAATTTGCAGGGAATCAAAGGATGTGGACAAAAGTGTAATTCATAAGCGGAAATCGAAACTGCAAACTTTAATTTTAGGATACGCGCGTAAGAGACAGTTTTACCGCTGATGAAACGATACTGTTTTTTTTTCTGCAGGCAGCTATCAAGGTGGTTTTTACAAATAGTGATGCAAACCAAATGGACAAATAAATATCAAAATAAAACACACTTTATTGTCACTAACCCTAAAGTTCATTGTTAAAAGCTGTTGTATTTCACGTGCCGATATGTACTTTAATAAATGCCTTCATCGCCATGGTCAGTATATTATTGTTTCAACTTGTTCGATGCAATAATTTTGATTGAATAACACGTGTTTCTTGTGTCTTGTTCCCAGTTTATAATGTCGAGTTAAAGGAAAGAAAAATTAGCACCAAAGAGAGAAAAAAAAATTGTTGCCGCTTAAAGTAAAAATAAAAATAAGTTTGACCGTTTATACGCGTTGGCGAGTTGTTTGCGTCTATATCACGCTGTTTCAATGTTAATGAATCAAGAGATCGGAAGACAAAATAAGGAATTCTATCGCAGAATCCACAGCTGAATATCAATCTTAATTGAAAGACATTTTAAAAGCGGCAAAACAGGAAAAAAATAACAAGTTCTTTAAGTCCTTGCCTAAACCTGACAGTAATAATTGATAGAAATTGTTCACTCTCTCTCTCATTAATTACTATTATTTTGATAAATTTTAATTTATTCTGAAATCTTGGAACGTATTCCCATATACCCACACAAATTACCATTTCATATTCGAGATTTCTGTATTTGCGGCATATTTGCGGAACATATCCCCCGCGAATAAGGATCTTTTTTACTGTACTTCACTTTTCAACGGCAGCGAAACTATAATACGTAAAAAAATACATGTACGGTACTCTATAATCTACGAATATTATGTAGTTTTAGTTTTTTATAATGCGAAATTTTGTCTAATGCGGAAAAATGGTCCATGCGGATTCCGCTTTGAGCAAGTTTTACTGTATAATTATATCCTTACTGAAAATATGCATAAGAACACTTAAAAGCTTTCTGTTTTATCTTATGTAAAGTGTTCTGTGTGTCACATTCAAAATGAAACATATCACTTCAAACTACTCTAATATCAAAATGGATCCATAATACTGCTTGAAACGTAATATCCAGAAAAAAATTACGTGTACTAGTAACTGAAGATGAATTATATTTCCATAGGATTAATAAAATTGTTTTGGTTTAGTTTCCAATATCTGTGGACGTCAATCAATGTATTTGTTTTTGTCGTAAAGGGATAGTAAGAGTATTAAAATACTCAAAAATCAAACTGATGTTTGGAAAAATAGGGAATACTGAATGTGAAAAATGCTGAATAATTTGGGTACAGAAAAAATATGTAAGTACATTGTAAATCGGGTATTAATAGAATTACTTTTATTATTATTATTTATACATGTATTATTTTATTACTACTATAATTAAATAACATTACAGGGACCCATAGAATTGTATACAATTGTAGTACTGTAACATGTGGTTTTTACATCGAAAATCAGTATATAATGCTAATTATGATGCGAGTGCCATAAACGTTGCTAAGACAACAATGAAGTCATTGCTCATACCTAAACGGTTTTATACGAGTTACATGCAAGCAAATGTAGAATATTTATGTTTTATTTTAATTTGGTTTTCCACATAGCCTTTCGCAACTGTTACAGATTTCCAACCTCTTTTTTTTTTTTTTTTTTCTCAAAAGGCATCTCACATTTTTCGCATTCTCTTTCTTATAAAGCTCTGTAACTTTTAAGATTCAATAATGTTTCCTCTACATATTTTGCTTGTTCCATAATTTCTGGTGTAATGCAATCCATAATATCATCCATATCAATAAAATTTTGAAGGAAATTAACGTCACCTTGGCAAACAATAAACAATAGACTTATTCAAACATAAACATCAATATCACAGAATCATGGGAAAAATATATTTTATAATATAAATAATTAGTAAAGTAAAGACTAGGATAGCATTAAACGTTGTAAGACGTGCACAATCTAGTTAAACATTAATTCGCGTCATAATTACCAAGATTATACATTCGTTATATAAATTACTAAATAATTGTATTTTTCTAACAAGGAAAGTGTCGACTATTGCATCCCGATATATATTTTAAATTTTCTTTCAGAGAAGCGTTATAATGTACCAAGGACATTTTCAAAAGCCATCTGCCTCTTTTAACTGCAAGGCACTAAAATCTAGTGCCAAATGTCTCATTTAAAACATAGGAAAAATAATACAACTCTAGAATTGGTGGATTGGATAACCCTCCCTATCTGCCATCCGCGCCGCATCCCGCGTCATTCCATACCGCTCTTACTGAAGCAAGAATTCCATCTGCTCCCTACAGTGGGTTGCTATTGCTTGATTCTGGCTTCGATTTCTGTACCTTGCAGATAAAAACGGCAGTTTAGACGCTTGTCTGGGAGAAATTTCAAGGTAGGTTTCGGCATGCAAATGGTTGACAGTTCCCTTGTAAGAATAAATAAATAAAAGCTATTTTATATTGTAGATCTCAAACCTATAAATTCAACTTCCACTTGCCGTGTCCGACTGAATTCATGTATTTGTTTTAATATTGTAATAAAACATAATGCATACAATATAATATATTGTACAAAATTAATAGTAATACATTTTATTTGTTAATTTATTTGTTGATATTCATTTATTGGTATGATCTCACTTGCTATATTGTCGAGGATTTGAATTTTAAACAGCGCATGCAATAAAATCTTAGTGGATCAAGAGAATGTGCAATTCAAAGGTATTAATCTGCTGTTCTTGTATGCTGATGGATTATTAATCCATTGTGTGCAGATAATGCTAACAACCAATATATAACTTACATTCTATTAAATACGTAGACCCTAAATCCATGATGCACAGAAATAAGCTGAACTTAGGCTCAATTCTGGAAATGCTTGCTATTATGCATATAGGGACTTCTATCATCCCAACTTCTGTAAAAAAAGTTAAATTGAAAATATATCAAACTGTTATTTTCCAGTTATACAGGGTGTAACAGGACCTCACCGACAAAATTATTGGGATGATAGGCCATGCAGAGAGGATCAATTTTTGTGAAGGAATATATTGTCCCAAAAATGTGGTTTATGAGTTATGTGTATCAAGGTGCGCACGGCACACACTGGAACCAATCCGTTCGTTTTTATCTGTGCTGTTAGCCCTCATTCTGTCCTAGCAATACGTACCTACAGGTTTGGAGGCATATTAAGAGCATGGTCTACGTAACTCCAGTGGTCAACTGATACACAGACTAAATGCTGCATTTAACGAGTCAAACAGAATCCTGCCATGCTCCGCCGTGTTGACCGATCGTTGCTGTGACGATATCAAGCATGCAATGAGGCACAAGGCCGACTGTTTGAACACTTATTTGTAAAAACATGCCCTTTTTTTAATGATATGTATACAATTGTATTCAATTCCGACCCTTACAGGTGAACACCTTCATCTGCACATAACTCATAAACGACGCGTTTCGGACCATATGTTCCTTCATAAAAAATGATCCTTTCTGCATGGCCTATCATTCCTATAATTTTATCGGTGAGGTCCTGTTACACGCTGTATAAATAAGAAACATGGACTTTTAATTGAAGGACCTCCTAGTCCTTGTGGAGTCAAAAAATGTATCCGTAGTAAAAAATCCCTCTCCCGACAGGTCGTGCCATTGTAAGGTCCGGGTGGCGTGTGGCACGTAAACATACCTAGAAGATGAGAGGTTAAACTGGGTTAAGGAAACAAAATTATTTGTATTAGTTGCACTCCTTAACATTTGCTGTTAGACATTAGGCCTATACGAGATTGGACTACATAGTGACTAAATTAATCTTCTATTACATCATGTAATGTAGCGTTTTTGACTGTTATATTGCACAAATAAGCACGGGATCACATTTCGTAGAAACATGTTTCGTTTAATAAAGAACATGAAAGTGTCGTGTCGTGTAAGAATATGTTATATGCACAATGCACTTGCTCATGTGGAATGTTGAGACAACTATGAGATTAAATAGGAATAAAAGTAGGGATATATACAGTGTTCTGCCCAAGAGCAGGTCTTTTACTGCAAACTCAACATTATCCACTCTTTCCTCGACTCAGCCTTCCTCTTTGTATCTGCATACAAACAAACTATTTTAATATTCTGTATCGTCTAATGAATTTTTCTGCCTCTAACCTTCTTTCCGTTGACAGTTCCTTCTAGGGCATCCATCAGTAGACAGTTTCTTCTTAGCCAGTGGCAAATTCAATTTTTTTTTCTTCGTTATGAGTTCCAGCATTGTTCTTTCGCCCATTCTGTCTAGCACATCTTTATTTTTTATTTTGTCTGGCCATTTTAGTCGCAATGTCGAAGTCCCTGCACCATATAATGCTACACTCCCCACAAAGCACTTCACTAGCCTCTTCAGTGATTTTTTTGCCAAAGGTCCACAGAAAATGTTTCTCTTCTTGTTAAAAGCTTCTTTTGCCATTGCTATCCTCTGCTTTACTTTTTGACAGCAATTCATGTTACTACTGATAGTACAACTCAAGTATTTGAAGCTCCCCACTTGACCAATGGCCTCATCTTTAATCGTCATATCTATCTTCCTTGGTTTCCTTCCTATAATCATGACCTTCGTCTTATTTATATTTATTTCATTCCATAATCCTCGCATCTGTCATTTAGCTCCATCAGCATGTTCCTCAGTGTCATTTCATCTTCAGCTAACAAAGCCACATCATCAGTAAATCTTATGCACTTAATTCATCTTCCTTCAATGTTTACGCCTCACGTATTCCTGAAGCAGTTCTTCATTAGGTCTCCCAGGTAGATATTAAAAAAAAAGTGGGTCTTAAAGGACATCCTTGCCGTACCTCACTTCCAATTTCTCTTTCCTCTGACATTTCTTCTCCTATATTCACTTTTATTCGCTGTTTTTATATAACATATCTAAAATATATGTCAACAAAATTAACGAGAACCTAAAAATAAACATTTACAAAAGATGGTTTTATTTGTGGCATTTTATGTGCGTCTCATAGAGTGAGAAAAAACAAGCTAGGCCGTATTTTAAAATTTAGCGATTCGAGTATTTGCGATGCCCTTCCTTTAGAATGGCACGCTGTATATTATCTTGCTCCATTTATCAGAGTGTCTACTACAGAAAAAGCCTTTCAGACTCAATCACTTGGCAAACAAACCACCCCACGCGTTTTTCTTTCAGTTCTCTCCTCCAAGTCTTGTAGCTAAAGTAAACTATCTCCAATTATACCAACCGTCTTCTTAGCGAATTCCGCTTCTAGATTTTTCGCATGAACATATTTTACGGAACTTTACCAATCCTATTTAGGGTCTATCGAAAATTATCATAAGTAATGCCACGAGTCATTTCCAATTTTATCTAGAGAATTTGGAAATCAAGAGTGGCATTTGCTAGGACTATTTAACGAATAGAATTAAGCTGTTTACTCACAAATCATTATTTAAATGTAGTTATTTTAAAATATTTATATATTTAATGTAAACGGCGATGTTTGAAAACAAATGAGATACGTTATGTTTCATTTGTTCATCAATGCAACCAGATCATATTTATTGCCAAATATAATGTATTGTAAGAATGCACCCTAGTGGGAAAAAAATAATACATCATTGCAGGTTATTAATTAATTTTTGATGTCTTATGATGTAAATATGTCAATTATATTTTTCTGCAACGTTAATACCTGGGAAACTGTGCAAACAGTGTTTTTTATGGTATAATCAACTGCTATGAATGTTTTTCTATTATATCTCGCAAGCAGAATCTGGTTGCATTCGTGCGCACTATATATATATATATATATATATATATATATATATAATCTGGGAGCCACTTGATAAAATGAAAGCGATAAAATGAAAATTATAAAATCGAGGTGAAAAACTACTGTGATTGGTTGTAAAATCAAAATTCATTGAAATGTGATTGGTCATTGACTGCCATTTGAGGCATGAGTTAAATAGTCATTACAAAATTTTTCTCATACGCACACACAAAAAAACACACATACACAAGAACACACACACAGTAAAAGATTAACAAATTCTAACATGAGATCTGAACAGACCTTGAGATCTAATCCTTGATGCTTCTAATGATGATGCTATTTTGCTTAGGATTTGATTAACATTTTGACATACGTCATACATAATTCAATAAATTTTTCGTGACGTTCAGTACAAAATACGACTCTTTAGTTTAGTAAATAGGTAGAATGGCCACTAAATATTACTATAGTAAGAAAAAGTAAAAATGAAGTTATTTATGTACCAAGGGTATTAATGTTGTTGTTATGCTCTGAGGGCGACAGGTTACCAGGCCGAGGGCCCTTGTCCCAAGGTATGTTAAGTCGCATGAGGGTATAATAACAAATAATACCCGTGGTGCATGCACTATTTTATGTATTAATATTCTATAATGAAAAGGATAGAAATTGTTATTAAAACATTAAATGAACATAAGCAAATTACTTGATCGTCACTTTTTTATATCCAACAATTAACTCCGTCGCTAAGGGGCTTGCATCTAGGGAGTTTGTTTATTCAATAATGTATTCAAAATTGAAGAATATGTATATGTTTCAAATAAAATTTGTGAATTGGCAAGATAGGCTGTTTGTGTACAAAGAGTATCTGTAAGTGAAAGTGGTGATATGAATATTACAAATGGCGAATCTGTAGTTAGTGCCCGTAATACGAGTTTCACAGGAAAATTTAACAACCGCAAATTTTATTTCAGTTCCTCTAAAGAAATTGAAAATATTTATGAAAAATGATTTATATTTAGTGCTCGTAATATGCGTTTCGCAGGAAAATTTAACAAATGTAATTTCTATTTCAGTTTCTACACAGACTAAATTGTGTTTAAAAGTTATATTTTGTTAACTGGAAATGTTTGTTGTAATTAATACGTTTGCATGCGTGGTAAACTTAATGCTTGTGCAGGTGTTTTGAAAAACGTAATACCCGCGGACGTATTATGAAATTAAATATGAAATTAATATATATATATATATATATATATATATATATATATATATATATGGTATGATAAGAAAAATAAATGCCTGGACGGGATTCGAACCCGGATATCTTGCATTGCTCAATGTTAAACATTTAATTATAAAAAAATAATATAAAATTATAGAATATTCACCTGAAAGGTCCGTCTCCTCAACTTAATTATCATTTAACTGTAGCGCTTTCGGGACTTGTCCCATCATCGGCAGGATTCAAAACTGGTGTTTCACTGAAGATCTGGTAGAGGGGGTTACATGTATTGGGTTCGTTTTCGTTTATCAGGCTGTCGTTGTGAGCTGCTTTCATGATTTCCATCTCTTCGAGTACGTTTATCTTCGCTGGATTATTTTCTCTGTGCATTACTGTTAGGGTGTTTTCAATATTTAACATGCGATGTCCTTCATGGATAACGTGTTTTGCATAGCTTGATTTACCTTCTGCGTGAATAAAGTCTCGAAAATGTTCTTTGAATCTGATGTTAAAACTCCTGTTTGTCCTTCCTATATAAAATTTGTTGCAGTCCTTACATGTCAGTTTATAAACTCCTTTGCTGTTGAAAATGTTATTTTCTTCAATGTTATTGTTTATTATGTTGTTTAATTTGTTATTGGTTCTGTATGCTATTTTTATGTTTTTATCGGCTTTCTTTAGTGCATTGGCTAATTTTGACGTCATTCGACATAAAAAACCTGTACACTAATATCCCGATAAACGAAACAGCAAACATAATAAAACAAAAATTAACAGACAGTAAACTTGAAGATAACTATATCAATCAGTTAAACAAACTAATAACAACAACAATAAAGCAAAATTACTTCCAATTTAACAATGAACTATTTATTCAAGAAGACGGGATCCCGATGGGGAGTCCTACATCTGGAATAATGGCAGAAATCTTCCTACAAGAACTGGAAAATAAACATTTTGAGGAACTAATACACAAATTCAACATAAAACTAATAACACGATATGTCGATGATGTACTAGTAATATATGAAAATGAAAACAGAAAAGAAAAAGAAATAGTACAAGACTTAAACAACATGCATGAAAAAATCACTTTCACCGAAGAAATAGAAGTTAACAACAGCATAAACTACTTAGATTTGTCTATAACCAAAAATCTACACAACAATAAACTAGAAATCGGTATCTACCGGAAACCCACAAACAATGCTCTGGCCATAAACAAAAATTCTACACAGCCCTTTCAACAGAAAATTAGTACATTTAATAGCTTAGTCGTAGAATGTTGAAACTCCCATTAAGCAAAGACAATTATATCCAAGAACTCAACTACATTAAGTATATGGCAAAAACCAATGGCTATAATGAAGAATTCATAGATAAGCTCGTAAAAAAAACAAAAAAAAAAGGAAGAACAACATAACCAACATAACCAACATACTAAACTAGAAAAAGAATCTGACAACAACAAGAAAACATGGATAACACTTACATACACAGGAAAAGAAACGACAAAATTAGCCAATGCACTAAAGAAAGCCGATAAAAACATAAAAATAGCATACAGAACCAATAACAAATTAAACAACATAAACAATAACATTGAAGAAAATAACATTTTCAACAGCAAAGGAGTTTATAAACTGACATGTAAGGACTGCAACAAATTTTATATAGGAAGGACAAACAGGAGTTTTAACATCAGATTCAAAGAACATTTTCGAGACTTTATTCACGCAGAAGGTAAATCAAGCTATACAAAACACGTTATCCATGAAGGACATCGCATGTTAAATATTGAAAACACCCTAACAGTAATGCACAGAGAAAATAATCCAGCGAAGATAAACGTACTCGAAGAGATGGAAATCATGAAAGCAGCTCACAACGACAGCCTGATAAACGAAAACGAACCCAATACATGTAACCCCCTCTACCAGATCTTCAGTGAAACACCAGTTTTGAATCCTGCCGATGATGGGACAAGTCCCGAAAGCGCTACAGTTAAATGATAATTAAGTTGAGTAGACGGACCTTTCAGGTGAATATTCTATAATTTTATATTAATTTTGAATAAACCTCAACGGAACACATCATGAATCTTATAAAAGTTGATTTAATTATAACATATATATATATAATATATATATATATATATATATATATATATATACACACACACACACACTAGAAGTCCCGGCCACGCGTTGCAGTGGCTAAGGTGTACGTTAAAATTTTAATTAAGTTGCTGTCTTTCAGCCAGATTACTTAAAACTAATATTTACACACGAAATTAATAATATTGAAATTAAAATAAACACTGAACACACTTAAATTATGAGATAATCAATATTTGTAATTCAATTGAAATTCTCGGTTGCAACAAAAAGCACAGCCATCTGAATCTCTCTTTGTTAAATAATAAACAAATTACCTTACCAAATTACCTTACACCACAATCTATTAGAATCGTATGGAACTCACAGATAAATTACACCGCCATCTGTTAGAATCGTATGGAACACACAGATAATTATAACTCTTTGTTAAATAATAAACAAATAATTTGCAATAAAAAATAATACGACTAATAAATTTAGTTATAAACTACCGTAAGTCTCAAGTTGGATCAAACTGCACACACTGTGCAAAATTTTATTAAAATCGGTTCAGTAGTTTAGGATTCCATCGCGGACAAACAACGTGACACGAAATTTTTATACATTAAGATATATATAAATATATATTCCACAATACAGTGTTTGCACTTCAACCCAAGGTGATTTGTCGCCAGAGGCTCCTGCCTAAAGCATCTTCTTCCCTCAAATCTCTAGCTTCCATACTTCTTTTCACTCCATCCATTCCACTTCTTCTATTAGCTTTCCAATTAAGGATCATCTTTGGTATTCTCCCTTCTTCCATTCTTATGAAGTGCTCATACCATTTCAAACGTTTTTCTTCTATTTTTCCTAATATGTTTTTTTTTTTTTTTTCAACTTGCATAATTTCCCTTATTATGCTGTTGCTGTTTCTTGAAATTCCTTGCTCAGTGAAAGACAGGCTTATAAAATTGTTATGTAACATAACAATAAACCAACAATTATACATTACTGAGATATAAAAAAAGGTGAGCTGCATCCTTTTGGCTAGTGCCGATGAGTGAGTTGGTATCCATGGGATTGCATTTTTGAACTAAGTTATGTTGAAATACTTGAATTTGGATGAGAATTTTATAAGCCTGTCTTTCACTGAGCAAGGGAAGGGTTTATTAATAAAACATTGTTTCTATTTACACAGCAAATAGATTTAATTCTGTAGGTGTGATGCTTAGAGCCAGATACTCTTCATCTCGTAGTATCTTCTGCTTGTAGGGTTATAAGGTGTGTCAAATTTATCTGGACCATTTCATATATTAAGTCTGGCTACCTATGGAGCAGAAAGCTGGAAATTAAATTAATATTTGCAGAGAAAATTACTTGCGCTTGCGGTGATAGGCCAGAGGTTCTAAACTGGACATAATGTGAAATTAACTGAGGA
The DNA here is from genome assembly GCA_030220185.1 of Diploptera punctata. Lineage (NCBI taxonomy): Eukaryota > Metazoa > Arthropoda > Insecta > Blattodea > Blaberidae > Diploptera > Diploptera punctata. The sequence continues at coordinate 267,277 of JASPKZ010007441.1, forward strand.
AAATGTTTAGATTACCTCGACCAATGAATTTTTCAAAGTTATGTGGAATCATAGTGCGCATGCGCGAACGATTAAAGAAACTTCAGCTATATGGCGGACATGTGTGAAATCGCCCCAACGAACCTTCGCAAGAAATTCACAAACATGTTTATAAGAAATGGATGTACACCAACTTCCCCTTTCCTAATTTAACAAAATAAACTACATGCATATTGTATGATGAATTATAAATTAATCTGATGTACACTAACTTGTCCCATCGGAACCCAACAAAACGAAGTGGGTGAACATCCATTTCTTAAAATAGATTTCGAATGTTTGTTATTCCGATTTCACATATATCTCCGCCATCTAGCCAAAGTTGTTTAAGCGTTCACACATGTGCACAACTATTCTATTGGAAAAAAAAGGTGAGATAAATGCGACATTTTACATACGTAGATAAATATTTAACAATTGTAAAAAAGTTATAATTATCGTTGCAAAACGTTATTTAAAGTGCGAAATGTAGACCTAAGTAAAGACGGAAAAAGTGCGTAGAGCAAAAGTATTAAATAATATACGTAGTACAGGAAATCATGAGTTGAGCTATTCTAAACTGGAGCCTCAACGGATTCAACCTACGTAATAAATATTCAATTCTATATTTTGTAAAATTCAGGCAATTATAATATTTTATGGACACGGATGATGAAGGATTACCAAGAAGAGTTTTGGATTGGATTCGGGGGGAAGAAGAGGTAAGGTACACTAAAACCATATAACTGCTGGACATAAATAAAGCTATGAATGAAAAGTAATTATTGTAATTCCGGGACTGGGAAGACAGAGAGATTTGGAGGAAAAGGTAAGAGTGTAGAGCACAGGTTACAAGATGACGTGTTCATGATGGTGAGTTATAGTTGATAAAGCATTAATAACCGGTTCAAAGAAAATAAAAATAATACAACACAAAACGTGTAATAAAACACTGAAAATATTATAACACAGAAAACGCCAACTTTAAATATAATATTACGATTTTTGCGGAATGGAAGTAAAACATCAATATGTTCACACATAGAAATACATTATACAGAATGCTCTAAAATTCCCCTTACAAACTTCTAGGACTTGTAGAGGGGGCTGAGTTGATAATATTTAGAATTGGAAACCATGTCCGGAAACTTTTCGTTTCCGTGCTACAGCCGTTTGAAAACGTGTTTTTAACGCGACCACTTTTACAAGTAATTAATTTATTATGAGGTGTGACACAGTACATCGCTTGTTTTACAATTCAACTCATTAATAACCAAAGAAACAAAATGGAAACAGAATCATGACTTGCATTCATAATCCCGGATGCACTCTCCACAATCAATTTTTGCAGTTTTCAAAATTTCGAAAAAATTTGACACTTTTTTGAAAACACCAAGTCTTGGAACACCCGATAGGGAAATTTTCGATTTAGACAAATCGCGAGACACGTAGCGTAGTTCAGGCAATGTTTGTTTTCAAACGGCTGTAGCCCGGAAACGGTAAGTTTCCGGACGTAGTTTCCAATTCTAAATATTATCAACTCAGTCCCCTCTACAAGCCCTAGAAGTTAGTAAGGGGAATTTTAGAGCACCCTGTATAACGGAAATGGAGGTTAATAAAACAAATGAGGGAAATTTTGAAGAAGTGGCTGAATTCAAATACTTGGGAACAATAATTATAAATAGGAATGAGAAGCACAAAGGTGGAACATATACAAAATTATCAGATTAAATGGTTCCAACACGTCCAGAGAATGTCAAATTCCCGTTTACCAAAGATGATTTACCACCTCAACCCTAAAGGCAAACGAGACCTCGGAAGACCCTTCAACTGATGGAAAGATCAATTTTTGTAGTCGCAGAACGGGCATCGTCACCAAATACTGCATACGGAAGAAGAAGAAGAAGAAGAAGAAGAAGAAGAAGAAGAAGAAGAAGAAGAAGAAGAAGCACAAAGACATTAAACATAGGCTCAATTCTGGAAATGCGTGATATTATGCATTACAGGGACTGTGCTGTCCCAACTTCTCTAAAAAAACAAACTGAAAATATATAAAACTTATTTTCCCAGTTATATCATATGGATACGAAACATGGACGCTTACTATAAGGGGGAAGAAAATATTAAGACTTTTTGAGAATAAAGTTCTTAGGAAAATGTTTTGGACCAAAGAGAGATGAACAGACAGGTGAATGGAGAAGCCTTCATAATAGTGAGCTACATGATCTTTATAGGAAACCAGATATAATAAGAACAGCTAAGTCTGGTAGACTGCGATGGACATGGCACGAATGGGGAATGAAAGAGGAACATGGAAGCTTGTTGTAGGAAAACCGGAGGGAAAGCGCCCTGTTGGTAGACCAAGAATAAAGTGGAAGAATAACATTAACCATTATTTGAGGGGAGTATATTATACAGGAGATGATTGGAAGACGTTAGTTCAGGATTGGGATGTATGGAGAGTTTATGCCTGAGCGCCATGTACCTACGGGTACGTTAGAGCCAGTAAGTTAGTTTGAATTTTTTGCAGACACATGGCATCGCTTGTTTGCAATTGGTTTTGGAAAATTCATAGAAACAGATTCCGAAGACAATATATTCGTTAAGGAAGAAAGATCGACCTGTTTGCTTCGATCTGCAAACTTTTAAGTTAATTTTCCACCGCTGTTTGCGAGATAAAATACAAAATTAAATGGTAGTTAAAACAAAGGGCGATTTGTAGCCTGTGAGCCTCCACTTTGAACCACATGACGTATACCAACAAACAGCATTAACAAATAAGGTGATTCAGTAGCATCTTACATGATAAAAGTTGAGCTCTTTTAGGACATGTTTCAAAACAATTCTGTTTATCTGGAGCTTGTCTAGACTATCGATTTCTAAGTTTTCGGCCCTGCATGTCGACTCCTACTCCATCTTTTGGTGGTGCAGAGAACTTGCATATCAAACCTCTCTCCCGGGGAATTGATTTGATACGCAAGTTTTTTGGATCATCAAAAGATGGAGTAGGAGTCGACATCCAGGGCCGACAACTTAATAATCAACAGTCCAAAGAAGCTGAAGATAAAACAGAATTGTTTTGAAATATGGTCCTAAAAGAGCTCAAATTTTATGAAGTAAGATGCTACAGACTCATCGCATTAAGAAGGACCTCATATTATTACTTCCTATTGTAATTTTATAAACATCATTAGGATTACACTTGTTTTCTTTTTTCTGGAGCTCGCACGGCCTTCTCTTTAACTTCGATGTAGAATTCGCCAGTCAATTCCACTACCAAATTTTTCACCATCCAAATTCAGGTTTCAAATAAACATTAATGGGAGATACAGACGAAAGCTCGGTTGATATTGAAATAACGAAAGGTCCGCCACGCAACAACTGGGTAAAAAGAGAATTTCTCAGCATTTCAAATTTATGGTCCGATTTGGTTAGTCTTTCTTCTGTTGAATAATTAGTTACTATACATTCAGTTTTGTGGCGACCGCTAGAGCGATTTTTAAATTATGGCTTTCATGTAAATACCCACTTCTAATTTATTGTAGGAGTTCGCTGATATTTAGAGAATACATTTATCGTTTTATTTCAATACCATATACTGAGTTTTGTTGCGCAAAATAAAAAATTGCGGCCGCTAAATGTTCGCTTCAGTTTACCCCTACTCCTAATGGTCCTATTTTGTTGGCTAACGAAATCCACCTCACTTTTCTTAATTTATTGTTATATACAAAAAAAATTGTGACCAGTAGAGCGTTAAATGTGACACACATATAATGCAGATTATTTAATACTAGCTAATTCCCGGCGTGCGCTGCTACTCCTAAATAAATGTTAATGTGTTTTTACCACCAGCCGTGCGCTGTTATGTTAGCCAGGGAATCTGCTTATCCCGATCTTCTTGGCATGAATGAAAGGCAAAAATTGTTACTGTGAGTTATCTGTAGAAGATAAACATATGCTGTCGCGGACTTTTTGTAGTTTTTTTTTAGATATTCAATTCTGCGTACATTAATTTGGTGTATTTGTTATGGTTTAGGCAACGTAAGCCATTTCAGCGTTAAAATAGGGACTTTATTTCACGTTTTTCACCACAAAGGGTGATTTTTAGGGGTGAAGGGGTTGAATATCACAAATGTCTTATAGCCTATGTTCATCCGGGGAATCTCCTGAATATTTTGCAAAAAACCCCATCACAATCGGATCAATAGTATGGCCGCGCATAAAGTACGAACAAACAAACATTCATTTTTATATATTAGATAGGCCCCATATATATACATATATATATATATATATATATATATATATATATATATATATATATCCATCTATAGTAATTCTGCCCGAAAGCAGGTCCTTCACTGCAAACTTAGCATTTTCGTGCTATGCTTGCAGCTTTACTAGGGCATTGTAGGTGTGGTAGGTTCCCGTTGCTTTCCACACCGGTGAAGGGTGATGATGATAAGGATGAGGATGATGATGATGGCCATATGATTTCGGGGACCGTTTGGACCTTAAAGTTTTCCTGACATTTGTCTTACAGTGCCTTAACCACTACGCTACGGCGTGCCCCCATATATATATATATATACTAATTGGGTAAAATTGTTGTTAATACATTGTGTGTCTACATGTTTTAACTTATCACTGGCGCACTTACAAATGATTTAATGGATATTTCAATGCATTTATTTTCTGACATTGTAATAAATTACATTTCTTAACAGAATGTGGCTTATCATGTTACTGCCCTAAGCCCTTCATATATATATATATATATATATATATATATATATATATATATAGGCCTATATATTGAAATATCCATTAAATCATTTGTAAGTGCGCCAGTGATAAGTTAAAACATGTAGACACACAATGTATTAACAACAATTCTACCCAATTAGTATTTATATTTTTTTAAACACTAAAATCATGTTGATAATCAGGTCAAGTTTTAAAAATCTCTGGTTGCAGTAGGCTGCTGTATATTAATTGTAGCAGAAGTGAGATCAACAGGTGCCGAGTGAAAGTTTACGAAGCCACTGGAGCACGTACTTCCAAGTTCGCAAACTTTACTTCAGAAATAACGATTCAAGTCATCAATCCCACGTACAGGATGATCAAATAATATTATACACCAAGAATCACATTTTCTTGACATGCGAATAACGTCCCTGTCTCTCACGCGGAGAGCTTGGATTTGAGTCCCGGACTTAAACATTCCATCTATCTATAGTGTTCTGCGCAAGGGCAGGTCTTTCACTGCAATCATAGCATTTTCATGCTCTGCTTTGCAGCTTTACTAGGGAATTATAGGTGTAGTAGCTTCCCGTTGCTTTCCACTCCGGTGAATGATGGTGATGATAATGATGATGGCCGGATGATTGTCGGGGACCGTTTGGGCGCTAATCTACCTCACATGTATTTTACAGGTGAGGAAAAACCCCGAAAAAACCTCACGCAGGAAGCCTGTCCCGACCGGGAATCGAATCCGGGGCCGCTGTGTGACAAGGCAGCACGCTACCTCGAGACCACAGCGCAGCAGTGAACTGCACAAACATTATTGTTCAATAATAATTCTGCCTTTAATTCCAGTTCGATGTACAGGGTGTAGCTAAATTCCCATTACAGATTTTGAGGATATGTAGTGGGGACCAAGACTGTTACGTTTAACACATTAACCCATGTCCGGAAACATACAGTTTTCCCCCTACGCGCAAAATACATCACTCGTTCATCTCTCCGGTATTTTCGGCACCAAAGACCCTGCACCTTCTCCCGAATTGACCCCGCTATACTAATACCTGGTTGACTCACATGAAATCCTTGATTTACAAGACCCCTATGGCATCCGAGGAAGACCTACTGGCGCGAGTTATGTCTGCGGTACATGTTGTAGGACCTAAGATTGGTGATTGTGTGTATCAGAACATGTGTTGACGTGGTTGTCACATGGAGTCGTTCTTATAAGTAGACCCAGACTACAAGCAGCAGGCGTCTGAGAGAGCATCGTGTGTTATGGTATTTTGCGTGTAGCAAGAAAACGGTAAGTTTCCAGACATGGGTTCCTATGATAATCGTTGCTGTCTCGGTCCTCACTGCACTCATCTAAGTCTATAATGGCAATTTTGTTACACCTTGTATATATAAAGGTGACAATACAATACAATAATTTCATATTTATTTTCTAAAATCCTGGCCAGAATCATCACAAAACCAAAAAAAGTGTCTTTGTATTTATGTAACGGAATCTTTGAACACGATTTTAACCCACTTAGAAACATAAGATAGACTTGAAACTATGTATACTTGTTAAGGACCCGTGACAATACAATAATTTCATATTCATTTTCTAAAGTCCTAGCCAGAATCATCAAAAAATCAAAAAAAGTGTCTTTGTATTTATGTAACAGAATCTTTGAACACGATTTTCCCCCACTTAGGGACATTGGATCGACTTGAAACTTTGTATGCTTGTAGAGGACCCGTGACACTACAATAATTTCATATTTCATTTCTAAATTCCTGGCCAGAATCATCAGAAAATAAAAAAAAATTAAAACTGGTATAATAGGTTACGGACTTGTCGACTTTTTAGTCAATCGTTGTAAGAACTCAGTTGTTACAGCGGTGAAAACAGGTAGTATATAATTTCAGTAATCCATAGGTCGCTGGTTCGAATCCGGCTGGGGAGGGTTTTTTTCAGAAGAGTAATACTTTTAGCTCATACTACATTAGTATGGAATTTAAAGATATTTACATTCTTATCTTATTCTGTAAAATATTAAAACTAAAAAATAAAAAATAAATAATAGTTTTAAAAAACTAAAACTTTATTAGAAAACCGAACTCAAAAATGAAAACTAATTTTAATTTCCAACACGCTTGGGATAAATTTAAAGTGGTCAACAAAAAAATCATCTCCAACACATATAGAATAAAACTAGAGTTATCAACAAAAAGAAAATAATTTTACCATCAAAAGCGTGGGGTGCTCTATATCAAGTAATATATTTGATAATAAACAGATATTGGTAAAAGTAAAGTATCTAAGAAGAACATGTAAACATCATAAAAAGCACCCCACGCTTTTGATGGTAAAATTATTTTCTTTTTGTTGATAACTCTAGTTTTATTCTATATGTGTTGGAGATGATTTTTTTGTTGACCACTTTAAATTTATCCCAAGCGTGTTGGAAATTAAAATTATTTTCCATTTTTGAGTTCGGTTTTCTAATAAAGCGTGCTGTTTTAGTTTTTTAAAACTATTATTTATTTCAAACTTTTTCTCGATCAGTAACAAGTGCTTACCTCACTTGTATCGCAATATACTATTCTGCACCTCATTCCTGTTTGTATCTAATGTTCCTAGGTTTTTGAATTCAGCCACTTCTTCAAAACTTCTCTCATTTATCATCAATTGTCAATTTCTATTATATAATTTATTTACGGGTGAACATATTTTTAGTTTTATTGATGTTTACTTCCAGTCCAATATCTTTCATAGTAATTCTGCCCGAGGGCAGGTCTTTCACTGCAATCATAGCATTTCCATGCTATGCTTTGCAGCTTTACTAGGGAATTGTAGGTTTGGTAGCTTCCCGTTGCTTTCCACACCGGTGAAGGATGATGATGATGATGATAAGGATGATGATGGTCATATGATTTCGGGGACCGTTTGGGCCTTAAAGTTTTCCTGACATTTGTCTTACCGAGGGAAACCCCTGGTAAAAACCTCACCCAGAAAAACTGCCCCGACCGGGGATCGAACCCGGGCCCGCTGCGTGACAAGGCAGCACGCTACCTCGAGACTCCTAATTTTTCTTATAGAGCGTGCGTGTTGGCCCTTAGTATCTCCTCGCTATCGCCTAATAATAGACCCTACTACATCGTCAGCATATAAGCCTACTAACACCTTATTAATATCATTGAGTTGTAGGCCTTCTTCATTCTCCAAGATTTTATGGCAGGCTTGAGTACAAAATTGAATAGTAGAGGATATAGTGCAACTCCTTGCTCTAACCCACTGCGAATTTGGAAAGTATCTTTAAAACATTTTCCTGTGCACTCCCTATTATTGTGCCATTTAGTCATCATCATCATCTGCTTTCATGGATTAGGTCTGTTGACCCGTTCCGACTTCAGCCCATCTCTTTCTAGGTCTGCCCACATCTCGGGTGCCTTTAGGTTTGTATTTTGTTATTTGTTTTGGATATCTATCTTCATTCATTCTGTCTATGTGTTGCTTCCATTTTTGCCTATATGTCTAACTAACTTTTTAGGAATTCCCTCTTAATTGAATCACTTGCCTTTTTGAAGTCTACATATAGTTGTACAGTGCCATAATATACCCATTTATATTCTAAAATCTGTTTCATACTAAATATTTGATCTATTATAGATTTATTTCTTCTAAATCCATATTGATAATCGCCTATTATGTCTTCAATATAAGGAGTAAGTCTGGATACTAATATATTTGTGTTCATCGCTGTGGTCCCGAGGTAGCGTGCTGCCTTATCAAGCAGCGGGCCCGAGTTTGACCCTCGGTCCGGGCAAGTTTTCTGGGTGGGCTTTTTCGGGCTTTTCTTCACCTGTAAGACAAATGTCAGAAAACGTTAAGGCCCAAATAATCCCCGAACACCATCTGGTCATCATATCATATTCGCGTCAACAGATTAAGTTTAGATTAACGCCTCTTGGCGCATCATTACTATCATCATCACCTTTCATCGGAGGAGCTGGAACCCCGCCTTCCAGGCGCCCCAATCTCAGAAGTGGCTTACAAACGCCATTCAGGAGGGAATACCAGACATGTCGTAATGGTAACCTGATGGCATTGATAAACAATATATTTGTTAGAATTTTGTCGAAGTTGAAAGAAATGAGATGCCACTGTAGTTGTTGCAATCAGTTTTAACTCCTCTCTTACAGATTAGTACAATCATTTATTCTTTCTATTCATTTGAAAGAGCCTCCTTTTCCCAAATGCACTAAACAACCGACGTACACGGTGATTACAAATGATTGGAGCGATTTCATGATTTTATTGTAGCGATCTTATTTGACATATCTTCACAGAACTTTAAAGTTATGTATAAAAACTCATAAGGTTTTTTTTTGTTTTCTCTCGCAGCCGTGTTTCAGCTTTAAACCGAGAGAGCGCAGCAGTTATCAAAGATGGCGACAGGCGAGGAGAAAGCATATGCTGTGCTTGAATTTCATTCAACTCAATCTGTGATAACTGTGCAACGACACTTCAGAACGAAGTTCGAGAAAGATGCACCGAGTGCCAACTCCATTCGGCGATGGTATGCGCAATTTAAAGCTACAGGATGCCTCTGTAAAAGGAAATCAACGGGTCGTCCTTCAGTGAGTGAAGAAAAGGTTGAGAGTGTGCGGATGAGTTTCACACGTAGCCCACAGAAATCAACACGAAAAGCGAGCAAGAGCTGAACATTCCACAACCGACCGTTTGGAAGATCTTGCGGAAAAGATTGAAGCATAAACCTTACCACTTGCAATTTCTACAAGCCCTTACGCCCATTGACAAAGTGAGTCGGTTTGAATTTTGTACACAAATGCAGCAGTTTATGGATGGTTTTTTGTGAGAAACTTGTCTTCAGTGACGAAGCAACATTCTTTGTGAATGGCAAAGTGAACAAACACAATGTGCGAATCTGGGGCACAGAAAATCCCCGCGTTATTGTGCAGCACATTCGCGACTCCCCAAAAGTTAGTGTGTTCTGTGCGGTTTCTCAGTTCAAAGTTTATGGCCCTTTTTTCTTCTGCGAGCAGAACGTTACAGGACACGTGTACCTGGACATGCTGGAAAATTGGCTCATGCCGCAGCTGACGACCGACAGTGAGACCTTCATCTACCAGCAGGATGGTGCTCCACCACACTTCCATCACGATGTTCGTGAATTTTTAAACATGAGATTGCCAAACCGATGGATCGGTCGCAGTGGAGAGAATGATCAGAAATTGCTGTCATGGCCTCCACGCTCCCCCGATTTGACGCCGTGCGATTTTTTTGTTTGGGGGTATGTGAAAGATTCAGTGTTTGTGCCTCCTTTACCAGTAGACTTACCAGAACTGCGAGCTCGCATAATCAATGCCTTTGAACAAATTAATAGGGACATGTTACGTCGAGTATGGGACGAACTTGATTACAGACTTGATATCTGCAGAATCACCAAGGGGGAGCATATGGAGCACCTGTAACATCTCAAAAAAAACCTGGGAAGTTGCTCTATGTATCTGTAAAAGTTCGTGAAAATATGTCGAATACTACAGCTACCATAAAATCATGAAATCGCTCCAATCATTTGTAATCACCCTGTATCTTTTCCGTCTATTTTCTTCCCCTGAATTTGTCAGATTTGCAGGGATCCCAGCTGGACCTGATGCTTTATATACATTTATTGTTCCTATCGCAATTTCATCTTCTAAAGAACTTCGTTAGGTGACTAATGTTTATGCTGTGTGCAAATCGCTAATCATTCTCTTCAATATCTTGTTCTGCATGTACATTTAATATGTGATTAAAATAATTTTCTAGCTATTTAATATACTCCTGGAATCGGCGGAAATGCGTTTCTTAAGAAGGATACAGGACACACTTTAAGAAATCATATTCGGAATACCGATATTAGAGAACAATTATAAATATTAACAAGTTGAGGACGACGGCACCTACCAACAAGTACAATTTAATTTTTAACTTTCATCAAATAAAAATATATGAATATTAACAAATAAATTCACAGACAACAAATTAAAATGGTATCAACATACAGAATGGAGACATCTCGTCTATCAAAACAGGATTTACAGTGTATCCCAAGAGATAAACGTACTGTTGGCCGCCCCATGACCAGGTGGAGGGATAAGCTTTGAGTCGGCACAGGCTTACAGCCTAACCTTGAAATTGAAGAAGAAGAATCTGCAACCATATCACCTTTTTATTGCTAATTACACTGGTCAACATGATTTTTGTCTCATGAGTACCAATAGTTGTACTTAATGCAGGTTTTTATCGCATTTTCAAATATGTATTCGGAATTTCTCCATCACCCACAGCTTTTTATTTCAATTTCAATTAATGGATTTAAATAATTATTTTTTAATAAACCTAGATTTCTTCCCGGAAAATCTTGGCTCAGTGAGCGATGAGCACGGGGAATACTTTCATCGGGAGATTTCAGCTATGGAAAAGAGAGAGAGAGAGAGATATCAAGGCAAATGGAACTCTAATATGCTGGCCGATTATTGTTGGACCATCAAGAGGGATGCTCCACAGGCGACATATAGCAGAAAATCGTCATTTCTTACTTTCTAGGTGAGTCCGAGTGTTCGATTATTGTGTAGTTACGAATATAGAAAATATTAAAGTGTTTGAAATTAAAAAATTCCCGTCTCTCGGAAACCGTGCGTGATGGAGAAAACCCGTTATTATTTTAATTCAGGAGAAAAAAATACTATCAGAATCACATATTTTTCTTTCTGAGACAAAAAAAAGTTTATTTTTTGTTGCTCAGTGTTATGTTTGTTCTAGCCTGAAACCCTTTTCTCTCTTATCCTAATTATCTGATGTTCCTGCTTTTTGCATTCATTTCCAGACGATTGATCTTTTCTCTCAAATATCTGGCACACTTGGGCCATGGATTTGTATTCAGTATGAGCTGCCGCACGGTGCTGTTGGAAATGTTAACTCAAAAACATGCTGATAAAACTTCCAAGATCGTCTAACCTAATCTAAATTAACCTGAATAGATATCTTAGTAATTGGATGTAGCGGAAACAGCAATAAACATGTTGGAAAATATTTCGCGAGTATAATCGATATGTATCGATATAGTTATCCACTCTTATTCTCCTGTGATAGATTCATAGACTGGAATAGACAAGATATGAAACATGCATAACATCAAATGGACAACACATACAAAATATCCTGCGAAGAGAGTAAATGCTCAAGTGTTGTATAATGTAACGCGTTTTTACAGTTCACTTGCGAGAGCGGAATCCGAGGCTAGCACTAGTACCAATTTTAGATAATTAAATAACTCACTGGTTCCACGCCGTAGTCGAGCGGTTAAGGTAGGAATCCTTGGCGCAGAGCTACGGGACTTGCGCTGGTTCGAGTCTCCATGGGGGAAGAAATTTTCTCATGGCATTTCGGCCAGTATGGGACCGGTGCCCACCCAGCATCGTGAGGCAATTGGGTAGCTACAATAAGTAGCGGCTCCAGGTTGAGGAACCAGCTATAACGACTGGGGGACTCGACATGCTAACCACATGTCACCCCTACACTGGCTGTTGATCATCTACCTCTGTGATTGACACATGTGGATGTGAAGGGCCAGCAGCCGGCTGGTAAAAAGGGCAACCGCTGAAAAGTGGAAAGACCCTCAATCGGAAATAACTCACTGACACCATCAAGTTCGTAGAATCATGCCCGCGCGAACATACGCTCTCCATACATCCCTCTCCTGAACTAATGTTTTCCAATCATCGCTTGTATAATTCTCACAAATCATGGTTAATTTCATTCTCCCACCTTATTCTTGGCCAGCCTACTGGGCGCTTTCCCTCTGGTTTTTCTACAAGGATTTTCCATGTCCCTATTTCATTCCCCATTCGTGCCCATCGCAGTATATGAGACTTAACTCTTCTCATATCTGGTTTTCCATAAAGATCACGCAGCCCACTGTTATGTGGTCTTCTCCATTTACCTGTTTGTTCATCTCTCTTTAGTCAAAATGTTTCCTAAGAACTTTATTCTGAAACACTAGTAATATTTTCTCCTCCCTTAAAGTAAGGGACCTATTCATAAAATACGACTGAATGGCAGTTTTATATATTTTTCGGTTTAATATTTTTTGAGAGAAGTTGGGACGACAGGAGTTCTTACAATGCATAATAGCATGCATTTCCAGAAATGAGCTTATGTTTAATTTCTTTGTGTTTTCATTCCTATTTGTAATTATTGTTCCTAGGTATTTGAATTCAGCCATTTTTCTCAAAATTTCACTCAGTTTTCATTAACTGCCAGTTTCCATTATATAATGTATTTCTATGTGCGATTCCAGTTTAATTATGTTTACTTCCAGTCTCAATGTTTAGTGTTACTCAATAGAGTGTGCGTGTTGGCCCTTAGTATCTTCAATGGATTGGCTAATATCATTTGCTAAGACGTTATGCAGAAGAGTAATGTATGCATTTAATTCAATTATACTGCGTAGCAATCAGGAGATTGATGTAACTAGGTTGAAGTTGTGCGTCGCAGTTTGATAAAACATATGCTGATGCAGATTAAATGTGTTTATGTTGAAGGGCGGAGAAATGTGGGGTTTCACCTTACCTTGAGTATATTGTTTTCGCGAACAGCGGCAGCAGACAATGAAAACCTCATCACTACTGTACATTCATTATCTAAATCTATACATACTAGAATGGAATGTATTGTAACATATCTACAAATCACTTAATTCTTTACGGATGTGAAAAATGTAGCTTGATATGTTTCTCCAGAAAATCTCTAAAATATTTATTTTCAGGTTTCCTGAACGGAACATATGTTCAAAAAGGCCTTCTTCATATTTTACTACATTACAAAATTGAGGATGAAGGTTTGGGTCAGTTTAAAAATCCTGACTCCACCGGGACTCGAACACTCGACCTTCCAGCTTGTAGTGTAGTGCCTAACCACTACGCTACGGCGTGCCCCAATTTATACTATGAGGTATTTTTATGTATGTACAATTTTACCATTCACCTCATATTTTTTCTTCAAGTTTCAGAACTATCTTCTGTTCCACTGTTAGTATTTCATGGCCATTGTTTTGTCTTCAAGAGTCATCTTTTGCTCCCTCTGTTGGTAGATTGAAAACCTCAGAATAAAATAATTTTCTGCTGGAAGTTCAAATTTCTCCTTTTCTTTGAGGACGACAGGTACTTAGTTTATGTTATAATTTTTACAAAGTGCCCTCAACGGTGTTTTATAATGCATTTTAAAAGCACTGACTCAAAAACTTCTTGATCAATTTGTGTGTTCCCTCCCCTATACATTAGAGAATTTTTCTGGGACAATTAACGTATATAATATAATACCCTACGTACTATAGGGCCAGAGCTACAAAAAAGCATCGGTGAATTAAATAGCGTAGCTTTTTGGACGATTAAATGGCTTACGCTGCCTAAACCATAACAAATACACCAAATTAATGTATACAGATTTGAATATGTCAAATATCTTTTACGGATAACTCGCAATAACCACTTTTGTCTTTCAGCTCATTGATACCAAGAAGAATGAGGTAAGTAGATTCCCGGGTAATCAGCACGGTGTATATAAAATAATTACGATATAAATTTATAATTATTTTTCTTTTTACTTGATCAACTAAACATAAAAACACATTTAATTTATTTAGGTGTAGCCGGGTGTTAGCTAGTATTGCACAAACCCTTATTAAATTCAGATTGTAGCCCTATATGTCTATTGAAGAACTTTATACATGTTCAATATGTGTCTTTCTGTTATAATGCACCTCGATGTAATATTTGTATATTCATAATCTCTCTTGCCTAGACTGTTTAATTCCAAATCCTTGAACTTACTAATTTTAGATCAGTTAAACACAACACCACCGCCTGCACAAACACAATAAACACTAATTTCAATAACTGCCATCACAAGTACACTAAACTCCGTTTGTTGATTCTTTGTATAAACTACAGCCGACCTCTCGTAGCGCATTTTTGTTATAAGATAAAAGTTAAACATTTAAAATGTACCTGTTGGCAGGTGCCGTCGTTCTCAACTTCGCTAAAATGATGTATATACAATATTAACTGGAGGCCTTTTGGAAGTTAACTTCCATCATCAGCAGGATGAGCTTCTGCTACTAGTTGTTGTTTACGACGATATAGACTCCAAGTGTCTGTAGCAGCAACTGACTTGTTTTTGATGATCTCGTACAATGGGTTGTTTGACTGGGGTGCGTTCTCATTAAGAAGTAAGGTGTTGTTTATTTCTTTTATAATTTCGAGGTCTTCAAATATATTTATCTTTGCCGGAATGTTTTCTCTGTGAGAGTATTTTCTATTGTGTTCATTTGGTGACCGGTGTTAATGAGATGTTTGGTTCAGCTTGATTTTTCACCCGCGTATATGAAATATTTTAGGTGTTCCTTATATCTTGTATTAAAGTTTCTGCTTGTCCTGCCAATCCAATTTCTGTTATGTTGGATGTAGCCGTACACATAACAACAAAAACAAACATAACAACAACAAAACCAATAACAACCTATAGAGCATGAGATTTAAGTATGTGATTGATATTTATAAATCATGTCTCTTGCTTCCAATGTCCAAAAATATAGTGAGTTTCACTCGACTTGCGGCCACTAGTGTGGACACTGCATGGGCAGCGCCAGTTGATGACTCAGTGCTTGCAGTCACTTTTTCCGCTATCGGCCGCAGGTCGAATGAAACACACTGTATTTCTCATTACAACATATTTATGATACAGGAATGATGTCAACTTTTAGTCGTTAGTTCGTTGGCTTAGTTAATAAAACCGTTATTGTTCAGCAGCCAAATGCGCACAAGTTGTCAATATCACATTACGCACTATACCTATACCTTACAACGCGTGCAAACGTCTTCCTCTGCCTTTCTGTTTATGTAATTCTGATTTAAAGGTTGTATTTATGATAGAGAATGATTCAAAGCATTCACAAAGCTTATTTATGCAAGACGGTAAAATTGTAATTTTTAAAGTCTCCCATGTCCGGAATTGTATGATATGGACTCTGTGGAGCGTTTAACAAGGGAACATCAGTGAAACCTAATCGAAAAGTGTCTTGATTTTTTTTCTCGGAGAACGGACGTCTAAAGACTCGATTCGATTCTGACAAGTTCCAGGCACATGACGCGCAACATGTTCCGGCACATGTTGCGCGTCACTGTTTCTATTGTTTCCAATTTCCTGCGACATCTGCAACATTAGTACATACAGAGGTTTGGAGAGCAAGACTACAGTTTCAGTTTATACAGTGCTATCCAGTGTTTCATGAGGTTCAAATATTTGAGTGGTATGGACAACTCATCTACTTCAGCTTTTGTGGTAATGGCAGGTGCATACTATGGACTTTTAGAAAAAAGGCGAAAACGACCGAGATGGTGGATTAGAAGTTTTCTAACGAAAAGACATTCGGAAAGACTTGCTCTTTTCTATGTTAGTTCTTTCTCTCAAGTATTGAGACCTCCGTGAGCGAAGTTTCTTCTCAACTTCTTGAAGATTGTATTCCACATCATCAGAAATCCGTTGCAGGGCATCGTTTCTATTGTTACAGTTCTTATGACTTGAATTTGTTATATTTCACAGCACCGTCTCCTGTTCATGTAGTTCAGTAAGTTTCTCCACATTACATTTAGACCACTCCATCACAAAAAAGAAAAAAAAAAGATCTGACACCATTGAAAATACCACAACCACAAACAAGAGAGAAAATATGAACTTAAACTCGCAGCGCAGGGTCTGGATGACAGAGAATATAGACTGTACTGCGCATGCGCGTGTCCTTGGGACATATTGCAATAGTTTTCATTCTCTGTGGCACAAGTTGTGGCACATGTTGACCGCCACGGTAGCTTGGCAAATTTTTGTCTCCGGCACTTGTGTCGCAACATGATGAATACTGTTTACATTTCAACAAATTTTGGTCATATGTGACGGCACGTGACGCTCAAAATGTTGCGGGACAAATTTGTAATAATGGAAACAAGCCTTAATGAGGTCTTCAAATCAAACAAACTAAGGGAGTCGTAATCGAGACTGAAAAGACCCGTTACAAAGCAGCGAGATTGCAGCAGTTGAGCTAGGCGGCAAGAGCGGTGATAAATTAAGGTGTGGTGGGGGCTTCAATGCTTCAGCCGGGCAGGTGATCATCCTTACAACGTAACGTTAAGGAACGGATGCGCAACTCAACCGAGTTAGGCGAAAAGCTTAAATCATACTTCTACCGCTGTGACATAATGAAATGTTTGCTACTTTTTCAGTGTCGAAAATTAATTTCTAGCCCTTTCTACGTTATTGTTAGGTTTTGAATTACGTATAGCTCGGCTATCCTTCACTGCAAACATATTGAGTATTTTTTACGTCATTGATCAGCATCACGTCGCCGCTCAGTGGCACATTGCTTCACAGATTCACATCCGTGTTTTAAAAGATGAAATTGAAACAGGAGTGACAGATGAGTAGGGATGCAAACCCTCATGATACAATATTAGGTCTATACAAATATATGACTAATTCGTTAAGATTCCGATCTCGATTTTTTAGTACTTATAGTTATATCCGTCCCGCGCCGTAGCCGAGTGGTTAAGGCAGGAAGCCTTGGCGCAGAGCTACGGGACTTGCGCTGGTTCGAGTCTCCATGGGGGAAGAAATTTTCTCATGGTATTTCGGCCAGTATGGGACCGGTGCCCACCCAGCATCGTGAGGCATTTGGGTAGCTACAATAAGTAGCGGCTCCAGGTTGAGAAAACCAGCTATAACGGCTGGGGGACTCGACATGCTGACCACATGTCACCCCTACACTGGCTGATTATCATCTACCTCTGTGATTGACACATGTGGATGTGAGGCCAGCAGCCGGCTTGTAGGCTAAGGGCCTTGTAGGCTTGTTGCGCCAAGACTTTTTTATAGTTATATCCAGCAACTGGAGTTTGGGTATAAAGGGTCCTCGCTAGACGTTCGTTCTGTCTGAAAAAAACTATGTACATTCAGATGTAACCTAGTAAGTACTGTTAACTACAGAACGATATACCGGTATACATATGTGACTATGAGCTATTGGTAACGTGGCAGTAAGGTCAATATCAGGGCAGATTTTTTCGGGGTTAACTGTTTAGCTTTAAACGTGTAAGAAAAGCTGTTAGCTTTCTAACACTCCCAATAAATGAAATAAAAATAATTAAAGTATTATCTAGCACATGTGTGAATAAGGAATAATTTGAAACGCTGTACTGCATTTTACTGGGTTTTGAGTCTCGGAATCATTGTGTTAAGACTCCAGTGATCGCGTGTTGTAAAGAAAGATCTCCGCCAATGTAAGTAGTCCCCGTGTGTGTGTGTCTGTGTCTAAGGCTTCATCCTAATTGATTTTCTCTTGTCCAAACGAACAATTCCCTCTGCGTCATGAATCCAGAACAATTACATAATGTGACCCAATGATGGTGAACAGTACTGCTTTTTGCTGTTTTACTTATTATTATATTTCATGGCGCGACAGGCCTAGAAGGCCCTTAGCCTACCAGCCGGCTGCTGGTCTCACATCCCATGTGTCAATCACAGAGGTAGCCAGTGTAGGGGTGACATGTGGTCAGCATGTCGAGTCCTCCCCCAGCTGTTACAGCTGGTTTTCTCAACCTGGAACCGCTACTTATAGTAACTTTTACTTACACTTATTATTATTATATTATTATTATTATTATTATTATTATTATTATTATTATTATTATATTATTATTATTATTTTTATTCATTGAGAATTTTCCTCATCATTGAGATTTTTTCCAACCAATCTTAATAATTAACACGAGTTTTAAATGGTACATAAATGACTAAGGACTTACAGATTATCAGTTTGTAATACACATTCACAAATTCCCCTTAATTGAAGTTCTCCATCGTTCTCTGTCCTCTTTGTCGTCATCCGTTACACCAAATTTTCTCATTGAATGTTGAATGTTATTCTTGCAGATTGTTCTTGGTCTTCCTTTTCTCTTCCTTCTTTCAATTTTCACTGTATGGATGACATCCTACATTCTTCTTACGTGTCGATATCATATTAGCCCTCTGTGCTCAATCTCATCCATTACTCTTCTTTCTGCATTCATCCATTTTCTAATTTTTGTATTTCTAATTCTTTCCAGTCGAGATTTTCTGGCAGCTCTTCTAAAAAATCCATTTCAACTGCAGTTATTCTGTTGGCATGTTGTTGTGTCATTGTCAAACTTCCGATCCATATAACATTATACTTTCTATCATGGACTTATGAATTAGTTGTTTTGTTCTGTTAATGATGTTTTTACTCCATAATATAGAGTTTAACATCCCTATGGTTTTTCTTCCAATACTAATCCTATTTTTTCCATTCCTTTATTTTATGTTCCATCTTTCTCTATAATCGATCCCAACTAACAGAAACCATCGCTCTTCTTCAAAGATAAAATATTTACTGTTATTATTATTATTATTATTATTATTATTATTATTATTATTATTATTATTATTATTATTATTTACTAGCTCACTAGCACTGGGGCCTCAAAATATTCACATGACTGTAAGAGCGTGAAGTAAAGGCCTACAATAACAAAGAAAGAGGCCCGGAATGTTCATGGCTGCGCGGACGGAAGTTCTCCATACATCCTTATCCTGAGCTAATTACATCGAATCATTCCACGTACAAATAACCTCCTTCAAATCATCGTTAACTTCATTCTTGACCTGCCTAATGACATTTTCCCTCAGGTTTTCATACAAAAAGTTCCCATGTACCTCCTTCATTCCCCATTCATGAGATATGTCCTGCCCATCGCAGTCTACGTAACTTGTCATGTATGTAGTTCACTGTTATAGCATCACTTATTTATTTTTATTCACCTGTCTGTTCATCTCTCTTTGGTCCAAAATGTTTTCTAAGAACTTTATTCTAAAATACTCATAATATTTTCTTATCCCTTAAAGTAAGAGTCCGCGTTTCACAACCATATAGCACAGCTGTCAGAATAATCGTTTATTACATTTTAATTTTTTTTAAAGAAACTGGGATGACAAAAGTCACTGTAATTCATAACAACACCTGTTTCCAGAGTTGAGCTTACATTTAATTTCCTACACATCATTCCTCTTTGTAATTATTGTCCCTAGATATTAGAATTCAGCGACTTCTTCAACATTTTCCTCATTTCTTATTGTCCATTTCTATTATATAATGAATTTCTATGTGTGAACATATATTTAGTATTATTGATGCTTACTTCCAGCTCCAGACATTAATATAATGCGTTTTTAGTATCTTATCGCTATCGCCTAATAATACTATATCGTCAGCATATACCAAAAGGTTATTAATATCATTGAATTGTACGCCCTCTTTATCTTCTAAGTATTTGATGGCATGTTCTAGTACAAAATTGAATAGCGGAGGAGAAAGTGCATCTCCTTGCTTTGACCCATTATAAATTTCAAAAGTATCTGAAAACTGTTTGCCTAGCTGTACTCTACACTTTGTGACATTTAGACACATTCTAATTAAATCAAACTGTTTAGAAATTTGAAATGCCATAAGGAATCTTTAAAGTACAACTCGTCGCTTTTAATAGAATCATATGCATTTTTTAAAGTTCTACGTGTATTTTATGTAGATGTGCCATATTATTATTATTATTATTATTATTATTATGCCACTAGGTTTATCTTACGATATTTCTGACATTCCCTCCTGACATTGTTTTCTCTATGTAGCCTATATCTTATTACAATCAAAAAGATAAACCTTGCCATTAGAACGAAAGAACGCTTTATGAATGTAAAAAAATGGAGAAGTAGAAAAATCTGCTCATGTTTGATCAAAAAAGTATAAAATCAATGTAAATATAAAGTTATTAAAACAGTTGGAAAATACAAAATAATTCACCTTTTGGGAGAAGATCCACTTCCAGAAGAACAAACATAGGATTATGAATTTTTAAATTCCCGGGGGAAAATATTTGATTTGCAAGTTCTTCGTTCAGCCAAAAGATGGTGTGGGAATCGACAACAAGGACCAACGACATAAAATTCAACAGTCTGGAAAAGCTGATGATGGTATGCATGGCATATCGAAACATGTTCAAATAGAACACAACAATTTATGAGGTAAGATGACTCCGGATTGATTGTTTTATACCCTAAATTTTCTGGAAGGATACTGCAAACCATCAACATAGCAATGTTGCTGTAACTAGATGGTACAGAAAATTATTCTAATCCCCTTCCCTGATGTTATCGATAGTTCTCGCATCAACGCAATTGATATCGTGTTTACGAAGGAATTGTTCCATCTCTGATTATAACCCATCAAATCGGGGTGTTCCAATCTCACAAGCGAGTTATAATTCCCCCAATGCTGGATTGAATGTCAGAAATGTTGTAATACAATCTGGAGCATTAAAAAAAATTCCGGTATTATTATTATTATTATTATTATTATTATTATTATTATTTCTACCCTTGTGGTCTCCTGATAACGTCGCAGAGGGCCCGAGTTAGATCATCGGTCAGGACAAGTTTTCAGGGTGAGGTTTTCCCGGCTTTTTCCTCAACTATAAGAAAAAATTCCGGGAAGTTTAAGGGCTAAATAGTCCCCTAACACTATTTGGCCATGTTACTGATTCCATCATATTCGACTTGCTTAGTGTGAATGTATGAGTGAATGATGTGTCTTCTCTTAAATGTCCATGTTGTCTTGGAGGTGGCCCTCCACGTACTTGTGTGGTATGTTTGTGACAAGGATCTTCTCCCGACAGGTCATGTCACTGTAAGACATGAAACGCGTAACAGTGGGGGTAGGTTAATCCAACAAGTGGAGGTTGCGGAATTGGGGTCACCCATTTTAATAACATTTTAATATTAATGAAGTAGCCTACTCTACCAAATACGTTTTTTCAGCAAATGCAGAGGGCGCACTACTCAACCGTTTTCGATCTTTTTTTTAAATCCCGGTGCCTTATATACTGGGGCGTTAAGGAAGATAGGAAGGCAGCGCAGCTCGGTCGGTATGCGTGCGATTACCACACTGATGACTCGGGTTCGTTTCCCATCGTTCGGACTTTTTTTTTAGTAACAGTATCCATTTTTGTGACATATTAATTTTGTAATAAATTGTACTTTTATATTACAAAATATATCAAATTAAGTTTATTTACAGTGGCGAAATTTTTAATTCCCCAAAAATTAAATATTTTATAAAATAATAATAGTAAATTGTATTTTTAATCTTTTTTTTTATAGACTAAATAAAATATACTTGATAAATAAATTTAATTATAAATTAATCTATATTTTTGCAGATATTAAAAAAAATTCGAACGACGGGAAACGAACCCGAGTCGTCAGCTGGTAATCCTGCGCTCACTGATCGAGCTACGCCACCTTCTCGCCCATTTACCTTAACGCGCCAGTATATAAGGCGCCAGGATTTTTATTTTTTTCATATATATTTTTTAACGGCTGAGTAGTTGACCTACACTCTCGCCTTTTGTTGAAAAACTTCTTTGAGATATATTAAACTTGTATTCATATCAGTGACCCCAAGTCCGCGAACCTCCCCTTTTAAGAATATAAAAAAAAGCAAAAAATTATATTATTATTATTATTATTATTATTATTATTATTATTATTATTATTAGGCTATTATACTTAAATTATAATCAATCTCACAATTTATAAATAGGCCTACATACTAGCTACATGTGCAACCAATGAATCGTAATAGACTTCCAAAAGTCATGCTTTAATACCGTCCTCAAGGGAAGAGATCTCTGGGATGTCCTAGAAAAAGATGGACCGAGAATACTTCACTGAAACCGTAAAAGACTTTGGGTCTTAAACTTGTTTGGAAGATGATATATTGTTATTAAAGTTGTTGTTAGTTATTATTATTGTTGTTGGAGTAATTTAATAACTCACTGAATACTCAATCAAGACGCAGCGCAATAATCAAATTAAAACGGTGAGCGTCCTTTAATGTTTACCTGGTCTCTGTGTTAAATCCATATAAAACAATCAGACACGAGAGTTCGGGAAATTTTCCGATAAAAACTGTACTCACAAATTTATTTTGATGTGACACACAATGGATACACATAACTGTTTAACCTCCTCAGGTTTGTAATTACAACAACAACAAAAAAGTTCGTTTTATTGCATTCTTAGAGACTATGTAACTCTTGCCCCAAATGGAGTCAATCACGTTTCAATTAATTTTGTTTTACAACCAATCACAATCGTGTTTCACCCCGACAATTATCGAATTTCCATTACCAAAATAAAGAAAGCTTCTCCTTTTCGATGCTCTGAACAGGTCAGGTCATTATTTTCAAGTGACTGACTCTCTAACAAATACGTTGAATATAGCAAATAATAAACAGATTCCTTCGACCTACACATTTGATAATTGTGAGTTCAATAATTGTTTTTAAATATTGATTTTACTGAGTTTGTTTCTGAAAAAAGAATGAATAACCTATAATATCGATTATATATAGTATATACAGTTTGACGTGTTCATTTTTTCTCCACTAGGGTGAATTCTTACAATACTGCGATCCTATTTGGTAATAAATAGTATGATCAAGTTGCAGTGATGAACAAATGGAACATAACCAAACATTTCTCATTTGTTTTCAAACAACGCCGTTTACATTAAATATATAAATATTTTAAAATTAACTATATTTCAATTATGATTTGTGAGTAAATAGCTTTATTTATTCGTTAAATAGTCCCAACAAATGCCACTCTTGGTTTCCAAACCCTCGTGGCATTACTAATGAAAAATAAATTATTTAAAAGCAAAAGTTGTTTAAGATCTCTAGTCTTGACATTTCTCTAAGAATCCAAAGAATAAAATGTATAAAACGACAATTTTACTTGTGATACTTTATGGTCTCTTAACTAAAGGAAGGGAAGAAGCTAAGAGTATTTCTCATAATAGCAGCGTTTGAATTTCGTGGGCGACGCGAAGGCGAGAATAGTGGTGTATTGGTGGAAATAGATTCGTGAGTCGTCAACTCGCGGGTCGGAAGACCGCGCGAACAATGGATTCGTCTGGACTTCCGATGATTTAGAGAGCCTCCCTGAATGAGTGATCAATTCAATGCCAGGGCCACCTCCGAGGCAACATTAACATTTAAGACAAGACGTCCCATCCAATCATCCGATCCGATTGAGGGTCTTTCCACTTTTTCAGCGGTTGCCCTTTTACCAGCCGGCTGCTGGCCCTTCACATCCACATGTGTCAATCACAGAGGTAGATGATCAACAGCCAGTGTAGGGGTGACATGTGGTTAGCATGTCGAGTCCCCCAGCCGTTATAGCTGGTTCCTCAACCTGGAGCCCCTACTTATTGTAGCTACCCAATTGCCTCACGATGCTGGGTGGGCACCGGTCCCATACTGGCCGAAACACCATGAGAAAATTTCTTCCCCCATGGAGACTCGAACCAGCGCAAGTCCCGTAGCTCTGCGCCAAGGCTTCCTACCTTAACCGCTCGGCTACGGCGCGGGCCCCCATCCAATCATTCAAACTAAAAAAATGAGCATATGATATGGATTATTTGTGATGGTCGGATGGTGTTCGGGGACCATTTGGGTCTTAAAAGTTTCTCGACCGGGAAGAAAAAAAAACTCGCCCATGAAACTTGTCACGACCGGAGATCAAATCCGGGCCCGCTGTGTTCAATTCGTAAAAGCTTGTTATTCGTCATATATATATATATATATATATATATATATATATATATATATATATTGTATACACAAAATTAACTTACAGGACCATTAGTAATTTAATTATGGAATAAAAAAAACTCATAAAATGAAAACTATAACGAAATTATCAAATATTTCGCTATAAGCTTTTAAAAATTTTATTACTAAACTAGTGGACCCGGCAGACTTTGTATTGCCCGAACGTTCAATTCTCGTGTCATGTCCGGACGATAAAAATATGTTATTTTTATACCATAAAATACAATAATTAATAAGTTCGCATGAAAACTCCTCACTGTCATCTACTGTGGCTCAAGAAGCTGCATTATGGCGCCACATTGTTGTAGCGCGGGATATGTCGGTAATGCTGATCACTACACATCTGACAAAAAAAACCTATTACTCGATCGCAGCGCCATTTATCGGGTCCAAATATGAATTTAAACCATTCAGGGACCCACTCAAACACATACACATATCCAATTTCATCAAAATCGGTCCAGCTGTTTAGGCAGTTTTTAATTTCGGATTTCAAGTAAACTTCCACTTCCAATTATCAGTTTCGCTCACTTTTGAATACTATCCACTTCGGTTTATTTTAATATGATATACTGAGTTTTGTTGTGAAACATCGAAAATTGTGAGCGATATAGCGATTTTTAAATATTCACTTCATGTGGACTTCTGAACATGTGGTTTTAGAGGGTCCAATTGTGAATCTAAAACATCCAGAGACCGACTGAAACAAACACACACAATTTGAACAACATCGGTGCAGTCGTTTAGGCAGATTTTAATTTCGGATTTCAAGTAAACCTCCACTGCTAACTGTCGGATTTTTTTGGCAATACCTATGTCGGTTTATTTTAAAAGGTCATATTGAGTTTCGTTGAGAAACATCGAAAATTATGACAGCTAGAGCGAATTTTAAATTTTCACTTTAGATGAAATTGTACACTTAATGATTTTAGAGGATCCAATTGTGAATCTAATCCATCCAGGTACCCAATCAAACACACAAAAATTTTCATCAAAATCGGTCCAGTTGTATAGGCATTTTTTTTTTAATTTCGGATTTCAAATAAACCCCCACTTTTAAAGGTCGATTTCACTGATTTTTGGATAGTACTTACCTCGGTTTATTTTAATAGGATATTCCGAGTTTTATTGTGAAACATAGAAAATTGCGATTGCTAGAGCGATTTTTAAATTTTCGTTTCAGGTGAACTCCTATAACTAATGATTTTAGAACGTAATAGATAACGGCTAGACCTTCGCCGCATCTGAAACTTTATATACAAATTTTCACGAAGATCGGTTGAACGGTTTAGATGCTCAGCACATTTTGATGTTTATTCATCTTTAAGTTATGGCGTCGAACAAATAGATCACGACACATTTCTTTCTTTCGTTCGAAGTGTCCTTGAAAAAGAAATTCATTACTATTGGAAAGGGGTTTCTATCTCTATTGTTTAACGTGTTACAGAAGTGTGAAAGTTGACGCCTGCTACTGCTACCGCTACCGGCTAGTAGTAGCGTCCCGTCCGAATGTTGCGTCTTTCATTCACGGCCTCGGCGACTTGGTATAACCGTTAACGTTGTAAAATATGTTCTAGATCCTGTATTCTTTTAAGTTTTATTTACGAGTCGTGTTAAGGGAAGTAGGAGGAGAAGTAAGACAGAATGTAAACAAATAACAAAAGTAAAACAGCGTATCATACAAACACTCACAGTACATCGGTACAATGTCATACTGTTGAGTTGTTCATATTAGCTTGCTGATTGAACGTGTTTGTTTAGCAGAAGGAGAGCAGAAGTGAGTCATAGGTGGGGATATTTGGTCGGAGACATTGGAGGTGTCCTGTCCGTGGTTTATCGCGAAACCAAGCGAACTACTAGGTAAAGACTAACACAACAGCCCACGAAGTACAGCAGTTACTCGTCTGGTTTACAGCTCATCTTTCTGAGCGGTTGCATGTGGTTGTTCACAAGCTGTGCGCATCTACTGTATCTTCCTCCTGTATGCATACATGGTTGAATTTGATTTAGTGGAAAATGAGCTACACAAGAAATGAGAAAGTTGACATGCTGCTTGTTTTGGGCGAATGTCACAATAATGAAGAAGAAGAAGAAGAAGAAGAGAACAGAGTGTATGCACTGCGCTATCCTGACAGACGGCATCCTGCATCAGTGACGTTTCGAAAGAGTGAACAAAACTTCAGAAATGGAATTATCGACAGGAAACCTGTACAGTACGTAAGACGTGTAGTTGCTACTAGTGCAGCAAATGTAGTGTTTGTGTTGGAGGCTGAAAGTACCCGTGATATTGCTGCAGTGGCGGGTATCAGTCAGTCGTATGTGTGGCGCATATTACATAAATATGTGTTCCACCCATATCGCATATCCTTAGCCCAAGAACTGCATGGGCCTGATTTCAATCGTAGATTGCAGTTTTGTGAGTGGATTCAAACACCTGGTATCGAAGATCTGTTACCATTCGTACTATTTTCAGATGAAGCTACTTTTACCATTTGTGGTGAGGTAAACCTCCATAAGGTGCATTTACAGGGCAGCGAAAAATCCTCACTGGGTGCGAAATGTTGCTTATCAACAAAGGTGGTCAGTTGATGTGTGGTACGGGATTCTACGCAACTACATGATAGGGCCGTATTTCTTGGGCGGAAATGTAACAGGACGAAGTTATGCACTTTTTCTGCAACGTCATTTACCTCAACTACTGGAAGAAGTAGATTTACATACCCGGCAGACGATGTGGTTCCAGCAAGATGGTCAGCCGGCCCATTCAAGTATTGTAGCAGTTCGTGTGCTTAACAGGACTTTCTCTAATAAATGGATTCGTAGTAGAGATCCTCATGACTGGTCAAGAAGATCACCCGATCTAATCCTATTGGATTAATTCTTATGGGGATATGTGAAACAACGCGTCTATGCCACGGAACCAACCACTCGTGACGATATGCAACATCAAATCAGGGAAGCATGCCAGTCTATCTCAGTTCACTAACTAGTTCTCGAAAGAAAGTTCTTTTGGAAACCTATTCGAGAATGCGTAAACAATAACGGTGGCACTTTTGAACATCTATTTGGTGATTAGACACTAGTTCACGTAGTAATAGGGTAAGGTATTTGAAACAAGAAGTCTATACATTGGTACACAGCCCATGTGTAAAGCGGACTGCGTCTGCTCCTGCCAATTCAACATCATGTAGAAACTGTCCTAATATGGCATAACCAATTCTTCAAGTTGTATTGTAAAGCCAATAAATAGATCGTTCATTCCGTCTAAAATAGAATAGGAGGTTGCGTTTAAAATAACAGAGTCAATGTTGTATCTTTTCTATAAATGTTCAGAACGCTTTCCTATGTATCTCTGCATACTCACAACATTATGCGATTGAACTTTCAAGTAGCAAACTCATGATAAAATATATGGTTTTCACATAACAATAGCAAACACAATTCGTGAATCACCCTGTGTATATATATATATATATATATATATATATATATATATATATATATATATATACATACAGTTAGTAACACTCTTGTTCATACAGCTGATATTTTTTATATAAAGTAAATTTTCTATCTTCAGAAATGTGATTTATTTCTGGTTATCATTTTAGAGTATCATAACAGCCTAACACACCTATTCTTAATAAAATTAATTATCTATTGCAATTATTTATATTCAAAATATAATTAAAACTAAAACCAACGAAATTAAACATTCACTTGTTTGCAACGTTTGTGTTCATACACTTAAAACACAAGACCAAAACACAGAACAATGTTTTCATTTAATACTGAGTAGAGTACCCCTTAGCTTAAATCACTGCTTGGCATCGTCGTTGCATTGGATTAACCAATTTTTTATTGTCTCAGGTGTGATTTTATCCCATTCTTCTCTAATGAAATATTTTACCTCTTCTTTTGAAATCCCTTTCCTTTTACGGACATTTTTATTCAACTCAGCCCAAAGATTCTCTATTGGATTTAGATCAGCTGACTGTGGACGTGTTCTCAGCTGCTTCGGAAAGTTCCAGATCAACCAAAGCTTGTTAATGTCTGCAGTATGTTTATTGTAATTGTCTTGTTGGAATATGTAATTCTGTCCCAGTCCCATTTTCATGGTACTTTGTTTTACATGTTCCTTCAATATCCTGTTGTAATGCCACTAATCCATTATTCTGTCAATGAAATGCAGGTTTCCAACTCCGCAAGGAAGACATACAGGCCTAGATCATAACTGCACCTCCTCTATGTTTCATAGTCGGAAGAGTATTCACCTTCTCATCAGCAATGTTGTGTTTCCTCCAAACCCTTATCATACCATCTGATCCGAAAGGATTTATTTTGATTTCATCAGATCAAATTACACGATACCAAAACTCCTGTGATTTGTTTACCTGCTCTTTTGCAAAGAGTAATCTTGCAGCACAATTTTGTTCACTTACATATGACCTTTTTCGCGGTCTGTGAAAATGATGTATAATTATGCGACCACAGTACACGATGAACTGTCTCAGTGCTATTTTGCTTTCCGGACACTTCTTCCACAATAGGCCTAAGTTCAGGGACACTAATCTGTAGATGAGCTCTAACATGTCTGAGTATAAAATGTTCTTCTCTATCGTTTATTATTTTTCCTCTATCTTTACGCTGAAAAATTTCTATACCTTTATACTTGAACTTGTTAACTAAGTACTGTACAGTTACATGCGATTTAGCTACTAACTAACTCACTGGCAATATCGAACCCGTAGGTTCATGGCCGCGCGGTAATAAGCTCTCCATACATCCCTATCCTGAGCCAATGTTTTCCAATCATCCCCTCTATAATCTACTTGTAATTATCTCAAAGGCTCTCCGAAGGGCGTTCTTAATATTCTGGTATCATAATAATATATTTGGATAGGTAGCGGGCCGAGGAGTACAAATATATAGGAATTCGTGAAGTCAGGACTTCTAGTAAGAATTCAGGAGACTTATTCTATAACATAAAAGAAAGCCAATGACACTGATTACAAACCACTTTAATATAACTATGAATAAAATCTAGCAACACGAAATGCAAATGTGTATGAGAACAGGTTAACCACTAATTTAACATATTATCAGTACATATGAAAAACGCGTAAGATATAACTTGACAATAACACTAGGGAATTTGGAAGCACCATTTAATATTAAATTGGCTCAAGAGAGAAGGATAAACTCAGATTTTACCCGTAGACTAAGGACCGTCATACTTTAATATATTCACCTTTAGGGCTTAAGGTTTGTTATAATTTTAATTTGAACATTCCTGAGAGAATTGAAAACTCTACTTACGTAATTGGCCCTATAGGGCGCTGACGTTTCGCCGGGACGCAGCCCGACACCTCACTGTCCGATCGCTGGCGACGAGCTGACTCTGCTCTTTGAATCATGCAGTTTATATATGATTTTTCTAAGTTGTTTATCCAAAAATATTTCCCCAGATTAGAATTTATTTCGTCTGAGTTTCGCAACATCCCTCGAACCCTCGATTATCATTGGTTTTTAAAACTCCCTTGTCTCATAAATTAAGCTATTCCACTAACAATGGTATGTTTGCTTTTAAGATGTCTTCATAAAAATACGCTAACCTATTTTCTTGCTCAACCTCCCGTCTACATTGGTATGTTTCATAGTGTTGACCGTTATCTCTACATAACTTTCCTTTCCTGTTTCATGAAATAAGCCAAACCATTTCCCTGTTCCTTATAATTTGATGTCACTTTCGTCTACTTTTATCAATAAATTTAGTTATATCATATTAATTAATTTTTTTTTTCAGAATCATTTCTCCTGTCAGGCAATACTCAATTTAATTTTCCGCTAATTATCGTGATGTTGCCCTGACGGTTTTTAGTGTCCTTATAACACTACTTCCCTCACATCAAAGTTAATGTTATTCTCCCATCTCATTCTTGGTCTACCAACAGGGCGTTTTCCCTCTGGATTTCCTAGAATGAGCTTCCATGCACGTCTTTCACTCCCCATTCATGCCACATGTCCTGCCCATCGCAGTCTACAATACTTGACTGTTCTCATTATATCTGTCTTTCTATAAGACCATGTAGTTCACTGTCATGTAGTCTTCTCCATTACATGTCTGTTCATCTCTGTTTGGTCCAAAAATTTTCCTTAGAACTCTACTTGTAATCTCCTTTTCTCCCTTGAAGTAAGAGTCCATGTTTTGCATTCATATAATACAACTGGTAGAATAATAGTCTTATATTTTTTCAGTTTAACGTTTTTTGAAAGGAGTTGGAACGTCAATAGTCTCTGTAATGCATAATAGCACGCATTTCCAAGAATTGAGCCTGTGTTTAATTTCTTTGTGCATCTCATTCCTGTTTGTGTTTATTGTTCCTAGGTATTTGAATTCAGCCACTTCCTCAAAATTTCCTTCATTTGTTATTAGCTGTCCATTTCCATTATATAATGTATTTCTATGTGTAACCATATATTTAGTTTTATTGATATCAGTAAATACCAATATCTTAGTGTTACTCAATAGTGTGTGCTTGTTGGCCTTTATTATCTCCTCGCTATTCCTCAATAATACTACATCATCAGCATAAACTAACAGCTTATTAATACCATTGAGTTGTAGGCCTTCTTCATCCTTTGATGGCATGCGACAGTATGAAATTAAATAGTAGAGGAGATAGTGCATCTCCTTGCTTCAACCCATTCTGGATTTCAAAAGTATCCGAAAACTGTTTGCCTACACGCACCCTACTCTTTGTGCCATTTAGACACATTCGTATAAGTCTAAATAACTTTTTAGGAATTCCGAAATCCAGCAGGATACTATATAACTTCTCCCTCTTAATTGAATCGTATGCCTTTTTTGAAGTCTACATATAGTTGATGTACAGTAGCATTATATTCCCATTTCTTTTCTAAAATCTGTCTTATACTAAACATCTGATCTGTTATAGATATGTTTCTTCTAAATCTACATTGATGATCTCCTAGAATGTCATCAATATAAGGAATAACTCTGCTGATTAATATATTTGTTAGAATTTTATACGAAGTTCAAAGTAATGAGATGCCCCTACAGTTGTTGCAATCAGTTTTATCTCCTTTCTTATAAATTGGTACGATATTCGATTCTTTCTTTTCATCTGGAAGAGCTGCTTTATTCCAAATCATATTAAGCAAATGGTGTATCTTTTCCATAAATTTTTCTCCTGATTTTATCAGTTCTGCTGGGATCTCATCTAAACCTGATGCTTTATACAGCTTCAATTTTTCTATCGCCATTTCAACCACTAATGCACTTCGTTCTGCGACTAGCGCCCCTGCTGTCTATAAATTATCATCTTCAATATCCTGTTCTGTATGTACATTTAATAGCTGATTAAAGTAACTTTTCCATCTTTTTAATATACTCCTGGAATCTGCAGTCATATCCCCATTTTCATTCCTAAATATGTTTGTTCTAGCCTGAACCCCTTTCTTCTCTATACTAATTTCCCGATATAATTCTCTAATGTTCATATTTTTGGCGTTCATTTCAAGACCATTAATCTTCTCTCTCAAATATTCCCTCTTTTCACTCTTTAGTAACTTGGTAGTTTCCCGTCTAACACTACCCAATTGCTCTAAATTTACCTCATTTGGCTCGTGTTACCATTTCATTTTTGCTAGCTTTGTTTTCTTTACAATGTCGGCACATTCCTCATCAAACCATTTCTTATTTTGCCTCTTTTTTAAACCACCAATGCTTTCTTATGCTGACAATTTAATATTATCTCTTACAGCCTCCCATTCTTTATTCATATCAGTTTCTTCTTCGTTTGCCACATTGTCATCTGAATATTTCAGTACTTCAAATCTATTAGCAATTTTAATTTGGTATTCTTGCCGCATTTCATCATTTTTAAAGTTTCGCCATCTGGAGACGTCCAGGTGTATTTATTAATGTCCTTATGCTGAAATGTTGTGCTCTTTACAATGATATTCTTTGATGTGGCGAAGATGACTAATCTAACTCCATTGTCGTTACTATGTCCATGAAGAATTTGCTTATTGTTGGTTTGAATATATCTTCCCGCCCCACTTTTGCATTAAAATGCCCTATGACAATTTTAATATGATATCGTGAAAAGCTATCAAATACGCATTCTAATTCTTCATAGAACTCATCCTTGATCTTGTCATCTTTATCTTCTGTGGGAGCATGTACATTTACGAATACAAAATCATGTCGTTTACTCTTTAGAATTATGTATGATATCCTATCACTGACAAACTTAATATCCTCCTTCGGACTAAACCCGTTCCAAATTCAGGTCTTTCTGCACCCCCGTAGTACGAGTATAATGCAAAGCTTCCTGATTCCTGACTACCTTCTCCTGGCCATCTAACTTCCTGTAAAGCTACTATGGTTTATCTACTTTACGGGTTAATACCTCTAGCGCCATGCTATTTTATAACGTCCTAACATTCCATGTTCCTAGAAACATGTCCCTATGTTTGAGCCTTTGGCATGGGTTCCCTGAAGTAGTCCCCGCCCGGAGAACCGAATGTAGGACTATTTGAACTTCGGAAAATTTTACCCCAGTTGAACCCATGTCCGCATTTCTTGGCGGTTGTATTTTTACGGTGAAAGATCGTCACTCTTTCGACCAAGGTACATTTTTCGTCTGGCTTATCACCTTCGACCAGTCCGGCATGGCTAACCCTATCGGCAGCAATGCTACCGACGGCATATATTGCCTCAGTGATTTACCTCTTAAAGCAAGGTTGACAATAGTTCTCTTTAAGTCTGAACTTAACTGCATTCTCTTCTCCATTGTGTACACAAATGAAGAAAGTACGTAAATGGTATGAAACAACCCTCTCTACTCGTTCACTTGAGTGGGTAACGCAACATTTATTTACAAACACACATAGGAGAGAGGCAGTATTCTTTGAGTGTATGAACAAGACTGTTGCGTTCTAGTTCCATCCATGTTGCTATGGTAAATTAATAATTGGTTTTCCAAATTAATTTAAAATTGCTACAATATAAAATTGTCATACATTTACGTAACACAGCTAATACTATCCGCGGCCAAGTATATTTTAAAACGTAAATAGGCAAAAATTAACAAAAATATAAGCTGTATGAACAAGATTGTTCGATAAATAAAGGTCTTCGTCAAGGTTGTTGTCTATCACCGACTCTGTTTAAAATATATGTACATGAAATATTAAAGAATTGGAGGAGAAAATGTTCTAGCTTGGGAATTCCTATTTCAAACAACAAAACTTTATACAACTTACATTTTGCAGATGATCAATTGTTAATTGCACAAGATTATGAAGATTTAGAATATATGACTAGAAAATTAATAG
The DNA here is from genome assembly GCA_030220185.1 of Diploptera punctata. Classification (NCBI taxonomy): domain Eukaryota; kingdom Metazoa; phylum Arthropoda; class Insecta; order Blattodea; family Blaberidae; genus Diploptera; species Diploptera punctata. Next base: position 301,258 of record JASPKZ010007441.1, read on the forward strand.
AAGAATATGAAAAATGGGGATTAAATTTGAACATGAAAAAAACTAAATATTTATGAATTGGTGAACCAGAACAAAATTTAATTTTTGAGATTGGAGAATCAATATAATCTTGTAGTGAGATCACATATTTAGGAATTAAAATAAATAAAAATGGGAGTTATGAAGAGGAAATAAGAAATAGAAATAATAAAGGAAAATTTGCAATTGCTTACCTCAATGGAATATTGTGGGATAAAAATATAAGTAATAAAAATAAAATGAATATATATCATACAATTGTTAAAAACATCATTACTTGTGGAGCAGAAATTTGGTCATTAACAACAAAAACAAATAAGTACCTTTTGGCAACGGAAATGGATTTTATACGAAGGGCCGCAAGAATTTCAAGAAGAGAAAATATTAGGAAGTCAGTTATAAGGGAAAAAAATGAAAATTGAAGACATTATTTTAGATTATATTAAAACTCAGCAATTAGGATGGTACGGACATGTCCAGCGAATGGAAGAGGATCGACTACTAAAATCTGTTTTGGAATGGAAACCTAAGGGAAGACATCCTGGAGTCAGGGAATATGTTAATATATGAAGGAGAAACATCTACAACCAGGAGATTGGATGGACCGACAAAACTGGCTATTAGCAATCGGACGATGTCAAAGACATTAATCAACCGATGATCTATCTATGAACAAGACTGTTACTAACTATATATATATATATATATATATATATATATATATATATTATATATATATATATACACACTAGCTAATACCCGGCGTGCGCTGTTACGCCTAAATAAATGAAAATTAATGTGTTTTTATGTTTAATTGAATAAGTAATAGGAAAAATAATCATACAATTATATTTTTAGATAACCCGTCCTGATTACCCGGCGTTATCCGGGAATCTACTTATCCCGATCTTCTTGACATAAATGAGCTGAAATACGAAAATTAATGTGTTTTATGTTTAGTTAAATAAGGAAGGGGAAAACATTTATATCGTAATTATTTTTAGATACCCCCTGCTGTTTTTACCCGGCAATGTTAGGGAATCTACTTACCCCGATCTTCTTGGCATAAATGAGCTGAAAGACAGAAATTAATGCACTTATGATTAGTTGAATAAGTAGAATGAAAAATAATTATAACTGTATATCGTAATTATTTTAAGATTCCTCGTGCTGATTACCCGGTGAAGTCCTGGAATCTACTTATCTAGATCTTCTTGGCATAAATGAGCTAAAAGATAAAATTCGTTATTGTGAGTTATCCGTAAAAGAATACCCGCCATATGCTGCTATGCTTGCACAGGGATCTAATACTTGTCTCAATCTTCTTGGCATCAATGAAAGACAAAAATGGGTATTGTGAGTTATCCGTAAGAGATAAACATATGCTGTCGTGGACTTTTTTGTAGAGCTTTTCGAGATATTCAATTCTGTGTACATTAATTTTGTGTATTTGTTATGGTTTAGGCAGGGTAAGCCATTTAAGCGTCCAAAGAGCTAATTTTTCCACTATAGAGGGCGGTTTTTAAGGGTGTAGGAGTTGAGTATCACAACTCTCTTATAGCCTATGTTCACCCCGGGAATCTCCTGAACATTTTGCAAAAGCCCCATCACAATCGGATCAACAGTATGGCCGCGCATAAAGTATGAACAAACAAACAAACAAACAAACAAACAAACAATCATTCATTTATATATATATATATATATATATATATATTCTTAAAATTTAAAACATCTACGGCTGTAGTCCTGAAAGTTAATGTTGTATATGTTGTTCGAATTTATAAAATTATAAAAATATATGACAAAATAATCAGTGTTATGATAGTAACTACCTTCTATTACACCTTCGACAGTTTAAATAAAGAAATATGCGTTTAACAATTGAATTCTTGTTATTTTTTCCCCTCTAAAAACAAACAAATTTGAATCAATTGAACAGACTTGAGTGCCAGGTGTTGTCTAGATATGATGTCTTATCAGTATTGATAATTTATTATACTGACCTATATTGCATTATATAACAGAAGTGGCCATGAATATATAAGGAATCTGCCTTTTTTTCTTTATTATTCTCCCGTTTAACATGAATATAATTTTCGTTACCAGTTTGACTGCCTCGTTTTACACGAATATAATTTTTTATTGCAGCTTGATTTCCTCATTTTACACGCTTAAATGTAAAACCATTATTCTACAAATGAAAATGCAGTCCATATATCTGGTTTGTTTACGTTACAACTGGAACTTATCTCGCAAGTGGTTTTGCAAGTAAAAAGTATTCAATAGCATTTTGAACGTCAACAGATGGCAGAAGTGTTTAGATTTTTCTCTCCTTGTATTACAAACAACTGAATGCGGGATTTATAACTTGGTATTTAATAATAACCTAAAAACACCGTAATCACCAATATTAAATTTTATATTTTCATCATTAGAGAAAATATTAGTCTGTATAGTAACTTAAAGAAATTACATTTGTTAAATTTCCCAGTGGAACTCATATTACGAGCACTAACTACAATATTCATATCACCACTTTCACTTACAGATACTCTTTGTATACAAACAGCTTATCTTGCCAATTCAACTTCTGAAACATTCATATATTCTTCCATTTTGAATGTATTATTGAATAAACAAACTCTCTAGATGCAAGCCCCTTAGCAACGAAGTTAATTATTGAATATAAAAAAAGTAATGGTCAAGTAATTTCCTTATGTACATTTCCAGTGGTGTGCGGTGGTCTGAGCTATTACCCCAACTGTATGACGAAAATGACTTATAGTTTATAAAAACTTACAGCCTTGTATTTTTTTTTTTTTTGCTAGATCCGGTAAATATGGAGTTGGCCTACCTTGTTATATGAGGTCATTTTTCTCGTTGAAACGTCTGCACTAAAATTATCTAGTATGTAAATGATAAATTATACAGTCACATTTATTTTTACTAAATTGACAAATCACATTTATCAGTAACACCTTAAAACGTATTAATAATGCATTTGAACGAACTCAGTGCCGATGTTAAATTCAACTGTTGCTTTCCACAAATTATATATACACGTACGTAATTGTTGTTATTCAGATAATATAAATAAAGCTTCTTGAGTTAACAGGTTCCTACAGCTGACAAAACGTATCTCATAATTTTATTTACTTATTTATTTTGTATTTCGTAAAAACATCACATAAATATTGTAAATTAAAAATTGTTATTTTTAAACATTCTATTGTTGTGGAATTGGCGCTTTCCAAACCAGCCAATCACGTTATGTTTCATGAATCGATAAGTCGAAAGGTCATTCGACCTTGTGTATACTTAATCGAGTTGTGACGTTTCTGGGTTCAGCTAGCTGGTATTCAATAAAAAATCGATAGAATAAGACACAAGTTTAGTCTAGCGGGCTATCGCTGGACATAGCAGGCAGATTCATTAGTGGGTTATCGCTAATTCATCTGCAGCGAAATAGCTGGTGTTGGTGGGGGTAACATAGAGGAAACACTTTATGTGTTCCACTATGGAGATAATGTGAAACGCAGAAGTCTCCGTCAAACCGAATGCGATAGTCTGCTGGCGGGAATTTTGATGTTCACGCGTAATTGATTTGAATGAAATTTGGCAAATATATTATTTTATTTTAATCCAAAATTATTAATATACTAATTACTCCGGCAGTGCTGGGGTAGCTGGGGTTGAGTGCACGCCACTATACATTTAATGTTTTAAAAACCATTTCTTTCCTTTTCATTATAAATACTAAGGTATAAAATTATGGCCCTCGGCCTGGTAACCTGTCAACCTTAGGGCATAATAATACCCTTGGCACGTAAATAACCATTATACGTTGGTGGATGTTTCGTGAGTCTTGTAGATATTGCAGTATGTCATTGTAAAAGAATAGTAGAGTGGGAAGGTACTCACTTGTAGGGATCTTGAAGTTCTTCTGTCACGAAGTTCAAGAAGTTCCATCCTCCGAATGCGAAGAGACCGGAGTACAGCGCCAGTCCCACGCTCGACACCGTGTACTCCCCTTTAAACGGTTCCTCGAAGTATGAAGTGTTTCCTGCAACATGAGATGTTATAAACTTACAAACTATCTTTGGAATTCATGGAGCATACATGACGTCATGACCCGTGGGATGGGGTGAAACTGAAGTTAAATTTCATAACAAAGTATCATAAATAGAGAGCGGAATTTGTTCCACGATGCCGATGACTTACTTGTACTGATATTGACTCTACTAGAGCGATCGGGAGGGTATGGGATGGGATGTATTACATGCCTGCATACTTACCGGGCGATTCTTCTGCAATACTGTATAAACGTTAGGAAGCAATATAAGGTGCATAATATAGTAAAATATACTTAGGCCAGGTGTGTCCAACCCGCGGCCCTCGATCCCTTCGCATGCGTCCCGCAATTATATTTGCTCTATCACATCACATTCGGCCGGCAGTGATATTTGTAAGTTATAGTCTAATATAATTTATGAAATAAGTAATTCTATTTGGTATAAGACAAACTTGAGAGATAAAAACGTTTTTCTGTTTCCAACACATGTATTTGCGAAAGTCCATCCTACTCATCCTCTTACTCAAAACATGGAGAAATCACATCCGTTTTAAGAAACACACAGCCCAGATTTTTATTTACGATCCTACCTACCACGCATCGATTTGAAGTCTCCGTGCATTGTTGACCGAGCGGTTACCACTTTCAAAGGCGAGTGTGTGCCAGATGCTTTATTATCGTCACATTTTGTTCATTTCAAGTTAGTTTCCAGTTTGCAATTGTTCATATTGTAGTGTCAGTGTTAGTGAGAGGATTGAAGATTATAATTAACTCTGAGTGTTAATTATGGCTTCTAAATGTTGCGGCAAGAAAATATCGTTCAATTTAGATTTTATAATTAGATTATACAGTACACGAAATAAATAATATATATATTTTTTTTATTTAATTTTGAACATAATTTATCTAATATATGATTAATATTTTAATAAAAATGATATCACAATATATTAGCTATTTTATATTTAAATTAATTGGTTTATCTTAGATCCTATTTAATACGGTAGATAAATAGGATTATGTGGCCCGCAAACCAATTCACCTTAATGACAGTGGCCCTTTTCCAAAAAAGTTTGGACACGCCTGACTTAGGCTATGCATTGTCTACAAGGTAATGAAACATTTTAAGACAAAGGTTGTCGTATCGCATGCACATGTGTTTTTGTTTTGGGTGGCATTTCTCTATACATATAATCACATACGCATAATATCAACTACCGACGTACTCTACAATAACTCCACTTTACTAAATGAAACGTTGTTTACTGCGTGTCTTTCTACATGACAGAGCTCTCTCTATGGCCCGGTAGCTATGTGATACACTTCATACTACCTCCTCGCGCGCATTTTCGTATAGTCTATTCAGGGGTCACCAATTGGCGGACCGCGGTCCGGATCCGAACCCTGGGACTTTGGTTTCCGGACCGGTTAAATATCGAATTAATACATTTTTTTAAAAACCGGTTGAACAGCTAATACAAACAGTTGTGCTAAATTTCATGTCATGATAGTATTATCGTTGACTCGGTTGGCAGTACTGCTTATGGTCGGAGATTTGACTGAAGATGAACGGGATTTCGTTTGAAACCTGGTATCGTGAAAAACACGAAATTTGTGAAATGAGATATTTGAATATTACTCTGACCATATGTTAAGTTTATCATAAACTTATTAATAATTATTAGAATAATAATAACAGTGTACTACTGTGCTGTATCCTTTTAGTATTTACCACGTGTTTTGTTTAATTTGTGCAATTCATACAAATAACATAATTTAAATAATTTCCTTATAATATTAATTACTTAATAAAAGCTTCGTATGTTTAATGAACTGTGGTTCCGGACCTCGACTTAATTTACTACTTTGAAAATGAATCTCCATGAAATTTAATTGATGACCCCTCGTCTATACCAATACAAGTAAGCCTTCAACACTGTAGAACAGATTCCGCTCTCTGATCATAACAAACACCATAATGAAAAAAAAAAATCTGCATAAAATAATAATAATAATAATAATAATAATAATAATAATAATAATATACACGAGTTTATAATGCTTGTGCAACCTCCGTAAATCAGATCACACAACTCCAGCATTTAAAATGTCTTGGTTCCGTTTATATTGTCTATTCCGATCAGTAGACAGGCGAAAGATGCATTCCTTCTGTTTCTTATATCACTCTTTGTCCACCTTCATACTCGCTTGCATTCACCATCTTTCCACCATAACTTAAAATCACGATCGAGAGACAGCTTAAACCTAGCTGTGCCTGAACATCGAACATCTCAGTATTATTCGTCCTTCCTTATTTCATCTACCCGTCTCTGGAATCCCTTCCCCACTTACATCAAGGAGACCCAGACTCAAAAACAAGCTCACTGAATATTTTCAAGTTCTAGGAAAATCTTTATTCTGTTATATCTTTATGAAGGCAATGCATACTTAGGATTATTTCAAGTAACTACTCAATTGTCCTCACGAGGCTGAGTGAAACCCATTATATAGGCTATGATCAAAGAAAAGTATGGAAATAGTTTCCAACATGCGATATGAAAATTTTTCCAAGTCCCAACCATACACCATGCGCATGCGCCAGCAGACGCGAAGCGGTTTATAGTGTGCAATCACGAGATGCAGCCAACATATATATGATACAGTAAAACTTGTTCAAAGCGGAATCACATGGGACCAATTTTTTTCTACATTAAACACAATTTTACAAAATTATGGCAGTGCCTGTCTTAACATATGCAAGTGAAAATTGGACTCTTAACCGTTCAGACAGAAGGAAAATAGAAACTGCAGAAATGAAGTTCCTACGTTCAGTAGCAGGTGTGACAATTTTGGACAAGAAAAGAAGTGAGGATATTAGGAATGACTTAAATATTTTCAATTTAACAAATAGAATTGACAACATGAGAAACAACTGGTATGAACATGTCAAGAGAATGCCTACAGATAGAATCCCTCAGCTGTTACTAAAGTACAAACCGATAGGACATAGAAATGTTGGACGCCCATTTACTAGATGGGAGGATTTATTAAATCCCACTTGATGTGAAAACAGGTCAAAAGGCCTAATTTCATGAAGCAGAAGAAGAAGAGAACAAAATTTCGCATTATAAAAAAAAACAAAAAATGGTTAACCAATTTTAGATTATAGAGTACCGTATATGTCTTTTTATGTACCTTGGATTATAGTTCCGCTGCCGTTGAAAAGTGATGTATAGTATATATTGGAGCGATTTCGACGATAACGCGCAAAAAACAGTCCGTTTCGTCGGCGTTAAAAATGTCTCTTAGGCGCGTTTCCTGAAATTAAAGTATGCAGTTTCGGTTTCCACTCACTAACTATACTTTTGTTCAAATCCTTAGATTTCCCGCAAATTTCATTGCACACTACATTGTTTCGTCTATTAACACTGTACAGCCAACCTGAACATGCCTTGAAATCGTTATTGTCTAGGGAAGTAGCAACAGTTAGAGCTCGACTTTGGAGCTTCGGTCCTGAAATTTGAAGATTTTTTGATCGTGCACTTGTAAAATACTCCCACACTTCTTCCTTGATTTTTTCATTTATTTTATTATTTATTTATTTTGCTTTCCTCTTCGTTTGTTCATTTCCTTGCATCCATTCATTAATTATTTTTTCTGTATGTTTTATAATCTCATAAACTTGGATTTTTCACATTTAAATTTAGTCGTTATTTCGCGAACTGAGAGTTTGTTTTTCTTTATCTTCAATCACTTTCACTTTTTTTTAACAACAATGATACATACGATTTAGCCACCTTTATTCCGGAAATTCAGAACGTTACCTGTGAAAGATACGTACACAATCTGTCTGTGATCTTAAACTGATTTAAGTGTTTACAGTGCACTGGTTATTTGTAAGACAGATGTCACACGCCAAATATTTGTTAAACGAACCTGTATTTCGCGTAACGGGTGTGCAATGAGGCCGAAAGAAAATTTCAGATACAGGTAGAAAATTTACTTCACCCGGCGGTAGAAATCATCCCTTATTGTTATTTCGCCTAACGGAAATTCAATAAAGTGGAAACTAATTTATTTCTCTCTCAGGCTTTCCGCCTTATAAATATTTTTTTCATGAATTATTTAGAAATATCCTTCCGTTTCCGTGTTGAACAGATTCCGTTTTATACAAAATAAATACACATAACTTTACTACTATTTCGTCGGACCAATAAATTTGTTCACATTGGACATATTTCCGCACTATTCACGTTCCGGATTTAACAAGTTTTACTGTATTTGAACTCGCGTTGCCAACCAACCTAAAAGCTAACCTACGCAATTTAAGTACTCAGACCCGTGAAAACCCAACCTAAATGCTAATCAAATGCAATTTAAGTACTCTAACCTGTGAAAGAATGCAATGCCCAAAAATAGGTAGGTAGTGTAAACAGTAAGTTCTGAAATTCTGCAGTATATAGCCTATGAAAAGTTAATTAGTACACACTCTACGTTGGCTGCACTGGAACACGTACAAGTCTTTGTTGGCTGTATAGAATATTCGATAAAATCAATATGGTTGCCACGTCTTCACGGTACATAAATGTAGCTCAATGTTATAATATTCAATATATTCAAATAATCGTTACAAAACATAAAATCATTCTAAATGGTAGTAAATAACTTGTAAAAACGAAACATTAAGAATAAAATTTGACAGTTTATTAGGGTGCTTAAAAAATCTTGTCATATGTTGGAAAGTTTATCCGAAATAGTATACTACGATATGAGTGTGGTGAACATTTGATACGGAACGGGGAAAAGTTTAAAAAAGCGAGGCCCTTGCGCCGAGGATTTTTTTTTTTAATTTCCGAGATTCCGTTTCGTGTTTACCACATAAATATTGCATACAATTTTTTTTGCGCTATGTGTAGGCCTATTTATTTTAGTAATTAAGGTATTAGCTAAAATATTAATAAATATAATTGAAGATAAATGTTAGATTTCAGAAGATGAATCGGCTATATGTGTTGCTATGGAGAAAATAATAAGTATTGTTGATCATGTCACCATCTTATATTTGTTAAAACTGTAAAACCAATTTAATTTGGGATTTATTTCTGATTATAGAAAAAGTTTTAGACGATGTGTGCAGTGATGATGAAATAGAAGAGGCGTGGAAAGCTGGATATGATGAATTAATCCCGAAATTAAATACAAATTGCAGTATCACTATCAATATTTCAAAATAAATGTTTTTACTTACCGCACTTGTGCTTTTCGTCATTTTTAAAGTGTTGAGATTTATTTTGTTTTCATAGCAACCAAGATTTACGCGGGAATGTCAAATTACGATGCACATCAACAATAACAGCAAGTATAGGTCTACAATATTATGATAGTGCAAAAAATATATATAATTAGTACAATCGAAAATGGAAATATCATGCTCTGGAAAGAAATAACACAGGAAAATCCCTCTGTCCATTCATTTGTTGAAATAAGATTAAAATCCATTTCATATTTAATCATTCTGTTATATTAAGGTCAAAGTGTAAATGTAATCGATTACATGAATTATAAAAACAGTCAATTGTATTATTTAATAAAGCTGATAACTTTATCAAGAATGCAGATAAACTGTATCTTGCTTACAACGTTCATTCATAACAAAGCACGTTATTATGATGCAGTAACACAATAACTATTTTGTCATCATTTTCAGCCTAGAACACAACCGACTGGTGGGCCCTGAGGATGTTTCATGAATCGTTAGTCCCAAAATGTGAAAAATGGGCCGCAAAAATATGACTAACAACCTCATTGGCACTGTCGAACCCGTAGGTTCATGGTCGCGCGGACATAAGCTCTCCATACATCCCTATACTCAGCTAATGTTTTCCAAACATTCCCTGTATAATGTACTTCCCTCAAATCATGGTTAATGTTATTTTCCCACCTCATTCTTGGTCTATCAACTGGGCGTTTTCCCTCTGGTTTTCCTACAAGAAGTTTCTTTCATTTTCCATTCGTGCCACATGTCCTGCCTAACTCAGTCTAGGAGACTTAACTGTTCTTATTATATCTGGCTTCTTTTAAAGACTATGTAGTTCACTGTTATGTAGTCTTCTCCATCCTGTCTGTTCATCTCTCTTTGGTCCAAAAAATTGCCTAAGAACTTTATTCTCCCTTTCCTCCCTTAAAATAAGAGTCCATGTTTCGCATCCATATAATATAACTAGTAGAATAACAGTTTTATATATTTTCAGTTTAATGTTTTTTCAAAGGAGTTGGGACGTCAGAGTCCCTGTAATGCATAATAACATGCATTTTCAGAATTGAGCTTATGATTAATTTCTATGTGCATCTCATTTATATTTGTAGTTATTGTTCCTAGGTATTTGAATTCAGCCACTTCTTCAAAATTACCCTCATGTGTCTGTAGCTGTCCCTTTCCATTATATAATGTATTTTTATGTGTGACCATATATTTAGTTTTATTGATATTTACTTCCAGTCCCAATTTCTTAGTGTTACTATATAGTGTGTGCGTGTTGGCCCTTAGTATTTTCATGCTATCTCCCAATAGTACTACATCATGAGCATAAACTAACAACTTATCACTGCCATTGAGTTGTAGGCCTTCACAAAAAATATTACTGCGAGGCTGAATTGCAATAAATCTAGTGGAAGCGCCGGATACTCACTCCATCTGACGGATTAATTTTTGCAACTGCTGTTTTCTCTATGATTTATTATTGTATGAAACTATTGTGTGCCATTTGTTAATGACAAAACATTCCAAATTATGTGACAGCATTGCATTATTGTAATTTTCTAATTGGCTAATGTAACATTATATGTATAATATAATTTTGAATGTTTTGTCATTAACAAATGGCACACAATAGTTTCATACAAGAATAAATCATAGAGAAAACAACAGTTACTAGCTACAATGTCTAACAACATTGCTACCCATATCAACCCTATAGTGCACACCAAATAAAAAGGCGTGCTTACACACGAAAACATATTTTGACAAGTTTAAATTTACAAAACTTATGGGGTACTACCCATTAAATAACAATAAAGCGCCACAATTTTCCAAGAACGTCATTTAGGTAGAAAATAGTATAAAAGCCCTATATGGCAAGCATAAAGAGATAAACAAATCTCAGAATCGGCACACTGGATGGTGCATTGTTGCCGTCACAAAAAGCAAGCAAGCTCGTTACAAAACTTATCCGTCAGATGAGATGAGTGTCTGGCGCTTCCATCTAATTGTTTTATTTCCTTAAAATGTTATAGTTGGGGTCTGAATTCCTTGTCTTTAGTCCCGAGAGTGCAGGGTTCAAAGCCTGCTCATATAATTGGATATTAACCTGTGGGTCTCAAGAATTTCGTGTTTTGTATTAGAACCTCAAGCTTAATTGCTATCTGGGCGTGTCTTTGTGGCAATGAGTTAGCCACTTGTTACTCTGTGGTGTCTACAGACAAATAACCGTAACGAAATTAGCTTAGTTAAGCGATTACAGCAAGGGAGCACCCTTGTCTCATGGGTTTAGACAGATTGTCATTTCTAACTTAACATAAGTAATGTCACGAGTGATTTCCAATTTATCTATAGGATTTGGAAATTAAGAGTGGCATTTGTTAGGACTGTTTAACAAATAAAATTAATCTGTTTACTAAAAAATCATTATTTAAATATAGTTATTTTAAAATATTTATATATTTAATGTAAACGGCGATGTTTAAAAACAAATTAGAAATGTTTGGTTATGTTTCATTTGTTCATCACTGCAACTTGATCATACTATTTATTGCCAAATAGGGTCGTAATATTGTAAGAATGAACCCTAGTGGAGAAAAAAACGAAACACATCAAACTGTATATTATAATCAACATGATATGTCATTAATTCATTTTTTTCGGAAACAACTCAGTAAAATCATTATTTAAAAACACAATTATTAAACACACAATTATCAAATGTGTAGGTCGTAGGTCTACATTGAGATAGTGAACTATTTGATTTTAGGGAGTATAAAGCTATAGAGATTGTTCCCATGAAACTATCTTTTAAACTATTTTTCAAAGATAGTTTCATGGGATTAATTAATAACTTCATTATTTTTTTTAATTGGTTTAACCTTTAAATTGCAAGACACTAATTTTTTGTCAGTTAATTAAATGTGGCGGACCGCAGTGAAAACGAAATCAACCATAACTGTTATTATTAGGTATATTGTATAATTCGACACACCTGTTAGTTATTTTTTTTTATTTACATATATGTTACAACCCGTGTTTCACCAATGGTATATCACGGGATATTTACAGTTTTACAATTGTTCAATTATTGTTCTAGTTGTTCTTGTAGTTGACGGAAGATACTCGTAAGAAATTCTGCAACGTTGACTGTTAAAGTGGAACTTCAGAATATTTGGCGGAGTAGCAATTTGTAGTATAGCTGGTCGATCTCTGGAGAACATGTTGCATTCAGTCATCAGATGGTGGGCCGTCTGCAGTGATTTTTCTGGGCAGTTGCAATAAGGTGAAGCAGTTTTGTTCTTTTTGTGTAGGTAGGATTTAAATAATAATAATAATAATAATAATAATAATAATAATAATAATAATAATAATAATAATAATAATAATAATAATAGCTTTATTTTACCTGGCAGAGTTAAGGCCTTAAGGCCTTGTCTACCACTCAAGGTTTAAAAAAATACAAAAGAAAAGTCTTAAATCTAAATTACAATATATATATATATATATATATACATATATATATATATAAACGATTACAAGTTATGAATACAATACAATTAATATTTATAATGTATTTTGATTTACTCTAAATTTTAACGAATTAAATATAATATATGTACAAGATATATAAAAAAACGAGGAAAAGATTAATGACATAGTATAAAATTAAATAAATAGAGAAAAATTAATTATTAGACAACAGGTAACTGTATAAGCGTGACTTAAAGGTGCCAAGTGTGCGGCAACCCCTGATATCTTGAGGAAGGAGATTCCAGGAGCGGGCGGGGAGGCTACTGTGAAGGAAGTAGAATAGGAGGAAGTGCTATGAAGAGGAATTGTTAGCAGACTGCTATCTTGTGACCTAGTGTCAATATTGTGGTAGGAGGATAACTTCTCAAATCTGGACGCCAGGTAAGTAGGAATGTATGAATTCAGAAGCTTGAAAAGTAGCGAAAGAGAGTGCAATTTACGTCTGTCAGTAAGACGGAGCCAAGAGAGGTTATTAAAGTGTTCGGAAATATGGTCATAACGGCGGATATTGAAAATGAATCGAATGCAAGCATTATGAACACGCTGCAGTCTCTGCGACAAGGCATAGTTTAGATCATTATATATAATGTCACAATAATCGAAGTGTGGTAACACAAGATTCTGCACTAGGATTTGTTTTAAACGAAACTGGGAGAAAATTCTTTTAACGTCTAAGATAATGTAAGATGGAGAAAGTCTTTTTACATATGTGTTTCACTTGTGTTTGCCAGGTTAAATTTGCGTCTAGATGCAGTCCAAGATCTATTACTGAAGAAGAATAAGGGATAATTATATTATTTATAGTAATGTTTGGAAGTGTAGATATGTCAAAGGTTGTAAGCAGTCTTTGTTGTCCCATTAGAATTACTTGTGACTTGTTAGGATTTAGATTTAGACCGATACTTGAAGACCAGTTAAAGATGGATATGAGATCGTCATTCATTTTCATCAAGCTGTTATAGAGAGAATGAGGAGGTGAATGTAGGTAAATTTGGAGATCATCAGCATAGAGGTGATAACGGCAGTGCTTTAGTACAGTTGGCAAATCATTTATGTAGATTGAGAAAAGAAGAGGTCCGAGAACACTGCCCTGGGGGACTCCAGCCGGCACGTTACGCCAAGTCGAAGATCTAGAGTTTAATGAAACGTATTGTTGACGACCGTGCAGGTATGAGTCGAACCAGGATACAGCGCTGTCAGACAAATGTAGGTGCTTGAGCTTTATCATAAGTAAGTCGTGGTCTACTGTGTCAAAAGCTTTGCTGAAGTCAAGTAAGGTTAAAGGAGTCAATTGACGTCTGTCCACGGCTTCACGAATATCTTCGGTAATTTTTAGCAAAGCTGTGGTTGTGCTATGACCAGATCTAAAGCCGGATTGATAAGGATCAAGGAGGTGATTTTCTTGGAGATAATCAGTCATTTGCTTATGTACAATATATTCCCAGGGCTTTAGATAATGTCGGAAGGATGCTAATCGGTCGGAAGTCATTACAGTTAGTAGGTGTACTTATTTTTGGTATAGGCCGAACTCTAGACTGTTTCCATACAATAGGGAAGATAGAAGTTATAAGGGAAGCATTGAAAATATGAGTCACTGTGGGTAGAATAATGTCAATGATTTTATTTAGCATTAAAATGCTGATGTTATCTGTTCCTTGCGCATTGGATTTAATCCGCTTGAGTGCTTTTTTAACGTCTATAGGCGAAATGTCGTAAAAGTAAAATTTATCTCTTCCTATATGTGGGGATGGGGATAAGTCTTTAAGAATGTCTATTTTAGTCTTGTTGTCTGGAGGTGTCATGGGTATTGAGGTAAAATGTTCATTTAAGTCATCTACAGAAATGTCTATAGAGTCAGTTGAGGGATTCAACTGTCTAAGTCCCATTGCACGGAGCTTTCGCCAAGTGTCCCGTGCACTTATTTCAGGTCCGATTATACTGTGGGCGTGTCGTAGTTTGGCATTACGTATAGTTTGTGTAGTTGTGTTTCTAAGTTGTTTGTACAGTTGCCAGTTCTCGTCATTTTTATGTCGTCTGTATGTTCGGTATGCTTTGTCTCGTTTTGACATAAGTTCACGTATTGAATCATTCATCCAGGGAGCAGGGGAGCGGGAAAATCGTCGGGTTTTTACTGGTGCATGTCTGTCGTATAGTTGTAGTATCAGTGTATTAAATGTGTCTACTTTTTCATCAACTGATCTAAGATTCCATATTGAATACCAAGGTAGTTCTAAAGCGTCTGATTTTAGTTTAGTATCGTCTATGTTTTGTAAATTTCTGTACGTAATTAATTTAGAGCGTCTTTTAGGACATTGGAGTGAGTATTCTACGAATACAATGTCATGAGCAGATATGCCAGGAGCAGGAATTTGTCCATATGACAGTACTTTCTGTGGATGTGTAGTCACAATTAAGTCCAGTAGAGTGTCGGAAGTAGCAGTATGGTGTGTGGCAGAGAGAGGAACAATGGTCATATTAAAGCTATGGAACATATTTTTAAGTTGTATGGCTGGTGAGTCAGTCTGAAGAAGATTTGTATTAAAATCGCCTGCGACAATAACGTGTTCATAATGAGGCAATGAATCGTTCAGAGCGTTTTCTAGATCCGAAAGGTGCCCAATTTTTGGAGGTTTGTATACAATGCATAAGAGACATTTTTTTAGACTGGCTTGAATTTCTACGAATAAGAACTCGGGGCGAGCGGAATATACAGAAGGGGACTTGTGGACAATGCTTGGATTAAGCTCATTTGATATAAAGGCACAAACTCCTCCACCTCTTTTATCTATTCTGTCATTTCTGAGCAGTGTATATCCGTCTAGGTGAACAAGGGACGAAGGTATGGATGGGGTGAGCCAGGTTTCCGAAATTAAAATGGCGCTCAGTCCAAGAGATGAAAATATGGTTTCAAACTCATCAAAGTGGGACAGAATGCTTTGTGAATTTACGTGAGCGATTTTAAGTGATGATTTATCAATAGAAAATGCATTCCTAAGTAGACTGGTAGTTGTTTTTGGAGGGGATGGTAGGGATTGAGGAATGTTGCTACCTGTGTTAAAAGCTGTCTGCACAATAAGAGGGTGATTGGAGAAGGTGAGTGAGTCAAGGGTTGCAAATAATTCATCATTTGTCAGCTCAATGTTGCCAATAGCAGAAAGTAAAAATAAACTATGTACTGTAATAACTCTAATAAAATTAAAATAATTTAGCTAAACAAATAACTTAAAAAATGAAAATAAAATAAGTAAGTTGTCCTAAATAAAAAATAATAAACTTAAAACTTACCTAAATTAGAAATAAATTAACAATATAATTGTTAGCAAAGAAAAGACAAATAAAGTAAACATATTTTACACTCAGGTCCTATCTAGTTGATATCCGTAGAAGATCTAATTTTGCGTTTTTCGCCATTTACTTTGGCTATGACGGCACCGTCCATTGTCCATACATTTTGAATACCGTATTTTTGTATACTGTCTTGTAGCAGGCGATAGCGACACTTCGTTAGGTCCTCGCGAACAGTGACCCCACTTCCTTTCAACTTTTTCTTGCTTAGAAAAACTTCACTGCGCTTGCGGTAACTAACAAATTTCACTATTATAGCCCGCGGTCTTTCTGCATTATTAACACCAACACGGTGACTTAAATAGTCCATGGTTGGTGAGAAATTGTGTGGTTATATAGTTAGGCCATAGGGATAGGGACAGTCTATAGGGTATGTTGGGGATGAACATTTTGGTATGGAAGGAGTCATTTGATTTGGTGTAAATTAAATTCCAGATTGTTTCATAGTATTCTTTTAATAACTGCTTGCCTCGTGTTATAGGGATGGAGTTATAGTCGATAGTATTTTTGTAGCTAGCGGCTATTTTAGCCAGATAGTCAGCTCTTTCATTCCCTCGAAGACCTGCGTGACCTTTAACCCAGTGGAGGTCAATCTTTCTCGTCTTTTTGAGTACGATTAGCTTTTCTCTGGTTTGGATCGCCAAAGGGTTGGTTGATTTTCTATTAGCTATGGCTAGAAGAGAGGCTTGTGAATCTATATGGATACCATATGTTGAAGTTACGTCTTTTTGTAGTTCAATCCATTCAACTGCCATTTGAATTCCAAGGAGTTCTGCCTGGAAGACTGAGCATTCTATGTCAAGTCTTTTCATATTGGTAAATACCTCCTTTGAGTTTTTCTCGGCTACCATACCTGCTCCCACATGCTTAGCCGTTTTGGACCCATCCGTGAATATTAAGTAGTCGGCACTCCCTACAGTTCCAGTTGAATCTATTTCTATATAGCTATCTTTGGGATGAATTCCTTTTATTAGTGTTGGCATTTCAGTTCGTTTCAGTAGAGGGATTATAGCATTGGTGGCTTGGCCTCTGGATATTGCTTTAATGTCGTTGTGTAGGAGTACTGTTGGATCCATGGGCATGACGCATGCTAGAGCTTGGAGAGCATTGTATGAAACTGTTCTGTATGCTTTTGTTGCGAAAAGAAGAAAATGTGTTTGTATTTGATTCAATTTGGTTTTAGCCCGTTTGGAGATTTGTGGGCTCCAGGAATCGTTAGTTATTTCGAAACGTTCAAAACAATTAAACCGATTTAAGGGTTAATGAGAAATGAGCGAAATTTTAAAGTGGCTGAATTCAAATACCTAGGAACAATAATTACAAACAGGAATGATATTCACAAAGAAATTAAACATAGAATCAATTCTGGAAATGCATGCTATTATGCAGTACAGGGACTCTTGTCGTCCCAACTACATTCCACTGCAAATATATAAAATAAGTCCACCGGTGTGGTCTCGCGGTAGCATTCTGCCTTGTCATGCAGCGGGCCTGGGTTCGATTCCCGGTCGGGACAGGCTCCTGGGTGAGGTTTTCTTCGGGGTTTTTCCTCGCCTGTAAGACAAAATGCCAGGAAGCTTAGGGCCCAACTGTCCCCGAAAATCATCCGATCATCATCTTTATCATTATCATCATCCTTTACCGGTGTGGAAAGCAACGGGAAGCTACCACACCTACAATTCCCTAGTAAAGCTACAAAGCATAGCATGAAAGTGCTATGATTGCAGCGAAATACCTGCCCTCGGGCAGAATTACTATGGATGGACATAAAAAAGCTGTCGATTGGTTAATATTGTTTCTCATGTAACGAAGATAAATATCACCACTCCAACAGATAATACTACAATTCATACTGTATATGCATTTGGATAATCATAAAACTGATATTCTCCCAGTTATATTATATGGATGCGAAACATGGACTCTTACTTTAAGGGAGGAAAGGTGATTACGAATATTTGAGAATAAAGTTCTTATGAAAATTGTTGGACGTAAGATTGACGGAGAGACAGGCGAATGGAGAAGACTGAATAACAGTGAGCTACATGATCTTTATAGGACACCAGATATGATAAGAACACTTAAGTCTCGTAGATTGCGATGGCAGGACATGTGGTACGAATGGGAAATGAAAGAGGGGCATGAAACGCATTGTAAGAAAACCAGAGAGAATGCGCCAAATTAGTAGACAAAGAATGATGTGGGAGAATTACATTATCCATGATTTGAGGCAAATGGATTATACAGGGGATGATTGGAAAATATTAGCTCAGGATAATGATGTATGGAGAGCTTATGTTCTGGTTGCCATAAACCAACAGGTAAGATAGTGCCAGTGAGTTAATTATCATTCCTATTTAGCAGATACCAGAAAAGACCATCTCATAAATGTATGTGTATGCATATATGTGTCTTACTTTTTTGAAACAAGAACTTGGCACACCGCACTTAATTAAAGAAAGTAAAATTGAGTTCGTTAACCAACAAAATCCTACAATCAGAGAAGAGGTGATTAACCGGAAATAAAAATTTAAAAATTACTGTAACGGCCGCAATTTTATATTTTTCGTAACGAAACTAGACATCGGCCTTTGGTATTGAAATAAAACGATTTTTTTAAATGAGCAAATTCCGGTCATTAGAAGAGAGGGTTTACCGGACAGCCGACATTTAAAAAAATAACTTTAGCGGCTGCTATGTTTGTTTCCATGCAACAAAACTGTACACATAAATATTTAAATAATAACATCATCTCCTTCTTCTTCACTAATAGATCTAAAACCATCTCTTCCGAGGACGTCCGACATTTCTTCTTCGTCTCGGAAAATAATGTAAGGTTTTCTTCGGTAATCTACTCTCTCCCATTCTCTCTACATGTTCTTTTCACTGTTTCTTGTTATTAGATATATTTTCTCTTATGGAGTAGATCTGCAGTTCTTCACGAATATCATCATTTCTTCTCTGGTCCATTCTAGTACACCCATTTACTCTTTTTAAAAATGTCATCTCGGCTGCTTTGACTTTACTTTCTTGTTTGATAGTGATAATCCAAGATTCGCTCCCATATAAAAGGACAGGAACTGCCATTGTTTTACAAAAATTTTAATTTTGTTTGTTTATGAATTCTATTATGTAATGTTTTATTTATTGTGCCACAAATAGCTTGGAACTATTGAGTTTTATGTTCAATATCTTTATCATATCCATAGCTGATATCACATCCTAAATATTTGAAGTGGAATAACTTACTTGTTCAGTTATTTCATCTCTAATGATTATTTTTGCGCGCAGAGTGTTCCTTCCACAAAATGCCATTACTTTTGTTTTACTTACTGAAATTTCAAAATTATAATCGTTGCATATTGTATTCAGTTTATGAGCAGATCTTCATCTTGGTGTAATAAGACTAAATCATCAGCGCAAATTGAGTTGGTAATACTTGTGTTATTGTTTAATCTAGGGTCTTTGCCTGTCATAATGTTCCAGTGTTTCATAATCCATCAGTATATATATTAAAAAGAGTGAGCAATAGGTTACACCCTTGTCTAATTTATTAAAATTTCTTCTGATCTTTTTTTCATCTGTTTTCACTCTTTTGGTTTCTTCATATAAGCCTTCGATTTAAATAATAAATATATAGATCCCGTAAACTAAGAAAGTGGTATCATATATTCGACTTGCTGGGGAAATCCCTTAATTTGTGAAATGATGGATTTAATATGTTTGGAGGCGATTTATTATTTCATGATGAAAACGTCCTCCTAATTTTAATAAGTGGAGTGGGATTTATGTTGTTGTTCTGCTCAAATGTACGAACCCAGACGTCGCCATGGATTCACGGTCATTACCTGATGTTATTCTTACATCACTGTGCCCCATCTCACTCCTTCAAAATTATTTAATCTGCCCCACTTTAACTCATTCACTTCCAAAGATGAAATCTGTTCCACTTATTTGCATTCATTTATTGTTTTCTGCATTGAGGCAAGTCCTTCACTGCAAACGCAGCATATGTCTATTCGTTTTACTTTTCCCTTCGTATGTGAACAGCTTATGATCCTCTTATCATAAGTAATGCCACGAGTGATTTCCAAATTATCGATAAATTCACGACTCACGAGGTGAGGAGTGAATTTATCTAAGAGAATTTGGAAATCAAGAGTGGCATTTGTTAGGACTATTTAACGAATATAATTAAGCTGTTTACTCACAAATCATTATTTAATTATAATTATTTTAAAATATTTATATATTTAATGTAAACGGCGATGTTTGAAAACAAATGAGAAACGATAGGTACGCTTCTTCTGCTTCTTTTGTTTATCACTGCAACCAGATCATACTATTTATTGCCAAAGGAACGCAATATTGTAAGAATGCACTCTAGTGGAGAAAAAATGAAACACATCAAACTGTATATTAATTCATTTCTGATGTCGTATGATGTAAATATGACAATTATATTTTTCTGGATTATTACCTGGGAAAAAATACATTTAAGAAAGTGCAAACAGTGGTTTCTTTTTTTTTGGTGGTATAATCAATTGCTACAAATGTTTTTATATTAACTCCTGCAAGCGCTGTGTTGACATCTATGCACTATATATACAATCTGGTAGCCGTATTTCTTATGGGCTCAGTCACTGCAAAATAATTCAGACCTGTTCAGAATATTAAAAAGGAGGAGCTTTCTTTAATATGGTAAATATAACACTGATAAATATTTCGTGAAACACGACTCTGATTGGTAGTAAAACAGAAATCATTGAAACGTGATTGGTCATTGACTCCCATTTGGGGCATGAGTTAAATGGTCACTGTAAGTACGTTTTTTTCTTAAATGCAATACCAGCCACGTGGGCTAGTGCTCAGCGTTTCTGACTACAGTTCACGAGGTTTCGGGTTCGATTCTCGGTCGAACCATAGGAATTCTTCCTTAAAAGGGTTGCCCATGGTCTAGAATTTAGGTTATCATTGGGGTAACTTAACTCCACCTTCCAAGTGCCCAAACCTAAGAAATGGATTACAACGTCACGTGAAAACGCCAGAAATATCATAAAATACAACCTGGTGGCATTGGGGAAAAAATCATTCATTGTTTTCTGCATAATAGCAAGTCCTTCATTTCAAAACGCAGCATATCCCTATCTCTTTAACTTTTCTCTGAACAGTTTATGGTATAGCAGAGGAATGGAAATACAGAGATCAAGTACTCCAAAACGTGAATTATTTTGAATATCTTGGATACGACGTTGAAAGTGAATGGAGAGTGGAACAATTATATTGATATAGCGTTATTTAAAGGGAGGGGACAACTTAACACTATGCTTGGTTTTCTTATCGAGTTAGCACGTTAGAAACAATGTATGGAGCGATGGTGAGGCCAGTAATGCACTATGGTAGCGAGATCTAGGGTTCCAAACAACGAAAATATTAAATAAGATACATACGAATTTTCTTAAATATATTGCAGGACTTAGAAAGGTCGATTCTAACTGTGGAATCTTATATGAATTTGAATCAATTCAGGACGACATAAATTGTAAAGTTCGTGTACTTAAGTACTGGATGTAGCTAATCAATGTCAACAAATATTGACCAGAGCAATTTGCTACGACCACCAAATTAGAAACATAGATGTGAAATTCTGGGCAGACGAGGTTAGGAGAGAACTCCAAAAGATTGGGATGGGTGGGTATGGGGAAAAGGGACTGAAAATCGCAAGAATGTGTGGAGAAAAATAAGGAGGTACTTAGATATAAACCAACGGGATATTTTCGCCGAATGTACGAGAAAACGTTCACTGTGTTTACAAAGAGACCTGAAACAAGTTTGGAGAAAAGAATAATATTTATTCAAATTAGGATTTAAAAAGAGATCAAGGCTTGCTTGTTTTTATTATTGATTTCGTACATCTCAATGATGGATAAATCATATTTGAAGAGAAAAATTATACGCTCAGACCGGGACTTGAACCCGGAGTCCCGGGTTCAAGTCCCGGTCTGAGCGTATAATTTTTCTCTTCAAATAAGGCTTGCTTGGTTTAGGTCGGGGGCATGAAAATTTCTAAAAATTAGCGACGATCACGATATGTGAATATGTCCAATGTGCGGGAGTTTCGAAGACGAGATACATACATATATTAGGCAAATGTAACGATTTAGAATGAGGCGTCAGTTATTACCGGAAAGATTTCTAAAATCAAATCGTGAACCCAAAAAATTGGATAAACGTGGGTAAATGTCTGGACAAAACGCGGAAAACAAGAACAACACTCATTCGTGAATAAATAAATATAATCATCGTCATCATCCGATATCATGGCAGCTGCCGCCGTCTTCTGAAAACCAAACGCCATTCCTCTCTGTCCATCCATTGATCTTCCTCCATTCCTCTGATATTCATAGCAGCTTGTACCCCTTCTATCCAAGTTTTTTTTCGGTCTTCCTCTCTTCCTCCTTTCCATTGGGATCCATTCCATAACAATTTTAGGCAATCTTTGCTCCGACATTCCTTCGACATGGCCATACCACTGTAATCTTTACTTTTCTATAATGTCTATGATGTCCGGCTCCTCTTGTACACCCATAATTTTCCTTATTTCTTTATTTCGTATTCTGTCTATTCTATGCAGCTGATCTTCTTAAACATCCATTTCTGTACTTAAAATTATTTTCATTTACCTGACAGGAATTTGCAAACTTCAGCACCATATGTTAAAATGCTTTGAATTGTGGTTTGAAATATTTGTAATTTTTTTTTGTAATATTCTTGCTCCACCAAACAGAGTTTAAAGCATTTGTTGCTTGTTTTGTTTGTGCGATTCTATTTTTAATTTCCACTGTGTTATCGCCTGAATGGTCTAATTTTATTCCTAAATAAATGCATTCAATACTAGGTTTTAGTTCTTCTCCATTCTTGAAATTTATATTTTCCATTTCTTCTTCTATACACAGATATTTAGTTGTTTCTATATTTATATAAAGTCCCCTTTTTTCATATTCTTCTTTTTGTTAGCAAAATATAATATCATTAATACTTTATAACTCTACATAAGTTAATTAATGTAATAATTGTATTGTAATCTAATTGTAATATTGCTTTATAATTATTACCAAACATTACTTTATTGATACGGACTGTCAACAGCACGTACGGCTTACTGCCCGTGCGACCCACATTTGTAAATAACACTGTATGCATCTTACTTTTAGTCTAAAAGTCCTACTACTGTTAATATTCTCTACGTGTGAGCACAGCTTATGGCCCACTTGTGAGCACAGCTTATGGCCCACTTATGACTTAAGTATATTGCTTTTTCTCAAATGCGATACAACACAAACTACTCAAAGGATTGTATCTTGTATTTACATTTTTCACAACCTGTAAAAACGTTTTTTAAAAGTTTTTTTAATAAGACAAAATAGGAAAATAACGCCGACGTGTGCTTTCCGTACTTCTCCATCCTAAGCTAATGTTTCCCAACCATTCCCTATACATCACCTCCCTCAAATCAATTTTAATGCTAATCTCCCATCTTCGGCTACTTTATGGACACTAGCCCTCTGTCTTATTTCATTTTCCATTCATGCCACATTTCCTGCCCATCGCAGTTCCTATTACAACTGATTTCCCATAAAGATCTTGCAGCTGACTGTTATTTAGTTTTATCCATACACCTGTCTGTTCGTCTCTCACTGATCCAAAACATTTGTAGGAACTAATTCTCAAATACTCGGAAGGTACTGCATTCCCGTGAAAGAAAGTCCTCGCGCGGGGATGACGGTCTAATGCGTAACGGGGGGTGTTCAGCTTACTTGCAGATGGATTCCTCGAATGCCACTGGCTAGTGATGATGTGGAGATAGTCGTACCGTTCTACTGTATATAACAAATTAGATTAGTGAGTAACAATAAGAAATTGGGACTGGACGTAAATATCAATGTAACTAAATATATGGTGGGACAGGGAGATTGCGTGCTCCAATGTTGGGTGGCAACATGTGATAGGATTATGGGCCAATTCCAGGTTTGTTTGGATAATAAAGGATTTGGTGGGCGCCGGATTTATAAAGGACTTCCCCGGTTCACTGGGGAACGTGTGTACTCGGTTGCTCAGGTTTAAATATCGGTAGGCATGAGGTTCTTATTCAGGAATTCCTCGAGGACTTCGTCGGGCAGAATTAATTGGGTCGAATACATTGTGTTGAATGTAATTTATTATATCTTGAAAAACACTCGAAATAGACATCACTGTACATAGTTTAATTATATTCCCTCGCACTGATCTCACAATCGGCGATGGCGTTTATCGTGGCTTTACCTCGTTAATGATTATTCGATGGCGTACTAGCTCACTGATTTATATTAATTTATGAATTTTAAATAGTCAGTCGATAACCTATGATCGATTAATCTCATACGTGGTTACTAACAGTCGAGAGAATTGCTGCGTCTTATTTTACTCGCGGATACTATAAATTATCCTCGCGATTAATAAAAATGTTTAAGTCTCGACAGTTGAGGTACTTCGGTGAAAATCCTAAGTTTTTAGATTCAAGTTACCACTGGTGACCATGCTGCTAGTGTTTGACGAAGACGTGGGCAAGGCCCGGAGCACAAGCACAAGTAGAAGTGTCTGAGGTTCGTCTCCCTCGCCCACTATATCGACCTCGAGGACCTGAGATCAGTGCTTAGGTGCAGGGCAGTTTTTCTGGGTGAGGTTATTATCGGGGGTTCTCCTCACCTGTAAGACAAATGTCAGGAAACTTTAAGGCTCAAACGGTCCCCGAAATCATATGGCCATCATCATCACTCTTATCATTATCATCATCAGCATCATCCTTCACCGGTTTGGAAAGCAACGGGAAGCTACCACACCTACAATTCCCTAGTAAAGCTGCAAGCATAGCATGAAAATGCTATGATTGCAGCAGAATTACTATGGATGGATTGTGATATTATTTTTATTAAAATATTAAACATATATTAGTTAAATTACTTTTAAAAATTAAATTAAATATTTTTATGTATAATCTAATTGTAGAATATATATTTAATGATATTTTTCTTGCCGTTACACTTAGAAGCCATAATTAACACCTATAAAACTCACAGAATTAATTACATTCTTCAAACCTCTCACTAACACTGACACTACAATGTGAGCGAACAACTGCAAACTGGAAACTAACTTGAAATGTACAAAATGTAACGATAGTAAAACATCTGACACGCACTCGCCTTTGAAAGTAGTAACCGCGCGGTCAACAATGCACGGAGACTTCATAGCGATGCGCGGTAAGTAGGATCATAAATACAAATGAGGACTGGTTGTTTCTTAAAACGGGTGTGATTTCTCCATGTTTTGAGTAAGAGGATGAGTATCATGAACTTTTGCAAACACATGTGTTGGAAACAGAAAAAGTCTTGCTATTTCAAGTTTATCTTATACCAAGCAGAATTACTTATTTCATAAATGATTTTAGACTATAACTTACAAATATCATTGCGGACCGCATGCCATGGGATCGAGGATCGCGGGTTGGATACACCTACCCTAGACTCACTGACGTTCGGCTCAGCTGCATTCCTTCTTGAGACTTTATTTCTTGGAAACAAAGTAAATATTTTCTTCTCTTTTAAAATACGGGACCATATTTCGCATCCATATAACTGGAAGTATAACAGCTTTATATATTTTGAGTTTAACTTTTTTTAGAGAATTTCAGATGGCAGCAGCCCCTGTAATCATAATAGCATGTGCTTCCAGATTTAAGCCTATTTTAAATTTATTTCTGCACCTCATTCTTGTTTGTAATTATTGTTCCTAAGTAACTGAATTCAGCCACTTTTTCAAAATTGCCCTCAATTGAAATCCATTCCAATTAAATTAAGTAACTCACCTCCAGAGATATGAATGATTCCGGCGAGGATGACAGCGATCAGGGCGAGTATCTTGGCTGCGGTGAAAACGTTCTGAATGCGCATTGCCCAGCGCACACTGTAACAGTTCACGGCTGTCAGCAGACCTGCAGCAGAAATTAACAACGTAATAATAATAATAATAATAATAATAATAATAATAATAATAATAATAATAGTAATAATAATCTAAAATGTAAAAATGTTTGTTTGTTTGTTCGTAATTTATGCTCATCCATACCGTTGATCCGATAGTGATGGGGCTTTTTGCAAAATTTTCAGGAGATTCCCGGGATGAACATAGGCTATAAGAGAGTTGTGATACTCAACTCCTACACCCTTAAAAATCGCACTTTGTAGTGGAAAACGCGAAAAAAGTATCTCTTTGGACGCTTAAATGGCTTACGCTGCCTAAACCATAACAAATACACAAAATGAATGTACACAGAATCGAATATCTTAAAAAGCTCTACAAAAAAAAAGTCCTCTACAGCATATGTTTATCTCTTACGGATAACTCGCAATAACCATTTTTGTCTTTCATTAATTCAAAGAAGATCGAGACAAGTACGTAGATTCCAGTGCAAGCATAGCAGCACATGGCGGGTATTCTTTTACGGATAACTCGCAAAAACGAATTCTGTCTTTTAGCTCATTTATGCCAAGAAGATCGAGATAAGTAGATTCCCGGGCAACACCGGGTAATTAGCACGGGGGAATCTTAAAATAATTACGATATAAATTTTTCCATTTACTTTTCAACTGAACATAAAACACATTAATTTTCGTGTTTCAGCTCATTTATGTCAGGAAGATCGGGATAAGTAGATTCCCGGACAGCGCCAGATAATCAGCACGGGGTATCTAAAAAGATAAATGTATAATTATTTATCCTGTTACTTATTCAACTAAGCATAAAAACACATTAATTTTCATTTATTTAGGCATATCAGCGCACGCCGGGTATTAGCTAGTAATAATAATAATAATAATAATAATAATAATAATGTTTTATTTATTCTGGCATATTTAAGGCCAAAAGGCCTTCTCTACCACTAAACCAGCACAAATACAAATAAATATTTGACAATACAGATATACACTATACAATTTACAAAGTGGTAAAAATGTATTAAATGTTGCAATGTAAATTTCATGTACAAACAACATTTTATACGATGATAATAATAACAATAATACTTACGATGAAGATAATAATAATAATAATCCATCCATAGTAATTCTGCCCGAAGGCAGGTCCTTCACTGCAATCATAGCATTTTCATGCTATGCATGCAACTTTACTGGGGAATTGTAGGTGTGGTAGCTTCCCGTTGCTTTCCACACGGGTGAAGGATAATATTTCGAGGACCGTTTGGGCCTTAAAGTTTTCCTGACATTTGTCTTACAGGCGAGGAAAAACCCCGATAAAAACCTCGCCCAGAAAAATTGCCCCGACCGGGGATCGAACCCGGGCCCTCTGCGTGACAAGGAAGCACGTTACCTCGAGACCACAGAGGTGGACATAATAATAATAATAATAATAATAATAATAATAATAATAATAATAATAATAATAATAATAATAATAATAATAATAATAATAATAATAATAATAATAATAATAATAACAACAATAATAGTAATATAAATATGATAAATTATACGACAAACGCCATTTAATATAATATGTAACTTACACTGGGTAATGATGAAGTCGAGGTTATTGCAAATATAAATTTATATTTCTTTTAAAAGATGCCAATGTCCGGCAGCCCCTTATTTCTTGTGGTAGGGAATTCCAGTTGCGAGAAGTGAAGATAGTATATGACATGGAGTGTGAAGCAATATTTAGATCCCCCAGCGATAATAATTTAAATTTTATAAATTTAAACCAAATATTGATATAATATAAAATAATTATGAATGTACATCAATGTATGATATTTAATGGAATCAAATTTTAAAAAGTAACTTCTTTAGATTTCTCAATCGACAGTCAGACATGGGCAGATGTTTTGCAAGGCTATTAAACATGTCGCCACTTTACTGTGTTTATGGCAGGAAATTCTATATGCCCCAAGTAACTTTTTATAAAGGGCCCTAAGTTATATATATTTTTTTATAATTTTTATGTTTCTTTATTCTAACAAAACTGTTGAAGGACAAGCAACTGTATAACAATACAGATCCCCTGGACAATATAGTATGACTTCCTTTGGGTAACTTGTTTTTGTAGTACAGGCAACTGTTTAGCGAAAACACTCCCAAGACGGGACGACACTTATAAAAGTTAAGTAAGAAAAAAAAAGTGTTATTTTCTCTTCCCAATAAATCAACTAGGACCGGGACATCTTTTTATTGCCGATATCCGGCCTTTTGAAACTTTGTTAATATTAAGGGGAAAAAATATATTACGCAAAATCAAGTAGCGTGCGAAGCCCAGAAGAGAAAGGAAGGAGGAAGTAGGCCATCTATTGTTGTCCAGAAAAGACCTCCAGCCAATGGGCAAAGAGTTAAAAAATTCCTTTAGGTATGAGCCAGTAAAATTTGGCAAACGCCTCTGCAATTAAAATCCCGTTTATCGATAAGTTGTTACAGTAACGATAATACGCCCTACCAGAGTAATGCCCAATAAGAGTGCACATTAAAATAAATTGTAAGCCGGACAGAGAATTCTTCATTCTATTCTATTCTCTGATTCATTCGATCTTCTTGGATGGTAGAATCTCTTCTGCAGGCGCCTAGTAGGATTCTTCGCAGATCAATCTTCTTGTCTTCGGCGGTGTTGTCAGTCAGATCGACCACTGCGGCTGCCAGCTTCATTGGACTGCTCGCCTCCCACTCGACCGGTGAACAAAGCAACACTACAAAAGAGCTTACAACTAGCTTTTTCAAGCTAAAATTACGATCAGACGCACGGCTAGACTCCCAAATTTCCATCCCTTAACACGGTGCACGGCATCACCTTTTCCTCAGCTCCCGTCAATCCCCAGGCCTTACTCGATCCCGGAGTAAGGACAGGGAACCTCCTGCCCTGTCTTCCCATCGTCTAACGATGATGAAAGTACAACCCAAAGAAACCTATCCCAAGCATCCTCCTCACGGACCAGACATCTCAGATATGGACTTAAAATCCCAGTCAAGTGAAACAGAACAGGAAAATTCAGACTCAGATGCAGGTTCAGAATCAATACATGATATATTAAATCGCAAATATGAAAAAGCACTTGAACTAGAGGAAGAAAATATACAAAATACACAAGATACAGACTTCATATTACCAAAAAGGACAAGTAAACAAACTAATCTAAAAGAAACAACTTCAGACATCAACACTGAAAATAGATTTAACCCTCTAAAAGACATAACCACAGACATAGTAGATAAAGAACAAATTAAGCCTAAATTCCGTAAACCACCACCAATAATTGCAGATATAAAAATCACAAATGCCATGACATTGGAAAAAATCGCAGGTAAAGATATAAAAACAGTAAAAATGACTTATTCAAATAACTCCTTAAAGATCCAAACAGAAGATAATAATACATACAATAATGTAATAGAAAGATTGAAAATAAACAATTACAAGTACTTCACACATTCCAATGAACCTAATACAGCACTAAAGGTCACTCTAAAAGGTCTACCAACTGAATTCCCTACAGCTGACATACTTTCGTACTTACAGAACCACAATTATCCAATCATTGCAATCAGACAGTTAACCAAACTAATGTTCCAAAATGGAAACAGAATAAAAACACCCCTGCCAGTCTGGATACTCACTTTCAAAAGAAATGAACACCTCGAGGAAATGCTAAAAGAACTTAGTCACATCTGCTACATAAGAGTAAAACTGGAAAAATACATAGGCCTATCAGGGATCACCCAATGTTATAGATGCCAGGGCTTTGGACACATAGCTCAGTTCTGTAATAGGACTGAGAGATGTGTCCGATGTTCTGGAACACACAGGCTTTCAGCCTGTTCCAACAAAAATGTTAAATGCACAAACTGCAAAGGCGAACACGCCGCAAGCTACAGGGATTGTCCCATATACAAAAAACTCACAGCAAGGCCCCAACAAATGAAAGCAGATAAACCTCAACAACCTGCAACAAAATCTACAATTCAAAGCGGCACAAATAAAACACAAAGAACTACATTAGACAATCTAAGACCTAACTTCATAAGTAGAGCAACACAAAATGCGGAAATTGAAAGCCCTACGACTAACAGTTCAAACTTCCCTCCACTAAATAGAAATCACACAGCTGCTGATGCAGTGAGAAACTCCATAAACAATAATAACTCAAACTCAATTGAAGCACTAATCACCCTCATTAAAAAAGTACTAGAAAATCCCCATCTACTAAACACCATAATTTCACTTCTCACTGCACTAACCCAAAATGGCCCTTAAACCCAAAACTTTAATAAAACCCTTGCTCTTATTAGAATGGAATGCAAACGGAGTCAGAAGCGAAATATTAGAACTCACTAACCTACTAACCAGACTGAACATAGACGTTGCCTTAATAGCAGAGACTAAACTGAAGAAACATATTACTTGGAGGATACCTAACTATGACATTTACAGAACAGACAAAGAAAACGGACATGGTGGCACTGCAGTAATAGTCAAATCCACAATACAACACTCACTCATTACTATTCAAGGACTTTCAAACATCCAACTAACTGCAATTGACATATACTCTCATAATGTAACAACTACTGTAGGAGCCATATACATACCACCCAAAAACGTACTAACGACTACTGAACTAGACACACTAACGAAGCACAATAATAAATTCATTTTTGGAGGAGACTTTAACGCCAAAAGCCCAATATGGAATTCAAGACTTACAAACGCAAGAGGAAAAACATTACTACAACACTCAATAGACAACCGATACCAAGTAACAGGACCATTACAACCAACCCACTACAGTTATCTTGGACATAGACCAGACGTACTGGACATTTTCATCATGAAGCCTAGACCCATCATAAATTACATAGACGCTCTTGATGAATTAAACTCAGACCATAGTCCAGTAATCATGGAAATAGACTTTCATCCCATCAGATCACAGACAAGAAACTTTAACACTAAAACTACAAACTGGGCATCCTTCAGACAAATATTAAACGACAGTATAACTCCAAATATCACAATAAATAATACAGAAGAACTAGACTTAGCCACCAAAACTTTTCAAGACACTCTTCTGCAAACTTACAACAGTACTACTACCACCAGCTCAAATAGGACTCAAAATACGCACTACATCCCAGGACTAACTGAACTACTTCTACAAAAAAGACAACTAAGAAGAAAATGGCAACGTCTAAGACTACGAGAAGACAAACGACAACTAAACTTAATTACTAAAAGAATAAATCAACATATTAAAAACTACAAATTTAAACAACTTGACGAACAACTTAAGACTGCAGTTGAAAACGACAACACTTGGAAAATAATCAAAAACTTCACTCATAATAAAACGACCAGAAACAGACCTCTACATGGAAGAAACGGACTTATTTACGATGACCTAGACAAAGCCAATGCTTTTGCAGAGACATTAGAAAATCAATTTAGATCAAAGACAAATAACAATCATTATGAACACTTTCAAGCTAAAATCAGAAGGCAAACAAAGACCTACTTAAACGTACCACCGACATTTCAAATACCTATAGCTACCACTACTGAAATAAAGAAAATTGTAAACTCTCTAAACAACAATAAAGCTCCAGGACAAGACAGAATAACTACTACTACTTTAAAACAACTTCCTAGAAAAGGACTAGTTCATATGACCAAAATCCTAAATTCTGCACTCAAACTACATCACTACCCAACTCCTTTCAAACAAGCAAACATCATTTCCATTCCTAAATCTGGCAAAAACCCATTATTTCCTCAAAATTACAGACCAATTAGCTTACTCGACCACATAGGCAAAGTACTTGAAAGACTAATACTTAAAAGACTATTACCTTACATATCTCAGATACTACCTCTTACACAATTTGCATTCAGACCTGAACACTCAACTACACTACAGTTAACGAGACTCATGGACGACATAACAACAGGATTTCTACAAAGACAATTCACAACTGCAGTCTTTTTCGACATAGAGAAAGCTTTTGACTCCGTTTGGCATACAGGCCTAATATATAAATTAATACAATATAAAATTCCTGACAGCTATATTAAAATAATTCACTCCTTTCTAAACAAGCGAACATTCAGAACCATAGTTAATAATCAGACATCAGACTGGCATCCAATAAAAGCAGGCGTCCCTCAAGGATCTGTACTGGCACCAACATTATACAACATTTACACTTCAGACATCCCAACTTCAATACATACTAAAATAGCACAATATGCAGACGACACAGCGATATACTGTACACATAAAGACATACACCACTCCACTAGAAAAATACAACTACACATCAACAGGATCAGCAACTGGTTCTCCAAATGGAGAATCAGACTAAACGCTGAAAAAACACAAGCCATCACATTTACAAGAAGAAGACCAAACCCACCTACATTAAATATAAATAACACAAACATTGAATACACAGACTCAGTAAAATATTTAGGAGTTACACTCGATAAAAAACTAACATTTAAACAACATATTAAACATCTGAAAATAAAGGCGCAAATCAGAACTTCACACATTTTCCCTATTCTCACTGCAGGCACACTTTCACTAAAACACAAAATAAACCTATACAAAGCTATCATCAGACCACTCATGACATATGCCAGTCCAGCCTGGGGACATGCCGCAACCTCTCACATTAATAATCTACAAATAGCCCAAAATAAAGCCCTAAGAATCATACTCCACGCAGACCGCCAAACTCAGATCTCCATACTACACGATGTTACAGAAATCTCTTACATAATAGACCATATAAAACACTTAGCACGCAGACAAAGAGACACAATTCTTACACATAAGAACAGACTAATAAACGAGATAGGTAATACACAAATTCACACTACACTAAGATACAGGACACCAATGCATATAATACTTTAATTAACGCATCACAAAATACTCTAAGAAACTAAGGCCGTATTAATAATGATCACTACTTAATCTATTCCTCGTCGTAAATAAAAACTGCACATAAGTTCATAAAAATCAGTTGTAAATTCTAAATAAATTCACTCAATATAACTTAAAATCAGCCAAAAACAGAGAGAGGACCACTCTCCTTGTTCAACATATAAAATAAAAACAACACTTAAATAAAAGCACTTAAAGATATCGGGTCAAGACCTTCATAAGGTCGGAACCAAATCTTACTTAAAATAATTGCTTTACGGACAGAGAACTTTGCTGGA
This sequence comes from Diploptera punctata, assembly GCA_030220185.1. NCBI lineage: Eukaryota > Metazoa > Arthropoda > Insecta > Blattodea > Blaberidae > Diploptera > Diploptera punctata. Next base: position 334,809 of record JASPKZ010007441.1, read on the forward strand.
TGTAGGCCAAGAATTTTGAGAAAAGAAAGCGTATGTGAGAATCCGCAGGGGAGTCAAGGTGTGAAGTCGGGACACGACCGACAGGAGGCATGTGGTCTCCGAGTGCTGTTAAGTGTTGTACTCTGTAAAAATTAGTATTACCGAACAACCGCGGTACACATCTCGACAGATATATATTTACTTGACTATTTAACTCATGCCCCAAATGGGAGTCAATGACCAATCACGTTTCAATGATTTCTGTTTTACAACCAATCAGAGTCGTGTTTCACGAAATATTTATCAGTGTTATAATTACCATATTAAAGAAAGCTCCTCCTTTTTAATATTCTGAATAGGTCTGACCATTATTATACAGTGACAGAGCGTATGATAAATACGGCTACCAGATTGTATATATAGTGCATGAATGTCAACACATGCCGCATGCGGGAGTTAATATAAAAACATTTGCAGCAATTGATTATACCACCAAAAAAAGAAACCACTGTTTGCACTTTCTTAAATGTATTTTTTCCCAGGTAACAATCCAGAAAAATATAATTGTCATATTTACATCATACGACATCAGAAATGAATTAATATACAGTTTGATGTGTTTCATTTTTTTCTCCACTAGAGAGCATTCTTACAATATTGCGTTCCTTTGGCAATAAATAGTATGATCTGGTTGCAGTGATAAACAAAAGAAGCAGATGAAGCGTACCTATAGTTTCTCATTTGTTTTCAAACATCGCCGTTTACATTGAATATATAAATATTTTAAAATAACTACAGTTAAATAATGATTTGTGAGTAAACAGCCTAATTTTATTCGTTAAATAGTCCTAACAAACTCTTGATTTCCAAATTCTCTAGATAAATTCACTCCTCATTTCGTGAGTCGTGAATTTATCGATAATTTGGAAATCACTCGTGGCATTACTTATGATAAACTGGTCCTACATAAGCAAACATCTCCGCCGGCATATCAAATAAAGATATTACGGAAAGTGTTATCCACAAGTGTTATTGAATAATAAAGATGTGTGCCTACTCTTCTGTGTAAAACTGTGCATTAATGTAGAGCTGTTCACATTTTCCTGGAGTCGCTCTCCCGTCAAATAATCCTCCGTTACACCTGAGATCAAGATCCTTTTGCTCTCCTATAATAAGAACCCCTGAGAACCTTAGTCCGGTGCACCATTAACCCGAACTGTCCAGCAGTAAGGATCGCCCATCCATAGCAAGGAAGGAGTGAACCCTGAGGTAGACTATCCCGCGCCAAAGAGGTGCCAAAACGTGGTGCAACAGAAACCCGCTCCAAGTGATGTGATGTCCTATGTTGCTTAATATACCGCTATGTTGTGAGCGTGTGTTTAAGTTATGGTTGTACGTTGAGTAGTTATGCTTAACTGGGACACAACACAGCTTGGCAGCGCACAAAATGCAGTCCTACTGTTCATGCGCTACAATTCTATGACGTAGTACTCCCCTTCCAATCATATTTTAGTATAGGGGTTTTCACGTCTAGAAAATAGCATTGCTCTTATGTAGCAATTCTTTGTAGTAAATGTGACTTTTTATGTGAGATTGATTTATTAGTTAATTCATTTTAAACAAATAATTAAGTTAAATAGTTTCACTCATAACTTTGTCAATAAAGTTTTATGAAAAAATACCTTTGTGGAACGTATAATTATCACACAGTTATTTAATAAAGCTAGGGGAGTGAACTCAGTTATTGGAACAGCGGCTAGAAGAGATGCCACTGAACCATCGTCTTTCAACGAAACTTGTTTGGTCACGTACAGCCGTGGTAAAAAAGAGACGCAACTAATATATCACTTGTGGTTGGAATGTTCTGAAGCTACTGGTGTTTCTGTAATCACAATCTAGAACATTCCAAATGTTAATTGCTCTTTAGTAACCACATTAGAATAATCACGAATAAGATTTAGTTGCAGTAGTGATGGTAATTGTGTCATAAAATGATGTTGCTGCTATACTTAAAGCTACAAGGAGAAGAGGGAGATGTATTTCCATCTCTGTCACTCAGTCAGCGGTTTCAAGTGGCAACAACGTTCCCATAAGAGCAATGCTATATTCTAAACATGAAAAAACCTATAGGATTCCCCGTGATCTCATAATTTACTTGCAACCTTGGGAGGCGTTCAATAACATCAGCATCGTTGTTGTTGGTTATTACCGAGCTTTGTTTTGATGGCAACACGAATTCCAGTACAAGTAATACGGATGTTGATGCTAATTGGTGGAAATATATGGACAGAGGAGAATACCGGTCTAGATAATAGGAGATGTACAGTTAAGGTAAGATTATATTAGTACTGCATTTTGTTCGCTGTCAAGCTTCAGCAGGGGTTACTAGTAACCTTTAGTAGTAAGTTCCTATTGGTGCTATATCCATATCGAATTCCTCTCTTTAGGTTGTCCTATAAAATCCATCAAATAGAACTTCAAAAAGGAGAAAACCAAATCCCTTCACTCTTATACATTCACGAGCTCGAGAACTCAGAATCAGGTCGAGAAATTTAGAACCTGATCACGTTTTGTATATGGTTGTAGCGGTTGAAGCATATAGGCCTAGGTCTGGACTGAAACAGCGCTTCAAGTGCCAAAAATTTAACCATATCTTCTTGTGATACAACCTGACGAAAATATGTGTAGTCTTTGCTGAACCACAATCACAAGGACTGTTCGGTGAAAGCTGTGGCTCTTACCGACAAGTCCATGCTAATGTGAGCCAACTGCGGGTCATCAGGGCACCCCGCATCTATCGCGTCTGACCCTCTTACCAGGCAGAAAAAAACATACTTCCTCTTTTCTTTACCCCTACAGCACACAAATCCTACTTTCATTTCTAAACCATTTCTATTTACAATGGGGTAACAGCCCATTGTTGGGCCTTAGGTTCTCCTTTGTTCGGAATTACTAGACCAACTTAATTTGCTTACTCTTATTTCCCAAAAGATGTAATGAGTAGTATGCAGTGAATACATCGACCCAATGAGACATCTAGTAGGAAACTAAGGTATTACTAGGGTTAAAGAGGTTGGTACATTTTGCTTAGAAGCTTTTGCCTAAAAATCTTCAGACTCGGGACCCACGGCTTAAAGTCTCTCCCAAATGGCTTACTCCTTGGATTTTTTCATCCTAAAAAAGTCCATCGATTGCGAGCTTCGAGACTAGAGGCAAGGAACACAATCACAGTGAATTACATGATCTTTATAGGAAACCAGATATAAAAAGAACAATTAAGTCTCGTAGACTGCCATAGGCAGGACATGTGGCACGAATGGGGAATGAAAGAGGGGCATAGAAACTTCTTGTAGGAAAACCTGAGAGAAAATGTCAACTTGGTAGACCAATAATGAGGTGGGAAAAAAACATTAACAATTATTTGAGGTAAGTATGTAATATGCAGGAGATGTTTGGAAAACATTAGCTCAGGATTGAGATGTATGGAGAGTTTATGACCGCGCAGCCATGAACCAAAGGATTCCATAGTGCCAGTGTTACTTCAAGAAATCATTTTGATGGAGTTTTGCTGAAAAATCAGCTATTGTGAACCTTATACGGAAATGAATGTTTCCAGATAAACTGTCTGTTATCAGCTTAGCGAGGTACGTCTGTTGTAGACCGACAGAAAGAATGCAATAGAAAGGAATGTGCATATACAGGAAACATGCAATATGGTACTAACTCACCCTACTCCATCTTCAAGCGGGCGTATAAGTTTCGAATCTTAGCACACTAGATACGCCAGGCAAGTCACAGCTAACTGCAGGCTGTGCTGCATATTTCCTCCCCTAGCCTCTCTGCTCAAGTTGCGTTCTTCTCATCCGCCAACACTAAGTAGCTCAAAGGTATTTCTCGCCCAAGTTAAGTCTGCACGGCTAGAGGGGAAGTGTGTTAGCGCTAGTGTCGCCAAACTATTTCTCTAAGGAAGGGAAAATCCCTAAACACATGTGAAATGCAATTACATTATTGTCAACTTAGTAATTTATAATATAGTCGACGTCTGCTGAAGGTTTCGGATCATTTAAAATCACATTGTTTCTCATCTCTCTATTACCAACATCACATCACAACACTGCGGAGGGAAATTGGCAACATGTAATGAGGAAGACAAAGGAGGGACAGTTTATTCCCCAGTAAATAATTTAGTTGTCATATTATTAATATGGTAACGACTGCTGTTGGGTCGGTGTTTGCCAGCGGTCTCCTCCCTGTCAAACAGAACATCGGGGACAGGAAGTGACAACATAGTAAGAGAAAAAAATGAATCCGACAGCATATTCATAGCACATTTTCCGTGTGCAGAATTAATTTCGGCAAGTAATAAAGCGCAGCGCGTAAATCTGGAGGTCTTGCGTTCAGTTTCAGTCTCAGGTGCAATATTTTTCTCTCTAGTCATGTACACCACTTCCTGCAGACAGCTTGTGTGGAAACAATTTCCAGTAACTCTTATGTTTTTTTAATTTTTTTAATTAAAGTAAGTGTCCATTTGCGCTACAAAGCGAAAACCTTAATTACAAACTCAATAATATCATCTTCTAATGCTAGAAAATGTTGAACGTTTTCTTTAATGGAACATAACAGGGCCATTTGAGTATAGGGATTCATGATTTAATTCCAGGACAATTTATTTATTTTTATTTATTCAATGCCATTTCGTTGTCATTTCGATGTTCTGGTATTTTCTCCTGGCATGGTGTTATTCCCTTTCTGAGATTGGGGCGCCTAGAAGGCGGTGTTACGATGCCCCGATGATATATGATAGGTGGTGATGATATTGATCCACCTGGAGAAGTCTTAATACTAAACTTAATGAATATGTTAATGGTGATGATGATGGCCAGATTATATTCGGGGACCGTGTGGGCCTTAAAGTTTCTTGGCATTTGTCTTATAGGTGAGGAAAAAAACCGAAAAAACTATCAGCCAGGAAACTTGTCCCGACCGAGGATAGAACCCGGGCCCGCTGCGTGATAAAGCAGCACGCTACCTCGAGACTACAGCGGTGAACATGCCTTTACTTATCTGAAACAGGGTTGTTCAATCCAAAGAGCAGATCCATCACTTCCCGAGTCCAAGCTCAAAATGTCGTGACTTCCTGTACAATTAGATATAATTATGTCCGGGACAGGAAAAGGTGCTAGTTGGAAAATCATTGTCCTCTCTTCCGTTCCTGTTGCCTCCCATCTCTTTGTAATCAGTATTATTTCATTGCATCCAGGTGTGAAGTATCACTTCCCGATAAGAAATGAACCTTTCGGGAAACAAACCAATTTTATTTTCCTTGGTCAAGCTTCAAGATCGAGAATTATCAACAGGAAAATCTCACGAGATTGTTTATAATAATAATAATAATAATAATAATAATAATAATAATAATAATAATAGTAATAATAATAGTAATAATAATAGTAATATTATTATTATTATCATCATCATCATTGTTATTACTGTTGTTAATATTGTTGTTAATATTATTAATGCTATTATTATTATTATTATTATTATTATTATTATTATTATTATTATTATTATTATTATTATTATTATTATTTATTATTATTATTATTATTGTCATCTTTTCAAAGGATTGGCCCGTTACGCTCCCCGTTGCACAATATGCTACAGAGGTCGTCCTTCCAACGTCGTTTCGGTCTTCCTATATTTCTTCGGCCTTCAGATCTATAATAAAGTACATGTTTGATAAACGATTATTTGGCATTCTTTGTACATGTTTAAACCATTTATATTTATTTCTGTATATTCTCTCGCTTATATTATGTATTTGTAATTCATCTCTAATATCTTAAATTCTCTATTTTGATCTCTTAAAGATACACCTGCAACAGATCTCAGAAATCTCATTTCTACTGTCTCAATGTTATGTTTATCAGAGATCGTTAAAGGCCAAGTCTCAGAACCGTATGTTAACATTGGAACGGCTACTGTTTTGTAAAATTTCAATTGAGTTTCTCTTGTGGTCTTATTTCTGAAATATCTTCTTATTGAGCCACATAGCTGTTGAAATTTCCCCTTTCTTCTCCTACCCAAATTTTGCAGATAATTAAAACAATTTACTTGTTCAATTATGTCTGCTCCAATTACAATTTTTCTCCTTTTATGCTGAGTTCCAATAAATGTCATGGACTTTGTTTTCTCTGTTGATACCTTCAAATTATAAACTTTTAGTTTCCATAATTTATAAACTGATTCTTGTAGTTGATTTTCTGAGGAAGCTACAATTATCTGGTCATCTCCGAATAAATTATTATTATTTTATTATTTTTATTGTTGTTATTATCATTGTTATTATTGTTATTATTATTGTTGTTTGTTATTATTATTATTATTATTATTATTATTATTATTATTATTATTATTATTATTACACACTTATCCACAACTATTATTGTTTGTTGTTATTATTGTTTATTATTATTATTATTATTATTATTATTATTATTATTATTATTATTATTATTATTATTATTATTGCACACTTATCCACAACTGCTTTAATTTTCAAAGCTGCAGAACGAACACCGACTGAGATGGGTGACAGTTTACAGCAAAGTGAGTCAATCCCTCAGTTTTGATTATAAATTAAATGGAAAAAACTGAGATCATAACACGTGTACTAGTTGATAGATCAAGTCCAATTCAAATATACAATCCGGTCTTTCCTACGACTTTAAGAATTAATATTCGCTTGCATATGGTTAGAGAGCATCTACATAATTGATTACATTTTTCTTTCTTTATTTTCATTATAACTAGAGTCAGGATTTTTATGTAATAAAAGATGAGATTGCAATACAGATAGGACTATATATACATATTATTCAACAATTTATGTGTGAAACCAAAATAAAGGACAGTCGTAAATCTAACTTCTCATTATACTGTCTATATGTGAAATGAAAACAAAAGACAGTCAGAAGTCTAACTTCTCATTACACTATTCAATTGTTTGTATGTGAAACCAAGATAAAATCAGTCAGAATTCTAACTTCGCATTCAACTGGTTGTGTGTGAAACCAAATCAAAAGACAGTCAGAAGTCTTACTTCTCATTATACTACTCAACTGTTTATATGTGAAACCAAAATAGAAGACAGAAGTCTAATTTCTCATAATACTATTCAATATTTGCATGTGCAATCAAAACAAAATATAGTCGTAAGTCTAACTTCTCATTATACTGTGTTACAATCTTACCATTTAGAACTAACATCTTGATATTACTTATAAGGAAAATGAATTTTTTTTCAGATCTAACACTACTTTCAAATTTTGATGACGAAATGGTCATCTGATAAGGATCCCATGTATTAAAAATCAGCTGCGATTCTGAGATCAAGGCCGGAAAAGTTTGTTGTATAGCAACCCGGAAGTACCGAAGTACCCCACATATTGTGTGTAGTCTCCCGCATTCACTATCTTCAGCATGGTCTGTCCAAGTGCAACGTTTAATATCACAGTGAATTTTTAAAAATAAAGTGGAATTTCATTTTCGGTTACCTTCAGTTAAAACTCGCTTTTATCCTCTCTCTCTCTCTCTCTCTCTCTCTCTCTCTCTCTCTCTCTATCTATCTATCTATATATATATATATATATATATATATATATATACAATATCTTGCCTAAATTTAACACACACAACAATATCCATAAATACAGAAAAATCAGGATATGACCGTTGTACTTAAAGCGATTAAAAATAAATGAAGTTTGTGACATATGAATCTTAAGATATGAGTTGTGGTAGAAAGGCACGCTCTAGTTATAAGCTTATCATGATGAGAGAGCAGCCGGGTGTATTGTTCTGCAGGCTGAGGTTTCATAACGACTTAAACAAGTGATGTATTACTTCTTGATGATGCGTAACAGGGGAAACTTCACAGGCTGCTGTGTTGTCATATGAAGTCTCAGTCTGTTGTTAAAACAAGGGCATTATATCATGGTTAATAAGGCGATACTGTTCAAGAAGTACCAATAGATTCGTTCCTCAGCTTCGCGTCATTGCCTCACTGAGACCGAGCAACACTAACTCACTGGCACTATCGAACACGCAGGTACATGGCCGCGCGGACATAAGGTCTCCACACATCCCTATCCTGATCTGATATTTTCCAATCATCTCCTTCATAATCTACTTCCCTCAAAATCATGGTTAATGATATTCTCCCATTTCATTCTTGGTTTACCGACTGAAAGTTTACCCTCTGGTTTTCCTACAAGAAGCTTCCATGTCCCTCTTTCATTCCCCATTCGTGCCATATGTCTACGAGACCTAACTGTTCTCATTATATCTGCTTTTCTATAAATATCATGTAGCTCACTGGTATTTAGTCTTCTCCACTCGCCTGTCTGTTGATCTCTATTTGGTCTAAACATTCATACACATACATACAAATGGTTTGTACGTGTCAATGGTTGAAATATTGAAATTATGAAATAATGAGTACGTCGGCATCAAGTCGTGGCGGTGCATCACTGAACCCCCAATGAAAATTAATACAATTAAAATTATTGAAAAATTATAACGACAGAGTACTTTATTTTATTTAGCCAGTTCCATAAATACTCAAATAGTTTGAATCAACTATGTGTTTCTGTCGCGGAAATCTCGAGCAGGCTCGCTTTATAAGCGTAGATGTTTATTTCCTCTTTATGAACCCCCTGAAATCAGTTATCATGAAAGAGCTACGAGGGGCGAGAGGAAAACAGCTCATTGCCTCTTGTCGCTGGTGGATCATCCAGCGCTACCCGCATTCTCGGCGGAAACTAACGAGTCAATCCGGAATCCCATGTTGTTACGGAGAGAAAAGTGTGTTTGTTTTTCCAACGGTATATTATTTTGCGTGGTTTATTTATCGATTATGCTTTCTATTTTTCTTATTTACAGGCGCTTTTAACATGTAAGGTACATTATGATTAAATGTTGATTATGATGAAGAGGCTGCGTTTGTCTTGACGGTTGATGAAAATCTCTGTGATGTTGGTTGGCATTTGGGTTTGTACCCGGGATTTACCGAATACGGGTCTCAAACGAAACAGCTCGAGTCAACTTGCTTGGCCTCTGCATCGTATTAAATCAATTAAAGGCAATTTTAAGAGTACTCTACTGGAGGCTGAGTTGGTTAAGACCCTGGCATTACTTAGTAAATTGCTGACACAATAAGGTAATGGTGGACTAGTGGTTACAAGACGTTTGTTCTAGGGGTAAAGGCGGTCGTCACGTAGAAATGACAATTCGGCTAATATATCGTGTCGTTTGTTTAGAAAGGAAGAAGAGTACCCCTAATGCCTGTAGAGGGATCACTTTATGTTTTTATGTACTTTAAAGTTTTTTAGGCCTAAAATTGCCTTTTTAAATTTTTTTTCAATGCACCACGTTGCCCTGCAACATTTCTGGGACCCTCTCCTGTCACTGGCGGAATTGTAACCTCTTCTGGTTGGGGCGCCTAGAAGGCGCAATTACGTTATCCCGATGATATGAGTGAAAAATGATGAAGTACCAGAATAATCCCAATACTTTACCTAAATTCCAGACCATGGGCGACCACACCGATAATTACAACTTTTTTATGGAATCGAAATTGGGACCTCATGAACTCTAGTCACAAATTAACATTGCAATTTTATTTTGTGGCCAATAATAGTTATGTACGCAACAAGGGAAGTTACATTACTAGTCGAGGGATGTGTTTGAGCCCGAGCTTTAGCGAGGACTAGCAAATAAGTTCGAGACTAGTAATGTCAGTGGCGTGCGGTGATCAGAGCAATTACCCCAGCTGTATGACGAGAAAATGTGACTTATAGTTTATAAAAACTTTCATTCCGAATTATTCAGTTTACAAATGGTATGATACTAAAATGCCTTTTTTTTTTGATCCGGTAAATCTGGAATTGGCTTACCTTGTTGTACGTCATTTCTCTTGTTGAAAGATCTGCTGCACGAAAATTGTCTCGTTTGTAAATTATACAGTAACGTACATTCATTTTTACTAAATTGACTAATCGCATTCATCAGTAACTCGTAAAAATGTATTAATACAGTAATGCATCTGAACGAACTCAGTGTCCATATTAAATTCAACTGTTGCTTTCCACAAATAATATATACACGTTCGTAATAATCCAATTGTTGTTATTAAGTTAAGCAATATAAATAAAGCTTCTTAAATTAACAAGTTGCTATAGCTGACAAAACGTACCGCATAATTTTATGTATTCATTTATTGTATTTTGTAAAAATGTAACTAGCATAAATTAAATATTGTAAATTAAGAAATGTTATTTCGAAAAAGTATATTATTGAGGAATTGACCCTTCCCAAATCAGCCAATCACGGTTTCCCCCCCCCCATCAAATGTATTCTTATTCCAGTTGTGACGTTAACTGGGTACAGCTAGCTAGTGGAATAAGATACAAGCTTCGTCTAGTGGATTATCGCTGGGCGTAGCAGGCAGTGATGCAATTCGCTTGCACGGATTCATCTGTAGCGCAATAGCTGGTGTTGGTGGGGATAACATACAGAAAACACTCTCATATGTTTCTCTATGGAGATAATGTGAATACGCAGATGGCTCCGTCAAACCGAATGCGATACATGTCTGCTGGCGCGGCAGGAATTTTGAATTTTTTATGTTCACGTGTAATTGAATTGAATGGAATTTGGCAAATATATTATTTTTTTTAATTTAAAATTATTAATATACTAATTACCCCAGCAGTACTGAGGTAGCTGGGATTGAATGCACGCCACTGACTAATGTACTTACTTCCCGAATTGCGTATATAATTTTGTTCACTCCTATACTAATAATTATGTTTAATTTTTATATTTATTGTGAATTTATATCTTAGTATGAATAGTTCAATTGTTTGATAGCAAGGGAATGTTGATAAAACAACTGCAATTGTTTATTGTTGTCTGAATTACTGGCAGACATTTTAAATAACAATTTCAGACAGCATATTAATTACAAATATGATTAATTGTGATGAAGAGGAAGCGGCGAATAGTACAGTATATTTTCTATTACCAGCAAAGTCGAAAAATATATATGAAAAAGTATACAGAATATTTAAGAACTGGTGTAAATTTCAAAAAATTGAGTCAATTATTTTTCCTCCATAGGGAAGTTGAGTAATTGCATGCCGCTGTTAATGGATACCAAGGCTTGCCTATCTAGTAGGCCTAAATTCAACTCACGTCCCTAAAAACAGAATGATAATTCAGCCATTATTAGTATAGAAGTGATCAAATATATATGCTATGGTTAGTTGTTTTTTTATTTAAGTTCATGATTCTTATACTTCGAACATTATTAACTGGCGGGTGGGGAGTGTTACTCATTTATCGTCTTATAGCCTATGGGCCACCTCTCAGTCTACATTTTAACCCTTTACATAGACAAATTACAATATAGCATACATACACTAGGCGAAGTGGCAGAAGCATAAACATATAATTGCAAGATTTCAACATCTAAAACTGAGATAATGGCTTTCAGTAGATAGGATCCTGTAAGATCAAAAATTGTAGTAGATGTTTTATTTAAACAAATATCACACTTTAATTATCTGGGGAATAGTATATCTTACGATTACCACAAAGACATTCCAGATACAAACTTATGTGTGGCACAATTAGGAGAACACTTGGAAGTAAAACGAGAAAGGAAACACAGTTGAAATTTTACAAGATTATGGCAGTCCCTACTCTATTATACGGCAGTGAGAACTGGGTCCTGAGACAGAAAGAAATTAAGAATATCCAATCGACTGAAATTAATTTTTTACGAGTAGTCAAGGGATGTACAATTAGCGACAAAACGAATGAGCCGTTTCAAAAAGCAGAGTCCCTGTTATGGCCCTCAGCGCATGCTCGAAAAGCTAAAGCTATGATTCACGAGGTAACGCACTGTTAAATGTTTTAAATACGCTATATTTGGTTTTAATTATGTTAAATAGTTATAGAACAGTGAAGGAGACATGTTTCTAAATATTTACGAGTGTTCTGCAAATGCAGTATTCAAACTGCGACATTTCAAATAAAGCTATAGGCCTACTCCCGTTCATAGTGCAAAAGTACAAGACAACCAATATATAGACCGCTAGTATCCGACGTTCAAGTAGCGTAGAACGTTAAATCGCTTACAAGAGATGATATATATATATATATATATATATATATATATGAAAGCCAGGGCTCGAATCCTTGAACAATTTTTTTATTAATTTGTATTTTCGTAAAATACATCCTAGAAATGTTATAATTTTAATTCCTGCCATATCATCTATTTTACACTATATTAAGTAATATTCCTGCCTTCTTAAACTCTAACACTATTTAGCTATCGGTATAAATTTAATATTGTGTGCAGTACCACGTTTTAATAACAATACTGTAAAATGTAATGAAAGATAATATATTTATGTGTTTATTTATTTATTACGTATTAGTGAGGAAAATGTTTCACCCTTCAATTAAAATATTTAGTTTATATATGTCAAGTACAGCATACTAATAGCCCATAGATGATGGACAATAAAAATATTATTGTTATTATTGTCCATTATCCATAATAAAAAAAATGTCCACCGCTGTGGTCTCCAGGTAGCGTGCTGCCTTGTCACGCAGCGGGCCCGGGTTCGATCCCCGGTCGGGACAGTTTTTCTGGGTGAGGTTTTTATCGGGGTTTTTCCTCACCTGTAAGACAAATGTCAGGAAAACTTTAAGGCCCAAACGGTCCCCGAAATCACATGGCCATCATCATCATTACCATCATCATCCTTCACCGGTATGGAAAGTAACGGGAAGCTACCACACCTACAATTCCCTAGTAAATGTGCAAGCATAGCATGAAAATGCTATGATTGCAGTGAAGGACCTGCCTTCGGGCAGAATTACTATGGATGGATCCATAACAATAATAACAATAATAATAATAATAATAATAATAATGGGATGTATCAAAGGATGTGAAGAATGTAATTAACTGGGGATCAAAATTATCACAAAATGTACCCAAGAAAATTACATAAAATATAGAATACAAAAAAAGCAGATCAGTAATAATAATGTTAAACGGCGTTTTGTGGGATAAGAAGATATGAATGGATACCAAATTAGAAATTTATAAATCCATAATTTGAAGCACGCTACCATACGGTGCAGAAACTCGGCAGTTGAATAAAAATTTGAGTTTAAAGCTTGTGTCTACTGAAATGGATTGTTCTGGACGCTCAACTAGACATTCTAAATTGGAAAAAATCAGAAATACAATCATCAGACAACAAATGAAAGTACAAAATTCAATATTATATTTTGTGAGATAGAAACACTAGAATGGCATAGTTATACATGTAGGATGCAAAAGAAAAGATTACCTATACAAGCTTTGGAATGGATTCCACCTGGGAAAGGAAAGAGAGGTCCACCTAGATTTAATGGATGGATGATGTAAGAAGAGGTATGAGGGAGCTAGGTCTGGAAGAATTGGAATGTGAAGATAGAGAAGAAGGAGAAAGAAGATAACAATTTAAAAAGCTTTGGGCACAGGAAGACGTTTTATTACATTGTAAACCTGTTTATAAATAAATATATAATATTAAAAATAGTAATGCTTCCAAATAGTTAGCACGTTTTTTTCTTTAAGAATGGACAGACAGAATAAAATAAAAAGCATTTTAACAATTAAAAAAAATTTAACCTCGTCGGGAATCGAACCTGTGGCCTCTTGCATAGTATCAAGCCACTAAAGCACTGAGCTAAGCGTACACTGGCTAACTACGCTTGAAAGAATACTCTTCAAAGGAAGAAGGGAAACGTATTGTAGCTCTACTGTGCAATTAGTTTACTCATGTGAATCGCGCGTTGGAACTTAAAATATTCGAGGTCAATAGTCGGCCCATTCTTTTTGTCGCTAAGTGTACAAGACGAGGTCATATTTTTTGTATTTTTTCAACATTTTTATATTTTTTTCAATTCTTTTTATTTTTTTCAATTTTTTTTATAATTTTTCAACATGTTTATATTTTTATAAGGAATGAAAGTATAAGAGAAGAGTTAGGAGTAATGCCAATTACACATCAAATCTATAATTAGAAGAAGTGATGGACTGAACACCTGCAACGAATGGATAACAGACTTCCGAAGCAGGCTTGGAAGTACAAACCACGAGGGAGACGAGATCCTAGCAGACTAAGAAAGCGATGGAGTATTGAACCGGAACAGGCCATGGATCCTATACCGTAAAGATGATGATGATGATGATGATGACATAGACCTAAAAGAAAACGCTGTATCTGTTGTTTGTATCAGTTCCTGTCGTGTGTTACACGCGATAAGTTTGCAGTAAGTTTTAGGTAGGGTTAAGATCTTTATGACCTAAAACCACCGAAATATACAAAAAAATACATATACACAGTTATGACCTAAATTTACAAAAAATATGACATAATAATATTATAATTATGTAATAATTTTAGTTGTAATATCAATTAATAAATCAGTTTACGACTATTAACTATTTACGTATTCAAGAATAAAATGCCAATGAGAAGCAAGCTAAAGTATGGAATTTAATATTGTAGCATACTTTTTATTTTATTAAAATTATAAGTAGCTACCTGCTTGTCGCGAGACAATACATAAATATTTGCACAGGTATATACGAAAGGGGCAAGTCCATGCTGTGAATTGAAACGAAATAGGAGAGGGAGATAGATTTTACAAGGAACAAAACTCTGAGAAATTTAATAAATCAAACATGGAAGAAAGAAATTGTACCATAAAAGTTCTTTAATTCTTAAGAGAGTGAAAATAAGACGAATATGACCAATTAATTGCTATAATAGAGCTATTCCATGAAAATGTCATACCGAGGTGAAAATTTTGAAACTGACGCAGGAATAATTTTGTTGATGTAATGTATATTATGTAAATATCAAATTTTATAATTCTATAAGATAATGTTTCAAATGTGCATTATTTTAATCTAATAATAGCGGTAGAACTTGTCATATTCCAAACCTGAAAAAATACCCAAATTTTACCAATTTCTTGTTTAATGATTTGGTCGTATGAATTCGTTTTATTTCACAAAATCTTTTGTTAAATCATACTTTGGTCCTCCTTGGTCGTAAATTAAACAATATTAATTGGATTCTAATATTCTGTATACCTTAAATGTGTCCTATAGTTGTTAACTGTAAGTTATGGTTAGTCAGTCACAGAAAACGGATAAAAATTACTGTACACAACATAATAATTGATGGATTAAAATTTCCTCTTGGATTCTACGTTATCGGTACGCAACTAACAAAAACGTATAGATGACATTTTCTTGTAAAGTCATTATTTTTCCCGCTGGAGTCCCGTGACTGACTGACTTTTTGTCCCCTCACTTATATTGCTAATACGCATAACGCAGTCAGTTGCTTGCTGGACTCCGCTGTGTATTAACATAAACATTGTTTAGGAAATCTGGTAGACTGTTCGGCTCAGCTGTTTCATAAAATGATTACTGGCCCTTCTTCTGTGACAATTTGAGCTAAAAGGCAGTCAGCGGAAGGTTTTAAATGTAGAGTATTTACATGAAAATGTCATACCGATGTGAACATTTTGAAATTGGCGCAGGAGTAATTTTTTCGATGAGATATTTTTAGCAGATGAAATTTTCCGATTATAGAGGTCAATGTTTGAAATACGGATTATTTTTATCTAAATTAATTGTAGAACATGATATATTCCGAAACCTGAAAACACATGCAAAATTAAACGAAATTTTGTTTTACGTTATCACTGTATAAATTTGTTTTGTTTCACCGACTCTTTTGTTATACCATATTTCGGTCCTTCCTGATTATAAATGTAATACTAATAATTGTATTATAATATTCTAGATAATTAAAATGTGCCCTATAATTATTAAGGATAAGCTACAGTCAGTCACATAAAACATACAAACATTATTGTACACAATACGATAATTGATGGATCCAAATTTCCTCTTGGATTCTACGTTATCGGTACATAACTAACAAAAAAGTATTATACGACATTGTCTTGTAAAGTAATACTTTAATTGGTGGATTAATTACAATACACTTTTATATTTTTATTAATGGCATTTAAATCATTCCCTCATTATGCAAATTCTTCAATATGTATGTATTGAAGTGCGTGGAATTAAAAACAAGTGCGCGGTTCTTATGTGTTAGAAAATGTGTGTGGGAGTCCTTGAACTTGAAAGGTTCTCGCATTAGTTTGACCTTTGACATGCCATGTGTGTCGTATTATCGGGGATCCACAGTGCGGTGTTGTCACATTGTGCTATCCTTCACTTTGTGAAACAGAGTCAGCTTGGTTTTTTTGATTGCAAAAACTTAAAGAGGGTTTTAAATCATATGAAGTTTCGTGTATAAAAAATACAATTTGCGTGGACAACGCTGTACTATGTGCACCTGCTGAAAACAGTCACTCATAAAGTAAGATTTCGTGCATTGTAAGAGATTTCTTTCGATTGTTTAGTTTAAAAATAGAACTCATGTCAGCAATATAATTTGTAATCAGTTGCTTTGAAAGAATTATAACAGAATTTTCCACATTTAAATAAAAAAATTAATAATTTGTATACTGTACTTTTTCGTTATTTTTTTTTGTCTTTATAGTTGAGACGCGTGAAAGTTAATTTTAGTGTTCTGGAACGAACAATGCAAATTCCATATCGGCATTTTTATTTATTTTAATGGTTCAATCTATTAACAGCATCAGATAAATTTTAATCAGTTATTATGGTTCTAATAAAATTATATTACATATTAGGCATATTTAACTATAGAGAAGGCCCTTTGTTGTTAAGAAGTTAATATTTTCTTTATTTTGTGAAATTTAAAACGGTACATGGTAACCAAGTTAAATAAATTACACTATTTATTTAATATTTTTACAGCATATCAAATTGTACATTTATTATACATGATTAAAGGAGTGAAGTTCTTTATTCATCTCCATATTATCGCTTTTTATATATTATCCATCTATAGTAATTCTGTCCTAGGGCAAGTCTTTCACTGCAATCATAGCATTTTCACGCTATGCTTGCAGCTTTACTAGGGAACTGTACATGTGGTAGCTTCCCGTTGCTTTGCACACCGGTGAAGGATGATGATGGTCATATGGTTTCGGGGACCGTTTGGGCCTTAAAGTTTTCTTGACATTTGTCTTACAGGTGAGGAAAACCCCCGATAAAAACCTCACCCAGAAAAACTGTCCCGACCGGGGATCGAACCCGGGCCCGCTGCGTGACAAGGCAGCGCACTACCTCGAGACCACAGTGGTGGACTTATCTATTATAATTTCATATTATTTTTAATATTTGTATAATATTTGCAGCTCCAGAATATTAAAGTCTAAATAAAATTCAGATATGTCAGTCAGTTACAGAATGTAGTCAGTCAGTCACACATCATATATTAGGTTATAACTCTGGTCTTAATTGTGATTTTGGTTTCGTTTTTTATTGAGAATGTAACTTGAAATGTGTCCTCCAAACGGTATTTTGGAAAACTGAATTAGGAATCACACTTCAGAGAATGATGCAGATGAACATGTTAAGCTGCATGATGAGTTGACATTTATGTCAGTCAGTCACACATACTTTTGATAGATAATAAATAGCACTGTTTTTCTTCAAAAGTTGTATATTTAAGTACAGTCTTAACCACACACTATTCCTCTATCATATCACGTAGATAACACCCCTAATCTCAATCAATTGTAATATTTATGCAACCATTTTGCTGCAAAAGCGTATTGTAAATGTCAGTCAGTCACATATGGAATTGCTCAATATGCTCTCTCATTAATATCTATAAATATGGCTTAACAATTTAGTTTAATGCAATTAGTTTTTGTATAAAAAGCATTTATATATATATATATATATATATATATGGGGTGTTGCAAAAAAACACCGACAACGGAGGTGAAGTGGTGTATTGAGATATGCTGATCATTTTTAATAAGGTACCCATGTCCGGAAATTATGCGTTTTCACGCTATGACTGGTTAATTGTGTCTCAAGATTAGTGTTAGTTCGAAAGATTTGAAGACTCATTACTTGACAACATCTCACAGGCACGGTACCTATTGGCTTCGCAAAGGAATGTGGCTGCAACACGACGGAGTTCCAACTCACTTCGATGTCAATGTGAGGAGACATTTGGATACGACGTATCCAGGTCGAGGGGAACCAGTCCCATGGCCTCCGAGATCACCTGGATCTTAACCCTCTCGACTACGTTTTGTGGGGCGACATAAAACAGTCTGTTTATTAGACTCCAGTAGAGTCACGTATGAATCTTATAGCCCGAATCAGCGCTGCTACAGAAACAATTCAAACGAGACTAGACTTATTTGAACTTGTGCGCCAATCACTACATGGCCGATG
Source organism: Diploptera punctata (assembly GCA_030220185.1). Classification (NCBI taxonomy): domain Eukaryota; kingdom Metazoa; phylum Arthropoda; class Insecta; order Blattodea; family Blaberidae; genus Diploptera; species Diploptera punctata. The sequence goes on from JASPKZ010007441.1 coordinate 353,293, forward strand.
TACGCTCTGCATATTCATTCATTCAGTCATTCAGTCACTCATTCATTCATAGTGTTCTGCTCGAGAGCAAATCTTTCACTGCAAATTCAGCATTCTCCACTCTTTCCTTAACTCAGTTTCCTTTTTGTATCTGCATACAAACCATTCATTTTAACGTTGCCTATCATCTGATGTATTTTTCTGCCTCTAACTTTCTTTCCGTTGACCATTCCTTCTAGGGCATCCTTCAACAGGCAGTTTCTTCTTAGCCAGTGGCCAATCCAATTTCTTTTCCTCTTCTTTATGAGTTCCAGCATTGGTCTTGTTTCGCCCACTCTGTCTAGCACATCTTTATTTCTTACTTTGTCTGTCCATTTTATACGTTCCATTCTTCTCCATATCCACATCTCAAAAGCTTCCAGTCGCTTTTCCTCATTCCGTCGTAATGTCCAAGTGGAGGTGGATATTTTGAAAACTTGATGTAACTGTGACATTATTGTCAAGTATTGAGTCTTGAAATCAAACTAATGGAACTCTTGAGATGTTAGCTACTCATAGTGTGAAAACGCATCATTTACGGACATGGATACCTCATTAAAAATAATCAGCTTATCTCAATATACCACCTCACCTCCGCTGTCGGTGTTTTTTTTGCAACACCCCGTGTGTGTGTATATATATATATATATATATATATATATATATATGATATGAAAATAAAAGTGAATTCTTGAGTCAGGATTTGAACCCGAGTCTCTAAATTCTGTACGTTTAGCGCTCGAACCAATTGAGCTATCTAAATATTCCAACACAAACATACATTTTTCTTACATATGTAGTATTCTCAATTCACACAAGAGGTAGCGGGAAGTCGTTCCAACTGACATCTAGTGGCCACCATAACAGGTAAGCAAATTTTTAAAGAGAATATTTACTTTATAGCAGTAACGCTTGTATATTTAGATGTTATAACTAAAACTAAAATATAGTTACATCTAAATATATATATATAACATATCACTCTTACCAAAAAATATATACTACTATATCATAAAAATCCTTGATGTGACATCAAGTTTTGCTAAACCAAAACACTTGTAACAAGGGAACTGTCAACCATTGCATGTGAAACCTACCTTGAAGCGTTGTGATGTGTCAAGGTCATGACCAAAAATTTATCTGCCGTTTTTAATTGGAAGGTACAAAAAATCGAAGCCAGAAACTAACAATGGCAACCCATTGTGAGGAGCAAGTGGACATCCCTGGCTCGTGGAGCGGAGTAAAGTAAGGCGTGCATGCACTGCACAGGAAAAAAAAAAAACTACCGGTATAAGTAAGAAAGCGACAGATATCACACTCGCTTCGCTCACCCTCCTCTCCCCACTACATGCGCGAAGCGAACAGAATGCAGGTAGTGAGGGTTATACAATCTACCGAGTTTGCAGTTATATTACTTGCGTGTAGTTTAAATGAGAGATTTGGAGCTGGATTTAAGTGTATTGCAGTTAAAAAAGGCAGATTTTTTTTTTCAAAACGGCCTTGGTATATCACAACGCTTCTCTGGGAAAAATGCCAAGGTAGGTTTCAACATGCTATGGCTAACAGTTCCCTTGTAAGAATAAATTCAGATTTGAAATGCCCCTTCAGTAATAGCAGATGAGTCGATGTTTTTAAATCAGTAGTACTAATTCACCTCTTGTTTCTCCAAATAACAATGACGTCACGAATCTGCCAGTTTGAGTGCGCGAGCTATTTATCCATGTTGTTGATTATATTGCGTGTTATGAAACTGCACATTTTTAAAGGTCTATAGTGTATTTAGAACCTATTTTACAGCTTTTAAAGCCTATTTCAGATGCCTAAATCTATGTCTTTTACAGCTTAAAATTCGAACGTGTCATAATATCTTAAAACTAACTCAATGGCATTATCCAATCCGGAGGTTCATTGCCGCGCTCTCCAAACATCCCTATCCTGACCTAATCTCTTCTCCTTCTTCCTTTCATGTGATAGACCTAGTGATCTGTTACGATCTCAATTCAACGTTTGAAGGTTCTGCCCAAAGATCTCTTGCCTGGTGGCTGGTAATTTACGGTTTGACGGGATATTCATGTTCTGCTCATTTTTCGTACGTGAGATTTCCAGTTGTCTCTGTATTTTTGTATATATTCCTTGACTGATTCTGTTTGTAATTCTTTGAGAATCTCAGAATTCCTTTTATGGTCTGTTCTTGAGTAATCTGCAGTACGTATCAAAAATTTCATTTCTGCCGCAGTTAGTCTTTGTTCAAATACACTGCGAATTGTCCAGGCCTCACTGCCTAACATAATTTTGTAAATTCTAGTTCGTGTGTGTTGCTGTACTGTGTTTGGCTTGAAAATATTTATATAATTCCTGTTACTCTGTTAAATTTTATAATTTTTTGACTAAAATATTTTTTCCTCTTCGTATGTAACTTGGTATCAGAGATAGTTAAATGTGTTAGCTTGTTCAAATATTTTATTATTAATAACAATTTTACTGCGAACTGGGTCTTTTCCTAGGAAAGCCATGACTTTTTTCTGTTGAGATTTCCGTGTAGTTTATTGCAATTTGGTGAAAAGAGTGGACTGAACGTTGTACGTCATCTTCTGAATTCGCTATAAACACAATGTCATCTGCAAATAATAGGGTGTCTAAATTATATAATCTGACCTAATGTTTTAGTGTAATTCACATCCATGTTAAGTAGTCTTCCCCAATCACTTAACCCATCAGCGTGACGGTTCTCAGCTGAGGGAAGATTTCTTGGAATGGCATTTAAATTTGTAAGTTAGAAAACAAAGTTTTGTAAAACGTTTATATCTTGTTTGATATTTAAAATATCCAAATAGAAATTTTAAAACGTATTCAGCTAAACGTGAGGCTAATTATAATTATTGTAAAGTACAACAATATAAATAAAATTTATAATATCGTACCTTAGAAATTAAGTTAGTTGAAATTGATTTGAAGCACCGCTGCATACAAAATACCGCTTCATAGTCAGAGCATCTAAATACTGTATCTTTCTGTTTATTTTTTATAACACACAACACATATTTTGTTAGGGAGGGCTTTATTTCTTCTGGGTGATATTCTTCCCAGAAAATGCCTTGTAACTAATCTCGGTACAGTTGAATGCCATCCGGGAACCTTTATTTCTACCCCACCCCTATGTTTCACAAGTTACGCTTCATCAAGGTCAATGCGAAAAATATTTGTGGTGAATTCTCCCTACAGATAATCATGCTGTTCAGTTAGCAATGTTTAGAAGACCAAAAATATATTCATGTAACTAACTAACTAACTCACTGGCACTATCGAAATCGTAGGTTCATGGCCGCGCGGACATAAGCTCTCCATACATCCCTATCCTGAGCTAATGCTTTCCAATCATTCCCTGTATAATCTACTTCCCTCAAATCATAGTTAATATTATTCTCCCACCTCATTCTTCGTCTACCAACTAGGCGTTTTTCCTCTGGCTTTCCTACAAGAAGCTTCCATGCAAGTCTCATTCTCCATACGTGCAACATGTCCTGTCCATCGCAGTCTACGAGACTGAACTGTTATTATATCTGGCTTCCTACAAAGACCATGTAGTTCATTGTTATGGAGTCTTCTCCATTCACCTGTCTGTTCATCTCTCTTTGGTCCAAAAATTTTCCTAAGTACTTTATTCTGAAATACTTGTAATCTCCTTTCCTCCCTTAAAGTAAGAGTCCATGTTTCGCACCCATATAATATAACTGGTAGAATAATAGTTTTATATATTTTCAGTTTAACGTTTTTTGAAAGGAGTTGGGACATCAAGAGTCTCTGCAACGCATAATAGCACACATTTCCAGAATTGAGCCTATGTTTAATTTCTTTGTGCATCTCATTCCTATTTGTGATTATTGTTCCTAGGTATTTGAATTCAGCCACTTCCTCAAAATTTCCCTCATTTTTCATTAGCTGTCCATTTCCGTTATGTAATGAATTTCTACGTGTGACCACATATTTAGTTTTATTGATATTTACTTCCAGTTCTAATTTCTTAGTGTTACTCAATAGTGTGTGCGTGTTGTCCTTTAGTATCTCCTCGCTATCGGCCAATAATACTACATCATCAGCATAAACTAACAGCTTATTAATACCATTGAGTTGTAAGCCTTCCTCATTCTCTAAAGATTTAATGGCATGCTCTAGTACAAAGTTAAATAGTAGAGGAGATAGTGCATCTCCTTGCTTCAACCCATTCTGGATTTCAAAAGTGTCCGAAAACTGTTTGCCTACACGCACCCTACTCTTTGTGCCATTTAGACACATTCGTATAAGTCTAATTAACTTTTTAGGAAAAATTCATCCATTCCAACCAATATACATGTAACAAAATTAGTTTGTCAGGTCCAAGGATCCTACATTTATATTATAATCTACAATAGATTTTATGTTTGTTTTCCAGTTCCTCGTCTAAGCATTTTGTAATATTTTCACTATGTTTATTTGTAGGAGCCATGGCGAAACACTGCCACCCTCGTGCTAGTCTAACAGGATTGAACAGAGACACTCACTCAAGTTAAATTTTTTTTCACAAATTTGGTGCCATAAAAGTGTCACATATTTCATTTGAAAGAAGAAACCTTCACCAACCTAGGCATATAAACAAAGTTTTAAATAGTTTCATGGTTTCCAAAAAGAGAGCAGAGAAACGCGGACTAACAGTCTCTAACGCAGTCCATAAAAACAATGAGGAACTACATGAACAAAAAAATATATAAAATATAAATTGTATGTTAACTGGAAGCTTGAGATCTCCTCTATAAGATTGCAGTTCACAAACTGTGTTGTCATTGTATATTTTTACAAAAAATGATAATAAATCAAATGCGCCGGATACAGAACATGCTCAAACAGCACTTCAAACTTAGCCACATTTAACAATAAATTATACAATTTGAAAATAAGTTATGTTATTAATTTAATATATCAAATAAAAGCGTATTCTTTCCTCTACAAAATTATATTACTTAATCATTAATTTAGTGAATCATTCCCGAAAAATAAGAACTAGTTTCTGTAGAGAAATCATGCGGACGATGCCCGTCACTCCGCAGAGAAGAAGTGTTTTATTTATGCGGGTGGTGCATGTCACTCCACGCTGATGGGTTAAATGTTCGTCCCTCTATAGACAACATTTTTTTTTCTAAGAACTCTATTTGCTAATACTCCTAATATTTTCTCATCTTTTAAAGTAAGATATCGTATTTTTCATCTAAATAACTGGAACACTGTTTTATATATTTCACTTTTACATTTTTTAGAGAAGTTGGAATAAAAAGAGTCCAGAGTTGAATCAATGTATAATTTCTTTGTACACCTCATTCCTCTCTATAATTAGGTAGCCTATATTGTTCCTAAGTTTTTGAATTCAGCTACTTCTTTAAAATTATCCTAATTTGTTATTAACTGTCCACTTCTATTAACTAACTCATTGACACTATCGAACCCATAGGTCCATGGTCGCGCGGACATAAGCTCTCCATATAGCCCTATCCTTAGCTAATGTTTTTCAATCATCACCTGTATAATATACTTACATCAAATCATGGTTAATGTTATTTTCCTACCTCACTTTTTGATCTACCAACTTGGCTTTTTCCCTCTGGTTTTCTTAGAAGAAGCTTCCATGCCCCTCTTTTATTCTCAATTAGTTCCACATGTCCTGCCCATCGCCGTCTACGAGACTTAACTGGTCAATATCCGTTATATAATGTATTCCTACGTGTGACCATATATTTAATTTGATTGATTTTACTTCCATGCCTACGTTCTAGAATAAGGATATTTATAAATACACCTAAACGCCTCCAGATGGTGAAAGCAGAGAGTATTGTATCAGTAGATAAACGACAATGGAAGTGAAGTCAGCTAGGAAGGGATACTGCATCAAGTCAGGGTGAAAAACAGAAAATGGTTGTCGCTTATGAGAGGTACAAACAATTCTGAAATATCTACCAAAATTATTTCTGTTAGATTTGTGAAACCGCAAGATGTGTTGCGTAAAATCACAAGGTTAAACCACAATAGTGATGAAAAGCAAAGCAATCATTCGCTTATCTGAGAATGGACACAATACTCTGTGGACACAAGCAATTTCCTTCCTCTATTCAGAAGCACAGTTCCATCAGGACGTAACAATCGTCAATCGAGTCCCACATTTCAGGATAAATCGAAATAGAATACGGCTATTCTATGCCACCAGTGAAAAGAAGTGACTTTTAGTGACGTGTTGATCAATGTGATAACACATGTTTCCTCCTCTTCTTCTTCTTCATAATTTGTAGGATTTTCATCCCGTTTATTTCCAAAATCACTCCTTGGAGGAAGACGTATTGGATATGCATCTACTGTCTATCCCTCTCTTGGCTGGTCTTCCTCTTGTTCTTCTCCCGTCCATTGGTCTATCTTCATTAGCTCTTTTTGCAAGCCGGCTGTCTTCCATTCTTTCTGTATGACCTTTCCAATATTTTCGTCAATCTATAATAAATTTGGTTATGTCTTGAATATGACATTTGTCCGTATTTTCTGTGTTGTGTGTCTTATCAAATAATGTTTTTCCCTGAATAGTTCTTAAGATCTTCATTTCTTACTTACTTACTCACTCACTCACTGGCACTATCGAACCCGTAGGTTCATGGCCACGCGGACATAAGCTCACCATACATCCTTATCCTGAGCTAATGTTTTCCAATCATTCCCTGTATAATCTACTTCCCTTAAATCATAGTTAATGTTATTCTCCCACCTCATTCTTGGTCTACCAACTGGGCGTTTTCCCTCTGCCTTTCCTACAAGAAGCTTCCATGCACGTCTTCACATTCCCATACGCGCAACATGTCCTGCCCATCGCAGTCTACTATTATTATTATATCTGGCTTCCTATAAAAGACCATGTAGTTCATTGTTATAAAGTCTTCTCCATTCGCCTGTCTGTTCATCTCTCTTTGGTCCAAACATTTTCCTAAGTACTTTATTCTCAAATACTCGTAATTTACTTTCCTCCCTTAAAGTAAGAGTCCATGTTTCGCACCCATAATAGCACGCATTTCCAGAATTGAGCCTATGTTTAATTTCTTTGTGCATATCATTCCTATTTGTGATTATTGCTCCTAGGTATTTGAATTCAGTTGAATTCAGCCACTTCCTCAAAATTTCCCTCATTTGTCATTAACTGTCCATTTCCATTATATAATGTATTTATACGTGTGACCATATATTTAGTTTTATTGATATTTACTTCCAGTCCTAATTTCTTAGTGTTACTCAATAGTGTGTGCGTGTTGTCCTTCAGTATCTCTTCGCTATCGGCCAATAGTACTACATCATCAGCATAAAGTAACAGCTTATTAATACCATTGAGTTGTATAGGCCTTCCTCATCCTCTAAAGATTTGATGGCATGCTCTAGTACAAAATTAAATAGTAGAGGAGATAGTGCATCTCCTTGCTTCAACCCATTGTGGATTTCAAAAGTGTCCGATAACTGTTTGCCTACACGCACCCTACTCTTTGTGCCATTCATACACATTCGTATAAGTCTAACTTTTTAGGAATTCCGAACTCCAGCAAGTAACTATGTAGATCTTCATTTCACATGTGCTAATTGTGTTAGTTTTTGTTGCATCAGCTCTAGATTCTGCTGATACAACAAAAACTAAACAAATAATAAGCACATGTTAAATGAAGATCTTAAGATCTATTCAGGGGAAAACATGCTAGGAACGTGCTAGCAACCCACTTTAAGGTGTATATTATACATTGCCCACAGTCCCAAGGATCAAACATATGTTTCCGCTGGAGCTAATTGGCAATATGTTTGCTCACATATAAGGGGATTATATCCCAAGAATCCAACTTCATTAGTGGGCAAGTTAGGGTGAGAAAATTGGCATGTTAGTGCACCATGTTAATTTAGCGTTCACTTGTTTGTTAGCGGGTTTTTGCGACACATTGGTTATACTGTCTGAGCAATGACTGATACATACTTTACATTGCAAATATCGTTATTTTAGTTTACTTTGAACTCAACTTCTCGCTTCATTTTGATGCATTCTCACACATGTTTTTTTTTTAGAAAAAATCAACATATATATTTCTCTCAGGTAATTATTCACATTCATATATTAATGTTGGGAATTTTATATCATCAGGTTTTCTTAATAAAAATCAATTCGTACATACATAAGTTATTTTAACACAGAACCGCTGCATAAAGAGCAATCGCACCCATCTCCTCGACTCGTGATATAGTTCAGTTCTGACTTCTGTAGCATATTTGATGGGTCTGTTTTATGGTGTGGTAAGAGGGGAGGGTGAGTTGCAGTTACTGCCAGTAACTACAGTCAGTTTTGAAAATATAATAGTTACTATACGTTGAATTTGTTTATCTACTAGTTCTGTGTTGGTAAATATTTATGTTTTATCATATGTTTGGAGTGTTCATTATAGAATAGTGTTTTTATAACAATTTATTTTAATATTATCATTAATAAGGAAATGCTTTTTCATGGCTACTACTTCCCTCCCCTACTCGGCAATGTTATCTCCTGCCATGCGCCTTAAGATTCACCAAGGCGGCTACAGTTATCAGAACTGGAATATAGCAGCTGAAGATGAGAGCGATTGCTGTTGATACCGCGGTTCTTTGTTAAATAACATAGATATATGAGGTAAGAAGAATAAACGATTCAATTGATATTCGTTTTTTTATTATTCACACACTGCAACAATAAATTGTGTGTTTTTTTAGTTTTTTATTTGAATTTACGTTGGATATCATTGTTGTTATTACAATTAGTAGTATTATATTTATGGGCCAGGGGTCAGAACTTCTGACTACAGTTCATGGGTTCCCGGGTTCGATTCCCGATCAGACCACAGGGATTTTTTTATAGGGAATTATTCCTGTGGTCGCCCATGGTATGGATTTAGGCTAAGTTTACATTTTAAGGACTCTCCTGTTGCTTCATTATCATTCATCACTTATAATCATCGGGGTAACGTAACTCCGCCTTCCAGGCGATCCAATTTAAGAAGTGTGTTACAATTCCTCCTTGCTAGGGAATGTCATAAAGACAACCTGTTGGCATTGGTAAAAAAATATTCTTGAATACAAATTGTATTTTCCGATGAATTATATAAAATCTCTAAGTACAACAAAAACAATGGGAATACATATATATATATATAAATTTGATATGAAAACAAAAATTAACGCCTGTACTGGGGTTTGAACCCGAGACCTCTAACTCTATAAGTTAGCGCGATACCTCTTCGCTACTCAGGCTCCCAGTGCAAATACTTTCTCCGTTTCCTTATGTACAATTATTCTCTATCATAAGGGGCAGCGAGACATCATTCGCGGTGCCATCTTACGGCATCTATAACAATAATGCATTTTTAATGAGAGTGTAGTCCACCGCTGTGGTCTCGAGCTAGCGTGCTGCCTTGTCACGCAGCGGGCCCGGGTTCGATCCCCGGTCGGGGCAGTTTTTCTGGTTGAGGTTTTCCTCACCTGTAAGAGAAATGTCAGGAAAACTTTAAGGCCCAAACTGTCCCCGAAATCATATGGCCGTCAGCATCATCCTTATCGTCATCTTCATCATCCTTCACCGGTGTGGAAAGCAACGGGAAGCTACCACACCTACAATTCCCTAGTACAGCTGCAATCATAGCATGAAAATGCTATGATTGCATTGAAAGACCTGCCCTCGGGCAGAATTACTATGAATGGAATGAGAATATTTTACTTTATAGCAGTAATAAGTTTTTTATTCGTTTCGCCCTCTTTGGGGTACGTTGGATCAATAATTTCTCTGTGTGTTGTTCCTTTCTTAATGCCCAGTATTTATTTCTGATCTTATTTTCCTCTCTTCTTCCGAGATAACAGGTTTGGATTTTTGTGTAGATTTATCTTGGTACCTTATGTTTTCAGCTTGAATAATTAATTTTGCTGTTCGATCGAATAGTGAATTTTCTGTAATCTTTAATTCTATTAGGTCTTTTTCAGTTTCTTTAAACCGGTTCGGTTTTATTTTGCGGTTACGGTTTTTTATTTCGGTATTATAATTATAATTTGACATTTAGAAATGAAAGCCAAATATAACATGAAAAGGAAATTAACGCTTGAACCGAGATTTGAACCCGAGACCTCTAACTCTATACGTTAGCGCGATATCTCTTCGATATTCAGACTCCTAGTGCATATACAATATAATATTTCTGTGCGTGTGTTTGTCGCTGAACTCTTCCTAAACAACTGGATCGATTTTGATGACATTTTGTATGTGTATCTAATTGGGTCTCTCGATGGTATAAATTCACAGTTGGACCCTCCAAAACCATTAGGTGTAGAAGTTCACCTTAACTGAAAATTTAAAAATCGCTCTAGCAGTCACATTTTTAGATTTTTCACAACGAAACTCAGTACATCCTATCAAAATAAACAGAGGTAATTATTATCCAAAAATGAGCGAAATCTGACAGAAGTGGGGGGCTTACTTTAAATCCGAAATTAAAGAATACCTGAACGAATGAACCAATTTTGATTAATGTTTATGTGTGTCTGTGTGTGTGTGTGAGTGTGAGTGGATCCCTGGATGGTTTAGATTCACAATTGGATCCGGTAGGTGGCGCTGCGAACGGGTTACAGGATTTTTTTAGGTCAGATGAGTAGTCAACTGCATTACCAACATTCGGCGCGACAACAATGTGACGTCATCGTGCACGCTTCTTGAGCCACAACAGATGGCAGTGAGGAGTTTTCTTGAAAACTTATTAGTTAGTGAATTTTGCGATAATAAAGTAACATATTTTTATCGTCCGGCCATGACACGAGAATTAAACGTTAGGACAAGACAACTTCTGCCGGGTCCGCTAATATACATATATATAAATTTTCGTCGTGGTTACTTTCGGTATTTACACAGTAGGATCGATGAAGATCTATTAAAAAAATTCATGATGAGAACTTTAAAAGCTTCATTCCTTCGGGAATCGCTAAAATTATTAGAAAGTCCATGCCACAAGGGAAAACAAGATTTTGAGTGTAAAGATTTAGTAAACGGATGAGCCTATCAAATACCTTCATCTCCTCTCATCTGTGTTCTTCGAGTGATAGTAATCCTACAAACTTCTTTTTCGTTGATGCTACGGTCCTTGTAGACTGACCTTGACCTCCCTTTTAACAGCCTTCCCGGCTTTTTTTTTTTTTTTGCTTCTCACCTTTTTTTTGTTTTTGTTTTTTTTTTTTACGGGCGAAGAGTTGTCAGCCTGTGACCCAACCCTTATCTTGCAGGAGCAGGGTATCTCATTTCGTCTGTATCATCACCTTTGACCTCCCGGCAAGGGAGGCCCTACCAATAGCTACGTTACCGCCGGCATAGCTCTCAGGATCATTTGACCACTCAAGCCTCAAGGTGGGGCCTCCAAACTTCGAATTTAATAATTAATAACTCAATGAAGCCGGCGCATCAAATTAACTTCAAGGAGCAGTAAAAACTTAATGAGTATCTCATCTCACCTTATTAGAATCCATAATATATACTCTACCAATTGGCGCAACCATAAACTCATAGAATGATTTTTTAATAATAAGTTCTTCCATAAATAAATTGAATAACAAAAGTGACAAGGATCCTTCTCTAACTCTGTTTTTAAAAGTTTCTGTCTTTTAACTAACTAACTCACTGGCACTATCGAACCCGTAGGTTCATGGACGCGCGGACATAAGCTCTCCATATATCCCTATCCTGAACCAATGTTTTCCAATCATCCCCTGTATAATCTACTTCCCTCAAATCATAGTTAATGTTATTCTCCCACCTCACTCTTGGTCTACCAACTGGGCGTTTTCCCTCTGGTTTTCCTACAAGAAGCTTCCATGCACGTCTTTATTCCCCATTCGTGCCACATGCCCTGCCCACCGCAGTCTACGAGAACCTTTGGCATGGGTTCCCTGAAGCAGTCCCCGCCCGGAGAACCGAATGGGGGACTATTTGACCTCCGGAAAATTTTACCCCAGTTGAACCCATGTCTGCATTTCTTGACGGTTGTATTTTTACGATGAAAGATTGTCACTCTTTCGACCAAGGTACTTTTTTTCGTCTGGCTTATCACCTTGGACCAGTCCGGCATGGGTAACCCTATCGGCAGCAATGCTACCGCCGGCATAGCTCTCGGGATGATTTAAGCACGCAAGCCACTCCACCACGACAAGGTAAAGATACCATGGAGTGAGTTTCTGTCTTTTTACTGTCATTATTTGTATTCTGTTCTTATACAAATAAATGATTACTCTTGTATCGATAAGAATATTTTTAATTAATTTTATTTTTTTTCAATTAACATTATCTAAGGGGTTTTCTTACTTACTTACTCACTCACTGGCAGTATCTAACCCGTAGGTTCATGGCCGCGCGGACATAAGCTCTCCATACATCCCTATCCTGAGCTAATGCTTTCCAATCATTCCCTGTATAATCTACTTCCCTCAAATCATAGTTAATGTTGTTCTCCCACCTCATTCTTGGTCTACCAACTGGGCATTTTCCCTCTGGCTTTCCTACAAGAAGCTTCCATGCACGTCTTTCATTCCCCATTCGCGCAACATGTCCTGCCCATCGCAGTCTACGAGACTTAACTGTTCTTATCATATCTGGCTTTCTATAAAGACCATGTAGTTCATTGTTATGTACTCTTCTCCATTCACCTGTCTGTTCATCTCTCTTTGGTCCAAACATTTTCCTAAGTACTTTATTCTCAAATACTTTTAATCTCCTTTCCTCCCTTAAAGTAAGAGTCCATGTTTCGCACCCATATAATATAACTGGTAGAATAATAGTTTTATACATTTTCAGTTTAACGTTTTTTGAAGGGAGTTGGGACATCAAAAGTCTCTGCAATGCATAATAGCATGCATTTCCAGAATTGAGCCTATGTTTAATTTCTTTGTGCATCTCATTCCTATTTGTGATTATTGTTCCTAGGTATTTGAATTCAGCCACTTCCTCAAAATTTCCCTCATTTGTCATTAGCTGCCCATTTCCATTATATACTGAATTTCTACGTGTGACCATATATTTAGTTTTACTGATATTTACTTCCAGTCCTAATTTCTTAGTGTTACTCAATAGTGTGTGCGTGTTGGCCTTTAGTATCTCCTCGCTATCGGCCAGTAGTACTACATCATCAGCATAAACTAACAGCTTATTAATACCATTAAGTTGTAAGCCTTCCTCATTCTCTAAAGATTTAATGGCATGCTCTAGTACAAAATTAAATAGTAGAGGAGATAGTGCATCTCCTTGCTTCAACCCATTCTGGATTTCAAAAGTGTCTGAAAACTGTTTGCCTACACGCACCCTACTCTTTGTGCCATTTAGACACATTCGTATAAGTCTAACTAACTTTTTAGGAATTCCGAACTCCAGCAGGACACTATATAACTTCTCCCTCTTAATTGAATCATATTTTTTTTAAGTCTACATATAGTTGATGTACAGTACCATTACATTCCCATTTCTTTTCTAAAATCTGTCTTATACTAAAAATCTGATCTGTTGTAGATTTGTTTCTTCTAAATGCACATTGATGATCTCCTAGAATGTCATCAATATAGGGAGTAAGTCTGCTTACTAATATATTTGTTAGAATTTTGTACGAAGTTGAAAGTAATGAGATGCCCCTGTAGTTGTTGCAAACAGTTTTATCTTCTTTCTTATAAATTGGTACGATAATTGATTCCTTCCATTCATTTGGAAGAGTTTCTTTTTCTCAAATCATACTAAGCAACCAGCGTATCTTGTCCATCAATTTTTCTCCCCCTGATTTTATCAGTTCTGCTGGGATCTCATCTGAACCTGATGCTTTATACATCTTCAATTTTTCAATCGCCATTTCAACCTCTAATGCACTTGGCTCTGCGACTAGCATTTCTGCTGTCTGTAAATCATCCTCCTCAATGTCCTGTTCTGTATGTACATTTAATAGCTGATTAAAGTAACTTTTCCATCTATTTAATATACTCCTGGAATCTGCAATCATATCCCCATTTTCATTCCGAATTATGTTTGTTCTAGCCTGAAACCCTTTCTTCTCTATACTAATTCCCTGATATAATTCTCTAATGTTCCTATTTTTTGCATTCATTTCAAGATCATTAATCTGCTCTCTCAAATATTCCCTCTTTTTACTCTTTAGTAACTTGGTGGTTTCCTGTCTAACACTACCCAATTGCTCTAAATTTACCTCATTTGGCTCGTGTAACCATTTCATTTTTGCTAGCTGTCGTTTCTTTACCGTGTCGGCACATTCCTCATCAAACCATTTCTTGTTTTGCCTCTTTTTTAAACAACTAAAGCTTTCTGATGCTAAATCGTTAAATACAATATATCGCTCATTTGTGAGAAAATGACATAACTCAAAAAACATAGTTTGCGAGGAGACGCATTTAAAAGTTTGGAATCAATTGAACTTTGCCTCTATTTGCCAATCAAATTACTATACCAACCCATTGTATACAATTGCTTATGTCGTTCTTCCAGAATATAGAACGAGTTTTGTCGGCACCAATAATTCAAAATCGGTTTTTTTTTTTTTAGATATGTCACTCTTCTAGCAAGCGAGCGATATGAAGTTCTGTATCTTTCAATTGTCTTGTTTAATAATTATCTAAATACAGGAACATCTAAATGTGTTCTCTTGCCTGCGCGGAAGGCAAACAGATCCTCTAACCTAATTTTATTTTTTATTGTATATAATTTATAAGCGGTGACAAAAATAATTATCTGAAATTCCAAGCAAATATTCGTTATCAGAACCTGTTTTTGACGTCAAATTCCACATAGTGCACTTGACAAGTGTTAATGAAAACATAAAATCTGACGCAACTGATAAAATGCCTCACCCCTACAATCTGAAAGAATTCCTAGATATCGCATCTAAAAACATGTCAAAACGCTTCTTCGAAAATAGCTATATAACCAATCATGGACTAAAGAATGCGTTCTACATATTACCCTTATTTTGGAATGAGATGAAAGATTTCGAAAGAAAAATTATCTTAGGAGCAATTTTCAAAATTGATAGGTGAAAGAGAAAAAAAGTGTGTGCATATAAGGAATACTTTTGGAACCGCGCATTAGACAGGTTCACAATGGCATGGTTCCCAGGATATGTGATTAGAAGCACGAGGACTCAAGACACTACGCAAGACGATCGTCAAGCTTTTAAAAAGTAACCCGTAATCAAATAATTGTATCTCATATTCTAATTGCTTGCTTTATAACAATGTTCCAGTTGAGTAAGGATGCGTCTGTAGATTTTCACGTACCGGTATATAAGAATGATTAAGAAAAGTTTCTTGGATTTTCCACGTTAAGGAAAAAGTTGGCCTCTGGCCACTGATTCTGACGTTTCGACATGATTCCACATGTCATTATCAAAGAATGATAGGTTCGAGTTACTGGTGTAGGTCTGATGTACAATCAGCATACCGGTACATAGTATCTGACACGCTATTGGACCGTGGCTAGTAATCCATGTGCTGTTAGTTAATCGCACTGTTTTCATGGCGGTCCGTTTGGGGAGCTGTACTCCTATCTAAGGATTGACCACGATCAATGTTGTCCCAAACCGTGGTATTCTTGATATCTTCTACGTTGTATAATGGGAAGTTGGAACAGGTCGAAACATCGGAATCAATGACCAGAGGTCAATCTTGAATCTTTGATGCGGAAATCCCAATTATATATATAGTAGGCTATAAAGGCTATAAATTAATTACACTGCAATAATTTGAGGGATTATAGAGGGAACTTAGACTACGGATAGGTTGGGCTGAGTTCGATCCCGGTACTGGAAGAATATATAGGCCTATATTTTTTTTTCACTCGTTCGTGTCACCGTTGAGAGTGTCAAAAAGTTAAAATTATAAATTTGTACCTGCGCTCTTTTCAACAAAACTTCTGTAGTAGGCCTTTCGGGCCATGTCCATCTTCAGGTGAGTGCATCTCAACATGAAACATGTTACGAAAGGGCTATTACTGAAGTTTTGTTGAGAACGAGTAAGATTCCAGGTAGACGTAGTAGTTCCTGACACTTCTCTTGGAAGCATAAGGCCTTTGTTAAAGCACGCTACCGAACTCTGTTTAGTATCCGGCTTGCTTTCAATTTGGTTCCTTTAACAATATGATTTTAACAACCAAGGTTATTAGCCCACAGCTTCCGATTCCGGGGACTATAATAGACAACCGGATCTGCCTTCTTCAGTTCTTGAGGCGGAGTTTAGACATTTCCTTTCAAACTTAATAGTTATGGATTTCCCGCCAATACTCGGGTAGCTGCTTGCAGTGGAAATCCACTGGGCGAAGAGGTCGCCACATCCTTACGTCGCTCGCCCAGGTAGAAGTTTATAATTTTAAGTCAGTCTCCTAGAAATGGAGAATCAGGACATTTCATGGGATGAATTTGGCCTGATTCCTCACGCCGCGCAGTTGGGGAATAGTGTTGAATCCTTGCGCTTGTGATCTTTAAAAGGTAATATTTATCTTTGCCCCGCCTGGAATCAAGCACTGGAGCTTAGACTCAGGCGACACATGTCTACGTCAAATAATACATTGGTCGTTGTAATATCAAAAATAAATGTTTAGATAATGACATTAACTAGATTCAGTTGACAGAAACTAAAGAATTGGGCAATGTGTGCTTATCTTATCCCAGGAAATGTATGTAACACGAGTTCCGATTTCAGGACGAGGAAGAAAATAAACATCAACTGATAAGAACTAATTGAACTCCACAAATCAAGATATCAGACTTTTCACAATCTTCCTCTGTGGTTAATATCGAATTAACTATTTAGATTATATAATTATATGGTCCACCGCTGTAGTCTCGAGGTAGTGTGCTGCCTTGTCACGCAGCTGGCCCGGGTTCGACTCCCGGTGAGGTGTTTTCGGGGTTTTCCTCGCCTGTAAGACAAATGTCAGGAAGCTTAGGGCCCAACGGTCTCCGAAAATCATCCGGCCATCATCATCATCATCCTTATCATTATCATCATCCTTTCACCGGTGTGGAAAGCAACGGGAAGCTACCACACCTATAATTCCATAGTAAAGCTGTAAAGCATAGCATCAAAATGCTATGATTTCAGTGAAAGACCTGCCCTCGGGCAGAATTACTATGAAAAACATATATATATATATATATATATATATATATATATATATATGTGCGTGTTCTTATTTACCGATTTCGAAGGTTAATATTTAATCTGTTCATTATATATATTTGTGTGTCTAGTAAGTAAGATTAATGAGGATTTATAAATAAATAACTTATCGGCACTAATCGAACCCGTAGATTCATGGTCGCGCGGAATAAGCTCTCCATATATCCCAATTCTGAGCTAATATTTTAAATCATCTCCTGTATGATCTACTTCCCGCAAATCATGATTAATGAAAATCCCCACCTTATTCTTGGTCTACCAACTGGGCGTTTTCCTCTGGTTTTCATACTTGCATTCCCCATTCGTGCCACATGTCCTGCCCATCGTAGTCTACGAGTGTTAATTGTTTTTATTATATCTGTTTTCCTATAAAGATCTTGTAGCTTATTGTTATGCAAGTCTTTTCTATTTGCTAGTCTATTCATCTCTCTTTGGTCCAAAAAAAGTTTCCTGAGAACTTTATTCTTAAATACTCGTAATATTTTCTCCTCTCTTAAAGTAAGAGTCCATGCTTCACATCCATATAACATAACAGGGACAATAACAGTTTTATATATTTTCAGTTTAACGTTTTTTTTAGAGACGTTCGGAGACAAGAGTCCCTATAATACATAATGGCACGCATTTCCAGAATTGAGCCTATGTTTAATTTTTTTGTGCATCTCATTCCTATTTATAATTATTGTTCCTAGGTATTGAATTCAGCCATTTATTCAAAATTTCCGTCATTTGTCATTAATTGTTATTTCTATTATATAACGTATTTCTATGTGTGTTGGTCCCAGTATCTTCTCACTATCTCCTGATAATACTACATTAACATAAGTAACAGCTTATTAATACCACTGAGTTGTAGACCTTCTTCATCTCTAAAGGTTTGATGACATGCTCGATTTTATATAGAATTAAAAAAATCGTAAGTACAGCCTCGAGTAGTGAAGTTCTTTTGGAATTCGCTAAATGCCAAGGGACAAAATAGGAAGAAGACAATGGATAGCAGTAGATCGTAATTGTCTCACAGACAGATGAGGACTGTTCTAAGGAGGTAAGCTATAATGTTTTTTTTATCAGATAACACTATTTTATGTAGAAAAACATTTCATCATAAATAATGCCACGAGTGATTTCCAAATTATCGATAAATTCACGACTCACGAAGTGAGGAGTGAATTTATCTAGAGAATTTGGAAATCGAGAGTGGCATTTGTTAGGACTATTTAACGAATGAAATTAAGCTGTTTACTCACAAATCATTATTTAACTATAGTTATTTTAAAATATGTATATACTTAATGCAAACGGCGTTGTTTGAAAACAAATGTGAAACGATTGGTACGCTTCATTTGTTTCTTTTGTTCTCACTGCAACCAGATCATATTATTTATTGCCAAAGGAACGCAATATTGTAAGAATGCACTCTAGTGGAGAAAAAATGAAACACCAGCTGTATATTAATTCATTTCTGATGTATGATGTAAATATGACAATTATATTTTTCTGGATTATTACCTGGGAAAAAATACTTTTAAGAAAGTGCAAACAGTTGTTTTTTTTGGTGGTATAATCAATTGCCACAAATGCTTTTATATTAACTCCTGCATGCGCTATGTGTTGACATTCATGCACTATATATATAATTAGGTAGCCGTATCTCTCAGGGAGTCGGTCACTGCAAAATAATGCTATGACCTATTCAGAATGTTAAAAAGGAGGTGCTTTCTTTATTATGATAAAATTTAGTTGGTAAATTCTGGGCGAAACACGACTGTGATTGGTTGTAAATCGAAAATCATTGAAATGTGATTGGTCATTGACTCCCATTTGGAGCATGAGTTAAATAGTCAGTGTAAGACGACTTGAGGAAAAAAATATTAAATTCTCACTACAAATCTTGTTTTTCATAAGATAATGGAAAATTATGTTTGACGATTCATCTGGTTAATGATGAGAAACTTTTTTTTACCTTTAACTAACTCACTGGCACTATCGAACCCGTAGATTCATAGCCGCGAGTACATAAGCTCTCCATATATCCCAATCTTGAGCAAATGCTTTCCAATCACATGTATGATCTGCATCCCTGAAATCATTGTTAATATTATTTTCGCACCTCATTCTTGGTCAACCAACTGAGCGTTTTCCTTCTAGTTTTCCTACAAGAAGCTTCCATATCCCTCTTTCATTCCCCATTCGTGCCACATGTCATACCCATCGCAGTCTACGAGACTTAAATGTTCTTATTTTGTCTGTTTCCCACGAATATCATGCAGCTCACTGTTACGCAGTCTTCTCCATTCACCTCTTTGTTCATCTCTTTTTGGCCCAAAACTTTCCCTAAAAAGTTCTCAAATACTCGTAATCTTTTCTCCCCCCTTAAAGTAAGAATCCATGTTTAGTATCTTCATAATATAACTGGGAGAATAAAAGTTTTATATATTCTAAGTTTAACGTTTTTTTAGAGAACTTGGGGTGACAAGAGTCCCTGCAACGCATAATACCATGTACTTCCAGAATTACAAAGACTTTTCTTTTTAGTTCAACACATGAGTGTTTTTTGGCCTCTATAAATTTGATGTAATAAGTTGACTGAAATTAGGATAAGCACACAGGTGTTTCGAAAGGTATTTTGAAACGCTAGGTAATAAGATATATGGTTCAAGGGAACAGAAATGTTAAGAACATATCTTAAAAATACATAGTTTCAAGAATGTAATATTTGTATGTGAAATTTGAAACATGTTCATATTATGATTTGATATCTGTTACATAAACTTTCTATTACTTAATTAGAAATGCAATAACGTAAGAACAACATTACAATTTGAATAAGTACTTTATTTTTTGTTAATTAAAAAGTATTTGTTCCCACCAGCGCAGCGGTACGTTTACCAACTTCACTAGTACTTTGCAGCCTTGCCTTTGTTTACATGAAGTTATTACGATTCATCCTGCTCAATATACTATTGTCTGTCCAACCTAAAGGTACGTACACACTAGCGCGCCGCGCGCGCACCATGTTCGTCAAATTTGGACGGGGTTTTAAGGTGCGCCCGCGCGGCGCGCGCGCGCGTCTCGCACCACGATCCACTCATTGTCGGTTTTTTCCACTAACACTTTGATGGTTCGCTGTTTAGATTTGGACGGGTACCTGAGAGGTTCGTTGTTTTCGGTGCGCACCTATTATTTGAGTATGGAGTGGTCAGAGGAAAACATGTTAAAACTTATTGATATTTATAGAAGCAAGCAATTATTGTGGGATCCTCAACATAAGGATCATTTTAAAAAATCATTGAAAGGAGATGCCTGTTTTTTTTTCAATGTTATGTGTTTTTTTTTCGTGTGTACTGTAATTGTATGAATAAATTAGAATTATTTAGAAAACATTATTTATTTAAGACGTTCATTTCATAATATTATGTATGAAGTATCACAAAACAATACAATATATAAACACATTTATTACTAATTATTTATTTCTTTCTTCAAAGACTCCAAAGAGCAAGATTGCTCATGTTAAGGGGCTGTATACAAAAAATAATGGCCATAAAACAATTAACAATAAAAACAAGAAAACAAATTCAGGCATAAGTTTAAGTAATACAAACTACTATAGATGCACAATATATATATACACATATAAATACAATATTTAAACAGGATAATATTAATAATAATAAAATTAACAAAATTAACTAAGAAAGCAATGAGAAAAAATATTTTTAATACAATTAGAAAAATGTTTAACATTCGTGAAATGTTGATATTCAATAGGTAAGTTATTGTAATGGTTGAATAATGCATAACGAATCCCTTTTATACCCTTTTTTTTTGAGAAACTAGTATATTTGTGCAATAAAGTACAACCTCTAGTATAATAATCATGTACATCTTTATTAAAAATTAAGGCCATGTTATAGTGAGATAGATTCTTAATAATTTTAAACATATATATACAAATCATATATTTGTTTAAATTCCTTTAATGCTATAATATTTGAAAAAGTATAAATAAAGTTATAAGATGTAATAAGTTATAAGCGTGACCAGACGTCCCGATTTTTAACAATTTGTCCCGCGGCATTTAAAAAAAAGTCCCTATTTTTGGGAAAGAATGCAGGACAAGCGGGAGAACGGAAAGGGGATAGACATGGTTGGTTACACCTGCTCTGCAAAATGTCTACTGAAGGTTTGTGGGTTTCCTATGGATCGCAGGAGGTTCGTTGAAATGAATCATTTCGACGAACATAACATGCGCCGCGCGCGCGCCGTTCGTGTTCGCGGCGCGCATATGTGTACGTACCTAAAGAAACACACTTTGACGTTTAATTTCCTATCTACGTATTACTTCGCGCAGCACGTGTATAAGTACATGCGAACTCTGTCAACTGTTTGTTACAAGCCGATAAATTAATGCACAACAATCATTCTAATTTTTAATGTTGCAGGTGAATTAACACATACAATGGTATGTCGAAAACCAATTAAATTATAATTGTTAATACTAAATTTAATTCAAATTAAATATTTAAGTTAAAATAACCATACTTACAGTAACAAAATAAAAAACCTATGCACCTTATGACACTTCAAAAAAAATCATTCATCTCTCTTAAAACAGGTTTAGACCTTTTCCTCTTTTTGTTGGGAGTTTTTGATATTATGAGTTTCTTTTAATTCCCTGCGAATATGTACAATACTACTCTCCGACACACCAATAGATTCTGCAGTTAATTTAACTGCATCGTTCACTACAGAATTATGCTCCATAAACTTACAAAATGCATTTAACACCTGTTTTTCATCATTCTTTGACAATTCCCTTTGTGCTTTTTATAATTTTGATCACACATTTTATCACCGAGTTAAGTTACCATATTTGTAACTGATAGCCGCAATATTTGCAACTGGCATTCAAGTTCCTCTCAAGAATGTTCAGTTTCAAACAAATGAGATTTTTTCGTTACTGTCCGACCTTCGAAGAAATATGTACGAGTATACTACATAAATAGCTTTAAATACGTAATTATATTAATCGAGTACATGATCTATTTTTTCGCTTCCGCTGAACTGTACTTTGGCCATGAACGAATCGCAGTAACTGCAGCAGTCATGTGCTTCGTGGATTACCCGCCCATTTATTTTCCTCAAGTGTGTTTCTTAGGCAGGACAGAGTATAGAGTCCATGAGTAATAATGAAAGTCTTCCGAAGAGTTAAGTGCATTCCTGTGTTAAATCAACTTGCTTCATGTAGGTTTGACCATCAAAGGGAGGCATTTGTTTATGAAACTTAACCTTTCCAGATTTGTGACGTACGGGTAGGTAAAAAAGGTCATTTTACAGGATATTTCAGAATAAATATTACTTCTAGGGGTGGTAGAGTGGACTTAGTAAATACATTTTTGATAAGGAACCCGGGTCCGGAAACGTACCATTTCGATGTAAAATAGGTTTGAAGATCGAAGCACATTGGGGTGATATTGTGTGTCTTGTGTTTCAGAATAAACATTAAAGGCTTCTAGACGTCGTACCACAAATGTGGTTCCATGTGGCGACCCTGTTGTTCGTTGCATGAAGTCTACCTGCGACGCATTTTTTCATACACAAGCCCCACAAGACCTGATGTGTGCTCAATAATTTCTACTGCCTCCAGAATTCGTGCAAGAAGATCTTCCTCCGACTCTACAGATGAAGCGCAACACCTAGAAGTCTAGGCCTAATACTTATTCTGAAACACAAGCCACCTAATATCAAGTCCATTGTTGAAACTTATTTTACATCGAAATGGTATGTTTACGGACATGGGTTTCTTATCAAAACTGTATGTACTAAATCCCCTCTAAAACCCCTAGAAATCTGTAAGAATTATTCTGAAACACCATGTATAATGGTGTACATGTTTTGTTAGATTATTTCAACTGCAATTATTTCGGAAACTATTAAAAATAAATTTCGTGTATTTACATGTTATGTTAGAAAAAAAAGTTTTATTTCATTGCCTATCAATTCGGTAATACGTTTTATCACTCTATATGTATGCATATGTGTTGTGTGGTATGAAAGCAAAAATTAATGCCTGAACCAGAATATTAATCCGGGTCCCATTAACCCAGACGGGCCTCTCGATTTGATTACACTAATAAAATATTACAAGTATTTGCGTTCGCTTTATCTTTTCAATGAATAGCAACTCAATCGGCAGATCTGTGCAAGAGAAAACTGTTACGATTATTGAGGTAATCTATTGTTTTCACTGCATAGTTTCACATCACTTTTACTACATTCGAAGGAATGAAAATATGTACTATTTTATACATACACACATACATACATACACACACACACACACACACACTAATTCTAGTCGAGTCGACTAAGTATGGGACACCGTAGTGTCCCTGACAATCTAAGGTCTTACTTTTGTACCCTCTTTGTCCATGGCTAAAAAACAGTAGGCTGTGATTTTTATTACCATGGCAATACGATAGCGTACCAAGTTGCCTAGTATTTCCACCGGAGGGATCATTGCTCGGATGTTATTTTCGTCGTTTTCTTTAGGGCGCCTCTGATGAATGTTGGTTCAAAGGTGCGTCGGCGTCGTCCTGATTGTTGGAGCTCCATTCGCAAGCCGCGCTTGGAGGATTGGCCAAGATTGAATTTAGATTTAGTTGTAGTTGGAGTGATGCTAGAGATCCGAGGAGAGGTCGCTCTGTGCAATGATTAGAGAGAAAAGGCCCTTTTGAGGTTTGCTGATTGTGCGGATTTTTTAATTTGGAAATTTCATTTGAATTGAAAATTAATAATTTAATTTAAATTTAGATTGGGGATGATAATTTACTGGTGGAGTCTAGGGAACCCACTCCGACATTTGTCTTAACGCTAGGGAAAACCACCGAAAACCCTAGCAGAGTGGCTTGAAGTTAATTAATTAATATCGAAAAATCAGCGTCTTCGGTTATTTAAGGTGAACCAGCGAATCACCATTAGTTGTGTCATAGAGGCTGGTATTAAGTTTTCCCGTATGTCTTTCCGTTTATTTTCGCTTCTATTAAGTAAAATAAATACCACCATTTCGTCAGGAAAGTACTGGAGTTGGTCGTTTACTTGATCGATTAGATCGTTGAACATTTGTGACTTGTATGTTTGTACATTTTTGTTTCCTGGCTGTGGGCTTTCTTGCTGCTTGTGTGGATTTGTCAATTCCAGTATTTCTGGAAATTGGTGGGTCCTCTACTATGATACCGATGGGGGCGGGCAGTAATACTGGAGCGGCTGGCTCATCTGGTACACTGCTGTTTTTTACAGAGTACGTCAGGTCGGGACTGGGTGGTCCGATTTTCGGCTTTTAATCGGCGGAAAGGCTCGATTTTTACTTTAAAAGAGCAAAGCTTTTTTTTATTTTCAGTGCCTCTTTGGCTTTGTCTCCATCCGCCAAGTCATGTACACACGCTAATTCACTGGCACTATCGAATATAAAGGAGAGAAAGAAAAGGGGAGAGGTCCCGGGGTTCAAATCTCGATTCAGGTGATATTTTTTCTTTTCATATTTCAGTGCTGAATGTATAAATTTAATTATAACATCGAAATAAAATCGTTACTGCTATAAAGTAAAATATTCTCATTAAAAATTGTTTCTTGTTGTAGAAGCCATAAGACAGCATTGCGAGCTGTGTCCCGCTGCCTCTTATGATTGAGAATTGTATATAATGAAAGTAAATTTGATGTTTGCAGTAAGAGCCTTTTTTTAATCTTCACCGTTTCTACATAGTGGACAGCGAAAATGATCGTGAAAGGAATTATATACAATTTGTCATCGCTCTAGCGGCCGAAGTGTTTTGTGGCAAGTCATTCACTCAGCCTCTTATTTCAGATAAATAAGTACTTTCATCAAAGGTGAATAATGTATGAACCCGTAGTTATTTATATTTATATTCAAATGAATTGAAATTAAAACAGGAATTCAATGGTAACAAAATTAAAATGATATAACCTACTACAAAATAATTTCATAAGCATTAAATAAAACACTAGTATAAAGCAATTAGCGCCAGTCATAGACCTGGACCCTTGCTATTGTAGCGAACGAAACTAGTAAACATCATACTATGGAACCGTAAGCCCTTATACAATGGGGAAAAAGTCTGCAGTTTCTTTTGTTAAGTGGACTTACAAGACTGAACTATTATTAACTTGTTATAACAATGCTAAGCCCAAAAACTTCATACAAAAGGCTGGGAAGTCACCAACAAGCAATTGGATTTTCCTAGATAACTTTTGGAAAGAGTTATCCCCAAACCAATTTTAACTAGTACATGTCGCTAACAGCGGGTGCCTTCTTTGGTGGCGTAAGGTAGATGCCGACAAAGATAGCCGCGCTCTTAAAGAAAACTCCATTTGGTCAACCCTGAAAATTTTATATTAGGGTGCAACTAATTTAAAGGGAGGGGGATGAAGCCACAAACGCCTAAGTTTAACACCCCCGATAATGCCCTTAAGATATAATTTACCAATAAAAATTAGTGTAACATATAAACTGTTTGTGAGACGTTAAGACTTTTGGTGGAAGGGACTAATGCCGGCCCACTCAGAAATAATAAATATTTTTACTTAGCGAAAATTAGTATCAGTTGGGTAGTCAGTTAGTGGACTGTCAGTTAGGCAGTTCAGTAGCGTGGAGTAGGCAGCCAGTAGTCGGTTGCGAGCAGAGTCGCGACTGGCGAATGTGCCGGTAGAGACGGCACATCGCTTTTGTATAAGTTTCAGTGCTTTATTGAGTGATATAGATATTGTTAGTTCTGACCCACCAACAGCCTTCGCGTCAAACTCGTCGTCCAATACGACAAATGTAAACAACGAGTGAAAATAAAAGTGGAACGTCAATTTCAAGACATCACACCGGGCCTGCTATATATATAATAACACTGCTTTGGAACAAATTTCTATAGATGAATTAACTGATGTTGTTAAATCATTAAAAAGTAACAAATCTCCTGGAGAAGACCACATTAATCAAGAATTATTTAAATTTTCAACTAAAAATTTTTAGACAGATTTCTTATTCTCCTTAATATGATATGGGAAGGACAAGAACCACCACAAAGCTGGAACAAATCCATTGTAATACCAATCTTCAAAAAAGGAAGTCGCCAAATCAAAGATAACTATCGTGGAATTAGCTTGTTGAACTCTGGATATAAAATTTATGCTAATATAGTTAAGAATAAATTGAGGAAAATTTATGAAAATATAATTGGAGAAGAGCAGAATGGATTCAGAAAGGGTAGATCTTGTACAGATGGATTCTTTACTCTAAAACTACTATTAGAAAAGCACAAGGAATTCAATATAGAAACTCATATCGCCTTCGTTGACTTCATAAAGGCTTTTGACAAAGTAGACAGAAATATTTACTACAAATTTTAGCTGATGATAACGTTCCACAACAATATATTACTAATATCTTCAACATCTATAAAGATAATGAAATCTCTGTTAAACAAGATGGCAAATTATCTTCTTGAGAAAAGATCAACACTGGAGTAAGACAGGGATGTGGACTTTCACCGGTGCTTTCATTATATACATGAATAAATTAATAAATGAATGGAGGAAAACACAACGAGGATATATACCCATCAATAGGAACCTCAAACTCGATGCTATTCTTTTTGCAGACAATTTAGCTCTTCTGGCACTTTCCGAAAATGATTTGCAACGATCAATTTATAATTTACAAAAAATAGGTGCCAAATTAATATGGAAATATCAATTAATAAAACTAAAACTATGGCATTTCATGGGAAGGACCCCATACAAAGTAAAATCTGTCTCCAGAATAAAATTTTAGAGAGATCTAATCAATTTAATATCTTGGATATTATCTCTCTATCTCTGGATGAAAAGGATATCCCTGAAAAAATTACTAGTTATAATAAAAGTTTAGGAATTATTAATCAAGTTATGAAACCATCCCTTGTACAAAAAACAACCAGATTACGTTTATATAACACTTTGGCTAGACCAGTGTTGACCTATGGTAGTGAAGCATGGACACTAAGAAAACAACATGAAAGCAGAATAACGGCTTGTGAAATGAGATTCATGCGCAGAACAGCGGGTTACACCAGATGGGATCGGAAAAGGAACACCGATATCTTAAAAGAATTGAAGACTACGCCAATTTTGGAATATATTAAACAGTACCAACTAAATTGGAAATACCATCTTGAAAGAATGAGTTCAAATCGGATCCCCAAAGCTATTTATAATTATATACCAAGAGGACGAAGATCACTGGGCCGTCCTATGAAACGCTGGAGGGAAAATTTTCTATAGGATCGTAACAGGCCTTGGACTAATACTTGGAAGGAAGAAGAATATATATATATATATATATATCCCCAGTGAATATCCTTTCTTACGGATTCCCGAGAGTTAAGTCCATTGTCCTACCGAAACCTGAACCCAACTAGTCTCGTTTTAGTTTTAATCATAATCGATATTCATCCATAGTAATTCAGCCCGAAGACAGGTCCTTCACTGGAATCATAGCAATTTCATGCTATGCTTGCAGCTTTACTGGGAATTGTAGGTGTGGTAGCTTCCCGTTGCTTTCCACACCGGTGAAGGATGATGATAATGATAAGGATGATGATGGTGATGGTCATATGATTTCGGGGACCGTTTGGGCCTTAAAGTTTTCCTAACATTTGTCTTACAGGTGAGGAAAAATCCCGATAAAAACCTCACCCAGAAAAACTGCCCCGACCGGGGATGGAACCCGGGCCCGCTGCGTGACAAGGCAGTACGCTACCTCGAGACCACAGCGGTGGACATAATCGATATATAGTAATGAATTAAAAGGTAAGCTCGAGTTCCTTAAGCCCCAAAAGCATTAAGAGCAAGTATTAACCGGAAGCGAAAATGTAAGAATCGCTCTAGCGGCCGATATTTTTTTTATTTTTCGCAACAATCTCAGTATCTATTCCATTATATAGTAATTCTGCCCGAGGGCAGGTCTTTCACTGCAATCATAGCGTTTTCATACTATGCTTTGCAGCTTTACTGGGGAATTATAGGTGTGGTAGCTTCCCGTTACTTTCCACATCCGTGAATGATGATGATAATGATGAGGATGATGATGATGATGATGGCCGGATGACCTTTGGGCCCTAAGCATCCTGACATTTGTCTTACAGGTGAGGGAAAACCCCGAAAAAATCATCCAGGAGCCTGTGTCGTACCAGGGCCTGGACGCTACCTCGAGACCACAGCGGTGGACAAACTCAGTATATGCTATTTGAAAACGGAAAGATAAAGGTAAAGTGATCCTACCACAGACCTTAGGAGGACCCTGGGGTAGTAGGAGGTTAAGGCTCCCAATTTTCTAGACAATTTGTACTTGATGTCAGCCGAGTTGTTAGCCCTTAGTGACGGCAGTCATTACCCCCCCCCAGAACAAGCGTCTGTACTCATTTCCGTTAGAGGGCGAGTCGATCCCAGGGACAAAGTGACGTCAGAAAGTTTGGGTCAGTTTAAAAATCCTCACCCCCCGGGATTTGAACCCACGACCTTCCGGCTTATAGCACGCTAAGACATGCCCCAAAACTAAGAGGTATTTTTTTAAAAATCAGTGAAATGGACCGTTAGAAGTGTGGAATTACCTGAGACCTGACGTAAAAAAAGAATCGCTCCAGAACTGCCATGATAGTTTTATCACAATGTAACTGTATTTAATTAACAAAGAAAGATACATTTCTTAAACCAGCAAAATTGGAACATCAATTCGACTTGCTTACTTTACGCGGTTGATCTCCCGTAAGTAGTTATCGCATAACCTATGTTTTTAATGTTAGTTTTTGCGCGATAGTGCGTTTTGTCGTACTTACAGCAATGACGATCATGATTGAAAATTCAACTTCCTACATTTCGGGGTTGCCAACCTAAATAACTATACTGTAACATTACATATTACAAACCACGTGTGGCAAGTAAAACCACTGCCTTCTATGTATACAATGTACAATGTATATACAAAAATATATCCAAAAGGTAGTGTTAATAAACATTATATGAAACAAATCACTGCATTTTAAATGAACAGAACTTTATTTGAAACAATATAAAACAAAAACTTGCCGCCATTGTTTGGTATCGCGGCCTCCTCTAGTTTCAACTAATAAACATTGCCCACACTGTTAACGTTAGTTAGTTGTTTATAATGAACGCAAATATTTCCAAGAAATATGTTATTATTTCCCTATTATTTATTATTTTGAAAACGCCATCGCGCAAAAGATAATGTACAAGGCACGTTTGTGAAGTGTTTTACAGAATCTCGGAAATTAAAAACCTCGCTGTCGCTCGGTTTTTAAACAGTTTCCTCGTTTCTGTAAAAAACACTTCCCAATATCGCATCGTAATATACTATCATCATCATCATCAACAACAATCACGGATTAAGCCCATGTGGCTTGTTCCGGTCTCATAGATTCTCATTCAAAAAGTTGAATCCATCTCTTTTTCGGTCTACCAATATTCCTGTCTCCTCTTGGTTTGTAATTAAGTATAATTTTTGGAATCCGATCATCTTTCATTCTTTGAACATGTTCTCTCCAGTTTTTCTAGATTATTTTATCTAAGAGTTTAAAAATATTTAGCTTATTTCTAATATCTTTACTTCTTTTATCTGGAAGTTTGCAGCCAGCCACACTTCTCAGAAATCTCATTTCAGCTGCTTCTATGACCTTCTCTTCTCTTTTAGTTAAAACCCAACATTCACTACCATACAATAGTAAGGGAACTGCCACTGCTTTATAAAATTTTAGTTTTGTTCCCATTATTGTGTTTTTAAATATTATTTTATTTGTGCCACATATATAATTAATTGTAATAAGTTTGTTAAACATCTTCATTTTTAAAATAGGAGATTTCATAACCCAGATATTTAAAATTGTTCACTTGTTCAATGGGTCTCCCCTCCAGAATTAGTTTAGCTCTCACGGTATCTGATCCCTTAAAAGCTAAGATTTTCGCTTTACTTATTGATATTTTCAAATTATAATTCTGTATAATGTTATTTAATTGACAGAGTGATTTCTGTAGACCATCTTCTGAGCTAGATATTAGAACTTGGTTGTCTGCAAAAAGTAAAGCATCTAAGATCTTATTTCTTATTTTGAAAAGTGAGTCCAAATTTATCTGCCATCGTAATATACTATTATCTGTAATTTGCGTTTCGATAATCTAAGTTAGCAGCGCGGTGCACTGCGAGAAAATTATAATTATTAATCGTTAATGTAGCATTTTCCACCGCTGTGGTCTCGATGTAGCGTGCTGCCTTGTCACGCAGCGGGCCCGGGTTCGATCCCCGGTCGGAGCAGTTTTTCTGGGTGAGGTTTTTATCGGGGTTTTTCCTCACCTGTAAGACAAATGTCGGGAAAACTTTAAGGCCCAAACGGTCCCCGAAATCATATGGCCATCATCATCATCATTATCATCATCATCATCATTCACCGGTGTGGAAAGCAACGGGAAGCTACCACACCTACAATTCCCTAGTAAAGCTGCAAGCATAGCATGAAAATGCTATGATTGCAGTGAAGGACTTGCCTCCGGGCAGAATTACTATGGATGGATGGAATGTAGGATTTATATTCGGAATGAATATCCAGACAACTCTACAAATTACTATTCCAAAACATTATGTGGAAATAACTGAACTAAACTAACTCACTGGCACTATCGAACCTATAGGTTCATAGCCGCGTGGGTTAAGTTCTCTATACATCCCTATCTGAGCAAATATTTTCCTATCACTTCCTCTATAATCTACTTCCCTCAAATTATGGTTAATGTTATTCTCCCGCCTCATTCTAGGTCTACCAACTGGGCATTTTCCCTCTGATTTACCTTTAAGAAGCTTCAATGTCCCTAAGAACTTTATTCTAAAAATGTTCATAATAGTTTCTCCTTCCTTAGAGTAAGAGTGCATGTTTCACACCCATATAATGCGAAACATGTACTCTTACTTTAGGGGAGGAGAAAATATTATGCCTATGAGCATTTGATAGACAATAATAGTCTTGTTTGTAAACATAGATTTTATAGGAAAATTCTGTAAAGTGTTTTATAAAATTGTTTATTTTTAGAATATCTAGTGTGCAGTACTTCTTACACAAGTACGAGTAATAAACACAGAAAACAAATTAAGAAGATTTACCTTTTACATTAATTTAAAGAACATTTATGTAACATTCTTGTTTGCACAGATATATAAAAAAAATTAAAAGACAAAAATAAATGTCAATTTGTAGATATTCCCAATATTTTAGTACGAAGTTGCGTAGCCTTTATTTTTGCTCTATCGTTCATTGAATTAACCAGTTTCTGGCAGACCTATACTTTTCACACTTATCAATTCTTCTATTGATGAAACGTTTTTATTCTAGACTCTTCTTTTGAGAATAGACCACAGGTGCTCAAAATCGGGAGATCGAAGTGGCCTGTGAAGCTGATTAGACACATTCCAGAGGATCCATCTTCTATTATTATCAGTTTTTATGCTTTGGGTCTCGATCTTGTTGAAATGTGAGGGTCCTCAACATTCCCATTTTAATTGCACTTTGTTTCAAATTTTGGTTCAAAATGCCATTGGTCCATATGCTGACATGCAACCCCAAGTCATCATGGATTCGCCTCCATTCTTAATGGTTGGTATAAAGTTTAAATTTTTGTCGGGATCATTTGCTTTTCGCCAAACTCTATGGTTATCATCAGAACCGAACAGTTTAATTTGAGTCTCGTCAGACCATATCACCTGATTCCAGAACTCTTGGTTCTTGTTTTGATGCATTTTAGCAATTTGGAATCTGGCCTTTCTGTACTTCATACAGACGAATGACGTTTTTCATGACATTCGATCGTAATAATTTAATAACATTTGTTTAAATGTCGAATCAAACTGTACAACTAGTCTTGTGGAAACATGGTTATTAAATTATTACGATTTCTGAGATTTATTCTGCCATTGCATGGGCATTCATGTGCTTTTAAACTTTTATTTTACATGACGAGCTAGAAACCTCTCTTGCTTCACTTTTTTTTCCTTTCTTCACCTTGGCAATTTTTTGATATACACGATATTTGAATTTATCAACTATATAGTTAACAGTTGAAATGTGACTTATTAACGTGGCTACTTAATATCACGTAAACAAAATCATCTCAAAACTAATTTATAATCACTTATTTCAAATCATCTCTAACTTTTCTCTCTCCTCCATTTTGAACTCACTGAAAAAAAGTAAACAATACTTGCACACCGGTACCGGGAGAAGTCTTAGTGTACTATCCGACACAGCGGAACATTGACCTACTGCAGTGTCATCCCGCGTACACTCGTTCACGTCAGTCTGTGGCGTCGAGGAGTGCAGTGCAATTATCCTAAATAAGCTGGTTAAGTGCTTCATTTGCTATTTGTTCCTGACTATACATGGTTAGTATCTATGTCTGTGCGACGCAGCGACTGTGCTGCTATGACTGGAGGTAAACGTATAATATATGATCAGTATAAACAAAGGAGACATACACTATTACAAGCTTCAAAACAACTTTGTTACCTGAAATCTGCACCATTTTCAACAAATCACATTTAAAATATAAGTATTAATATACATGTTTTTAATATTTTAATGTTTTAATTTTTCTTTTTGCTTGTGGTAACACACAATCATTTGAATTAAAAATAAGTTATATATTTATAAAGAAAAAATATGTTATACCATTTGAACTGAGCGTGTACAAACAAGATTGTTAATTTGAACTCGAATAGAAAAAAAAATCACTATGAGGTTTAATTTTAAGATTTAAATTAAAATTCTTTAGACCACGCCTCATATCCAGTCTTCTAAATATTTTCGTTAAATCATATGTCTCAGTCAGCTGTCACATTTGGAGCTGAAGCATGGAAATTCAATGAAAACTGAGAACAAAAACGTATGTGCGATGAATATGGATTTCTTGAGGAGAGCAGTAAGATGTTCAAAATTAGAAAATAGTAGGCTTTGGAGGTTTGGCACGGGAAGACGGCAGCAGCTGTAAAAACCCGAAGATAGAAAATATAATTAAAGTCATTCGATTGAATATTCAACAGTAGATTTTATAAGATATAAGCAACTAAATTGGTATGGGAATGTACGGCGAAGGTTAAATAAAGGTTACCCAGAAGAATATTGTAATGGTGGTCCACCTGCAAGAAAAAAGGAAAAATATCTCGAAACTAAAGGATATAAAAATAAGAACTGGAATGAGAACAAGAGGTCTGGAGGACATGGATTGATGTTTAGGGACGAGTGGGGAAGGGAAATATAACTTTAGGCACAGAAATACGTGTGGGGAAGATTGAAAAAATAAATATAATTTAACGATCTAGCGGACGCAATTTTCGATTTTTGTCACAAAAATCTCTGTATAAGTCAAATAAATCGTGCAATATTCTCCAAAAAATCAGCCAAAGCCGACCATTAGGAGTGTAAATGCCAACATTTATAAATCACTCTAGCAGTCACCATGCTTATTTTCTCGCAACGAATCGGCGTATACGTATCTACGTTTAAATAAGAAAAATAAGAGTTTGTATGTATTAATGTCGCGATGGCCCTAGAAAGCCCTTGACCTACCAGCCGGGCACTGTTCTCACATCCATATGTGTAATTTACAGAAGTTGACGATCATTCAGCCAGACTATGGATGGGGTTACATGTGCTCAGCAAGATGAATCCCCCAGTCGTTATAGCTTATTTTCTCAACTTGAAACCACTACTTATTGTAGCAGCCTCCCGATGCTGGGTGAGCACAGGTTCCATAACTAACTCAATTGCACTATCGAATCCGTAGATTCATTGCCGCGTGGATATAAGCTCTCCATACATCCCTATCCTGGGTAGTTTTCCAATCATCCCCTGTATAATCTACCTCCCTCAAATTATGGTTAATATTATTTTCCCAACTCATTCTTGGTATACAAACTGGGCGTTTTCTATTGACTGAAATTCCATGAGAGAATTTCTTCCCCAGAAGATTCATATTAGCACATGTCCGTTGGTCTGCGCCAAGGCATGATGCCTTAGACAACTTGGCTATGACGCGGGACATTCAACATCGGATTTAGTGTTGAGGCAACAAGTATAGAAAAACATTAAAAACCGTGAGTATTTTTTGCAGTTATGTAGAGATAAGATTTACCGACAACACTATGTTCCCCTGCATGGCCAAAACCATGCGCCGGAACTCCGGGAAACGTTCCTCTTCCGTTGAAATTGACATACTATTTGATCTGGAAAGCCCTACGATTACTTGATGTCAAAACACCGGGCATCAGAATATACATGGGGTCTGTAAAAATATATAAAACTGTTATTCTCCCAAATATATTATATGGATGCGAAACATGACTCTTACTTTAAGGGAGGAAAGAAGATTACGAGTATTTGAGAATAAAGTTCTTAGGAAATTGTCGGGCCAAATAGAGATTAACAAACAGGTGAATAAAGAAAACTACATAATAGTGAGCTACATGATATTTATAGGAAACCAGATATAATAAGAACAGTTAAATCTCGTAGGCTGCGATGGAAAGGACACGTGGTACGTATGGGGAATGAAAGAGGTGCATGGAAGCTTCTGGTAGGAAAACCAAACGCCCAGTTCGTAGACCAAGAATGAGGTGGGAGAATAACATTAACCATGATTTGAGGGAAGTAGATTATACAGAGGATGATTGGAAAAGCTCAGGATAGGGATGTATGGTAATTTTATGTCCGTGCAGTCATGAACCTACGGGTTCGATAGAACCAGTGGGTTAGTTAGTCGTAAAATCACTTTCCATTTCAATGAAGGAAGGCAATGACTGAAAAATCAACGTTATTGTGAAGTTTTACACATATTTCTACTGCCTTTCTACATGACCGCCATCTAGGTTAAAACACTTACTCCATCTTTCAGCTGTGAAACGAAATGTAGATTAATATTTAAACCGTAAAAAAGCTGCTGTTTCTGTGATACCATTCCACCTAAATCAAGCAAACTTCGTAGAATCAAATGTAGAATTTTTTTCACAATGTGTAGCGACGGACATTCAAGTCCCTACTGAGGCATCGAGTTGGTATGTTCGGACTATCACTGGCAATTTGAACCTGCTGCACTGTTTCTGCTGATACGCGTAGTCGTACACGGCGTTCCTCATCACTGAGACTAGGATTTTATGTAATATTA
Organism: Diploptera punctata; assembly: GCA_030220185.1. Lineage (NCBI taxonomy): Eukaryota > Metazoa > Arthropoda > Insecta > Blattodea > Blaberidae > Diploptera > Diploptera punctata. Next base: position 388,837 of record JASPKZ010007441.1, read on the forward strand.
ACATGCAAAATATATAGGTAAATACTTATATAATAAGATTACATAAAATATGTAAGATTACATAAAAAGTCCTTAAAATATGCAATATTAATATAAATGTATATTAAATGTTGACTTTAAGATAGATACAATTTGAAGGAATGAGACAGTTAAATACTTGGGTATTGTCATGCTTCTATTATAAAATGATCACACTACAGGTCTTAGAGACAATCGGCAAGAGATTTCAGCCTTGTGCGATAGACGTCTTTACCTCCACAACATAGTATGGTATTTTTATAGGCTGAGTTGACCCCAGGGTCATGATGCTGCCTGAAGATTAAGCAGTTTAAAAATCCTGACCCCCCCATCGGGTTTCGACCCACGATTTTCCAGCTTGTAGGATATTGCCATAACCAACTATACCACGGTGTGCTTCCTATATATTTCTACTATTTCATTCATACTATACACAAGTTTTCAGAGTCTTCCTGTATCTATGTTTATCGTGTTTAGTAAATGGAATTGTTCATTGACCGTTTCCCAGCAGCTTTCGTATAAGGTTGGAAAAAACAGTTTCAGTGTACAATCATGTATTCGAATTTATTAATGTAAATATATATTGTTTTAAATTATTTTCCACTTATGAAATCATTTTTTTAATTAAGAGGCATAATATATAAATATACACAAAAATCTTTAAAATATGTAAACATATGTAATTATGATCAAATACGGTATGTAAAAAATGTGTAATGATAAATTTCCATAATATAAGAAAGTTTCTAATTCGTGGACATTTATCAATTTTACCCGTGTATAAGCAAAGGGAAAGAATATGTAATTACTTACTCAACACTAAAGCAAGGAAATTAATGATTTTGCATCTTTTTTTTATGAAGGTTAAAACATTGCTTGAATATATGAAAATGTATGACATTAAAAAACGAGTTAAATAAAAGCAATTCGTTAGGGCATTTTTTTTTGCATTTTCTTAACTTTTTTAGGGATAGGTCATTTTTTGGCAATTTTTAGGTCATTTTGAGCATTTTTTACACTTTTCCGGGAGACTGTGACATTATTTGTATTTGATTTAAGATTTTTATTATAATTCAGTATTTTTCCTTGTCAATACAATTTCTTGGAATTAAGTAGTTGCTTTGCTAATTACTACCCCTATTTTTCAAGGTATGTGCATAATGAACTTGCCCACTTCTAGGAATTTTATTCAATTTCTTAGAGCTTATGCCAGCTTCTACTCTTACACTCTTATTCTGATTGAATAGTTGTAAAAGTGCACTGTGTAATTGAAATGGATTTTTTGCAATAAAAGGAACTGTAATATGTATTTTTTAATACTTTTCTTTTAATATTTTGATGTTAAGTTAAATTTTATGTAATACAGTAATAAAGTGAATACTTAATCTAATAAATAGTATTTTAATTGGTAATTCTTAACTTTTTATTCGTAATTTTTTATTTTATTGGTCATTTTTTGTATTTTTTTTAGGTCATAAATGCATTTTTTATTTTGCATTTTTTACCAATTTATCGGTCATTAAATGCCTTGCCCTACTCATCACTAAGGCTAGGATTTTTATGTAATAATATCAAAATTATATACATATTTATGTCATCATCATCATCCAGGGATTAAGCCTGTTGGCTCGTACCGGTTCCACGAAAGCTAGAATTGTTAAAATTGTTCAGACCATATATATTTATGTAATAACTAGAGGGCGGATTTCTGCATATTTGAATGTTTTATTCCTTCAAAGATAAACATATGCATGGAAGAGGAAAATGCGTTTCATGTGATTTGGAATCAATTGGCAAAATGTTATAGTGCATATAAATGCATATTCACGGGATTACCGCATATTTCACTAATATGTGCAAATGGGTGCATATATTATACTTTTTTCTCTATTTAAAATTAAAATATTAGTTTGTAACCCCACAAATTGACAAGTTTCTGCTTTATTGTCATGTTTTTGCAAAAGAAAACAATTCTGGTTTTCATAGAAAGCCAGCATCCCTATTTCGCATTTTCACACAAGAGTGACGACGCCGAGCAGGGGGTCTGCAGTTTTTTAAAGTCACACGGGTCACGAAAGCAAACTGGCCTAAACTATTTCCTGAAAGGAAGATTTCGAAAGAGATGAACGTGCTTGCCAACAATGGACAGTTTATTGGTGGTAATTTCCTTGTTTTCGTTTTCAACCGGCGATATTCGTGTTTGAAGTATGAACATCCGGTTTATTGAGACTCGGCATATATGACAAAGACTCGAAAAGTCATTCCTGAAATATACTTTCATGTGTGTAAAATATATTTAATTTCACACAAAGGAAGCCTGTTGTACATTGTTGACCACGGCGATGAAACAAATCGGGAATCGAAGTTTAAATTGTTTTCTCAAATACCATTTTGTGAGTGTTAGTGGACCAAGGCAAGTGTTTTCAATGCCGAAGGAAAAATCCAGTAAAATATCTTTGCTTCATCAATGGATTGGTGGGAATTCTACATTAACAACAAATGGAAAAACTGTACTATGCCAAGTCTGTGACAAACATGTGAGTATTTTAAATAACTTATTATCAATTTAGTTCACCGCTGTGGTCTCGAGGTAGCGTGCTGCCTTCTCACGCAGCGGGCCCTGGTTCGATCCCCGGTCGGGGCAGTTTTTCTGGGTGAGGTTTTTCCTCACCTGTAAGACAAATGTCAGGAAAACTTTAAGACACAAACGGTCCCCGAAATAATATGGCCATAATCATCATCCTTATCATTATCATCTCATCATCATCCTTCACCGGTGTGGAAAGCAACGGGAAGCTACCAACCTACAATTCCCTAGTAAAGCTGCAAAGCATAGTATGAAAATGCTATGATTGCAGTGAAAGACCTGCCCTCTGGCAGAATTACTATGGATGGATGGACTATCAATTTATCACATTATTAAATCAATATAATTCTGCACTGAATGTCTTTTCATATACAATGAAGTAAGGTGAATCTGAAAAAGAATTTAATTCTTATTCTGTGAGTGACATAGCCTCTTTACGATACTGCCTTCTGATCTCATGTGAAGTGGAGAGATCATTCTCTTCGTACAAACACATTTTAAGTGACAGAAGGAAGGGCTTTCTACCAGAAAATTTAGAAAAATATTTGGTTATTTATTGTAACAAAAAATTGATCGTTAATGATTGTTGACTTGTATTTCATATTACAGACAAGATTAATGAGAACGACTGTATAAAATACAATTATTAACTTCAATTAGGAGCGGAAAAATATTACAATTGTTGCTTCATAAAAACATTAATAAAATGATGTGAGAAAATAGTATATTTTACTATAGGCAGAAAATTAATTTTTGTGCATATTTTTTTTAATTTTAAGAGCATATTTTCAAATTTTTTGCTGCATAGTTTCATGCATATATTTATGGTTTTTAGTGCATATAAATCCGCCCTCTAGTAATAACATTAATTATAATATGTATACAAAACAACGTTTGAGCCCCGCTAATTTCGAAAGAGGTTCCAAAAGAAATAAAACAGTGTGAGTAGAGTTGAAACCATGGCAAAGGGTTAATTGTTAGTTGGTTAAATGGAGTGGTCACCAGCAGCGATGATATTGTTGTAGATTGGTGATGAGTAGGGCAAGGATTTAATGCACAATAAAATACAAGAAAATCTCATATATATATATATATATATAAATGAATGTTTGTTTGTTCGAACTTCATGCGCGGCCATACCGTTGATTCGATTGTGATGGGTTTTTTGCAAATTGTTCAGGAGATTATCGGGATGAACATAGGCTAGAAGAGAGTTGAGATACTCAACTCCTACAACCCTAAAAAACACCCTTTGTAGTGAAAAAGCCCCTTTTTTACCCTTAAATGTCTTACGCTGCCTAAATCATAACAAATACACAACATTAATGTACGCAGAATTGAATATCTCAAAAATGTCTATAGAAAAGTCCGCGACAGCAAATGTTTGTCTTTTAAGGATAACTCACAATAACCATTTTTGTCTTTCATCGATGCCAAGAAGATAGGGATAAGTAGATTCCCGGGTAAGCATAGCAGCGCACGGCGCGTATTCTTTTATGGATAACTCAAAATAACGAATTTTGTATTTCAGCTCATTTATGGCAAGTACATCGGCATGCGTAGATTCCCGGACATGGCCGGATAATCAGCACCGGGTATCTAAAAATAATGATATAGGCCTAAATTTATATTTATTTTTCCTTTTACTTATTCAACTAAATGCCAAAACATCATTTATTTAGGTGTAGCAGCGCACGCCGGGTATTAGCTAGTGCATTATAAAAATGGAATAATGCACTAACAATTACAAAAGATACGCTAAATTAAAAAAAAATGCAATATAATATTTATAAAATTCATATTTGCATGTAAATACAAGATGTTCACTTTTTTATTCCTACATTGAAATGCACAACAAACAACTGATGTAGTTTGTCAAAAGAAAAAGATTGTCGATTGTCTCTTAACAATGACTTATACATCTAGAAACTCATTTCCACTTCTATCAATACTAAAGGTGAATATTTAAAATAAACTACACCGTGTTCACAAATATAGTATCATACTTTAAACTACTACTACGTCGCTTTGGATGGTCGTATTTAAATGAAATAGGTGACAATCAAAAGAGAAACTCAAAATGTTTGTGCACGTTAACAATGAAGAAGAATGGACAACAATACAGAAACTAAACTAAATTTAATATTTTTGTGGTCGATATGGGTTCATTGTTTTATTTATTGAATATTTAGATGTCTGCAGCGTCACTCATGGGGGTCACATTCAATGTCTATGAGGTATAGCAAAAACGTTTTGAGTTTCTCTTTTGATTGTCACCAATTTCATTTAGATACGATTATCCAAAGCGACGTAGTAGTAGTTTAAAGTGTGTGTGATCTGTATTTGTGGACACGGTGTGTATCACTGAATTGTAAGTCCCCTACGGAAAACATCAGCTATTGAGACATCACTAAAAGTAATTAGATTGGTCAGAATAATAAGTGGTACGGTTGCAATGAAGTTAAGTAATTGTTTATATTGGTACAGGCGGTAAAAGTAAATTGTATTTGAAAAATGTACATTTCCTCACAAAAACGCATAAAATTGCCAAATAGAATGTTTGGGTGGTTGAAATAAGCACCAATATGCTAAGAAAATTCACAAAAATGCAATATACCAAAAAATTGACAAAAAATGCAAATAAATGCAACCACAAAGTTGCCTGTTTAAGAACCTTTTCCGCCAAAACGCATTTATAACTAACTGAGCATTGCATAGTCCTCATAGGAAAAACATGCAAATGCATTAAAATCCTTGCCCTAGTGATGGGCATAAAAGAATCAAATCGGTCGTCCCGCAGTGGAGGGTTAGTGTTTATATAGTTTATTTTTGGTAGGATGGAAGAACTCATTGGTATTATAAGATGTTAGTTTATGCTGGTGATGTAGTACTATTGGGTGGTAGCGAGGAGATACTAAGGTCCAACACGTACACTCTATTAACACTAAGAAATTGGGACTGGAAGTAATCATCAATAAAACAGAATATATGTTGACACATATAAACTCATTATATAATGGAAATGCAGAGCTAATGACAAATGTGGGAAATTTTTAAGCAGTGGCTGAATTCAAACAGGGTAGGGGGGCACGCCGTAACGTAGTGGTTAAGGCAGTGCGCTACAAACCGGAAGGTCGAGGGTTCAAGTCCCGGTGGGTTAGGATTTTTAAACTGACCCAAACCTTCTGGTAGCACCATGGCCCTGGTGTCGAATCAGCCTCTAACAGAAATGAGTACCAAATGCTTGTTCTGGTGGTAAAGGCGGCTGTCACGTAGGGCTGACATCAAGTGCCGATTGTCTAGAAAAAGTGGGAGCCTTAACATCCTACTACCCCAGGGTCTCCCGAACACTTTACTTTTTACCTAGGAACAACAATTACAAATAAGAATGAGATGCACAAAGATAAACATAGTAGGTTCAATTCTGGAAATGCATTGCAGGGACTCTTGTCGTTCTGGCTCCTTTCAAAAAGCGTTAAACTGATTTTATTTTTTATCTAATGCCACCAGGTTGTCTTTTATGACATTTCTTGGCTTTCTCACCTGGCATTGACGGAATTGTAATATATTTCTTAGGTTGGGGCACCTGGAAGGCTGAGTTACGTTACCCCGATGATATGATGGCTGATAAATGATAATGAAGCGCCAGGGGAGTTCTTAACCTAAACTTAACCTAAATTCCAGATCATGGGCAACCACAGGAATATTTACCTTTAAGGGAAAATTCCTATGGTTTGACAAGGAATCGAACCAGAGATCTCATGAACTGTAGTCAGAAACGCTGACCACTAGCCCATGAGGCTGGTCAAACTAAAAATATATAAAATGTTATTTCCCCAGCGGTGGACTAGTGGTTATGCTCCTTGCCTCTGGTTCCGAGGGTCGCGTGTTCAAACCCGGCCGGGGTCGATGGATTTTTTTAGGATGCAAAAATCCAAGGAGCAAGTCCTTCAGGAGGGACTTTAAGCCGTGGGTCCCGAGTCTGAAGATTTTCAGACTCATAAAAGATCCTTAAGCCTGAATAAAAAGGCCTCTTAAGCAAAACTTACCGAATTTTCCCGTCCTAGTACTACCTAGATGTCAGTATGAGGCGGAATGCTGACCACGGACCACTCAAATGACATCTATACGAAAACAAGTGTAACTAAATTAGTATGGTTCAAATTCTTCCCTGTAGGGGGAGAGCGCCTAAAATCTCTGTTAAGGGAAAATGGGCTTATAAGATACAATATATTATATGGATGCAAAACATGGACTCTTACATAAAGGGAGGAAAAGAGATTACGAGTATCTGAAAATGAAATTCTTAGGAAATTTTTTGGATCAAAGATAGATGAACACACGGGTGAATGGAGAAGACTACATAACAGTGAACTACATGATCTTTATAGAAACCCAGTTAAAATAAGAACAGTTAAATCTCGTAGACTGTGATGGGCATGACATATGGCACTAATGTTAAATGAAAGACGTGCATGGAAACACCTTGTAGGAAAACCAGAGGGAAAACGCCCAGTTGGTAGACCAAGAATGAAGTGGGAGAATAACATTAATCATGATTTGAGGGCGGTATATTATAGTCTCCACCTAGGGAGTGCATGACCTTATAGTTGGTGGTGGGGTTTGAGTACCTTGATGGCCTTGAGAACTGTGTCGGCGGTAACGTAGTTACAGGTAGGGTCACCCTAGCCTGACAGATCAAAGAGAGAGGTCAGACGAAGAAGCACTCCAGAAGAGGATGTCCAATGGCTTCGTAGGCGGATGGAGAGCTTGATCTCAACGGCGAAGAAGGCAGATGAGACTACCTCCAAGTTATGCAGCTGCTGCCTTGCAGGATGGAATTGGTTTTCAATAGGCTATGGGAAGAAAACCCAGAAAGAAAATTACCTGATCCTCCAGGTTGGGGGGTTAAGACACGGGGCTGACAACCCCATTCTTGTAATAAATATATTGTTGAGAGACTTCAGAACATTAGAAAGTGTTCTGACAGCAGCCAGGGCCCATAAGGGGCTGGTATAGCTAGAAGAAGAAAATTATACAGGGGATGACTGAAAACATTAGCTCAGGATAGGAGTGCAAGGAGAGCTTATGTCCGCGCGGTCATGAGTTTGATAGTGTCAGTGAGTTAGTTGTTATTGGTGTTCGGTGCAGCAACACACATGACACGTGCACTGCTACACACGAACTGTCAGCGGGATAACATCCAATTTACGCGCTTCCTCCGTTAGGCAGAGCGCCCACTGGAATGACAACGGACACCAACAGGACACGGATTGGTTGTTTTGCTTGTTGCTAGCGTGTATGTTTCTTTATATCAAATTGCAAGAAGCCCATTCATCTGATAAGACAGCAACTTGACACTACCTGTGCTGTGTTGTGTCACTGAAAGTACTGCATGCTCCAATTTTTATTGTGTCAGTTGTGAATGAGTTACTACACAAGAGTGAATAGAGGGACCATCCTGATTTCAATATAACCTTTGTTGAACGTATTAAAGAATATCACGTATACTTCGCCCACCGCTGTGTTCTCGAGGTAGCGTGCTGCCTTCACGCAGTGGGCCCGGGTTCGATCCCCGGTCGCGGCAGTTTTTCTGGGTGAGGTTTTTATCGGGGTTTTTCCTCACCTGTAAGACAAATGTCAGGAAAACTTTAAGGCCCAAACGGTCCCCGAAATCATATGGCCATCATCCTTATCATTATCATCCTTACCATTACCATTATCATCATCTTTCACCGGTGTGGAAAGCAACGGGAAGCTACCACACCTACACAATTCCCTAGTAAAACTGCAAGCATAGCATGAAAATGCTATGATTGCAGTGAAGGACCTGCCTTCGGGCAGAATTACTATGGATGGACTTATACTTCCTTCAACTCTAGAAGCACCAGGGGGCAAATTTTGCCACCCATTTTGTATTTCTTTATTTCGATTGAGGGTTTTTCCACTTTTCAGCGGTTGCCCTTTTACCAGCCGGCTGCTGGCCCTTCACATCCAAATGTGTCAATCACAGAGGTAGATGATCAACAGCCAGTGTAGGGGTGACATGTGGTTAGCATGTTGAGTCCCCCAGCCGTTATAGCTGGTTCCTCAACCTGGAGCCGCTACTTATTGTAGCTACCCAATTGCCTCACGATGCTGGGTGGGCACCGGTCCCATACTGGCCGAAATACCATGAGAAAATTTCTTCCCCCATGGAGACTCGAACCAGCGCAAGTCCCGTAGCTCTGCGCCAAGGTTTCCTACCTTAACCGCTCGGCTACGGCGCGGGACTATTTCTTTATTTAAGAAATAAATTCACCTACACATGGTACTTATGCTCTTTGTTAATAACCTCACCACCAACAACTAAACATATATTTCATACTTTTTCTTCAAATATCTTCATATTACAAGTCTACGTGAATATATTACAATTGTTTATATTTCATGTGTCAATTTTTGCCCCCTGCCTATTGGTACTCCATGTGACCGAAAATATTTTGTTACTTCTAGGGTTCATAAAATTGTGGTTAAATGTTCACTTATTATGTAATCGTTAAAATAATTTAAAAATAAAAACAATAAATAATTCAGTCATTTAAGATTACAATTTTTGTCACTGAAAAAAAAAGTGCGGAACTACATAAATTATAATTATAAACAAATATTTATCTGATAGTTATCAGAAGACGTTCTTCAACACTAAATGAAATTCTGAAGTTAGTGTCCTTTTAGAAATTGCAAGGTCCAACTTTCTGTTGCAATAAGTTAAATGTTTCACTACTCATCCTGTAGAATATTTTTAATATTTCCGGGTACATATTTAATTCTTTGAACATGTTAAAACCATCACTTTCTTCTATATTCCATAGTAATTCTGCCCGAAGGCAGGTCCTTCGCTGCAATCATAGCATTTTTCATGCTATGATTGCAGCTTTACTAAGGAATTATAGGTATGGTAGCTTCCCGTTGCTTTCCACACCGGTGGATGATGATGATTTCGGGGACCGTTTGGGCCGTAAAGTTTTCCTGACATTTGTCTTACAGGTGAGGAAAAACCCCGATAAAAACCTCACCCAGAAAAACTGCCCCGACCGGGGATCGAACCCAGGCCCGCTGCGTGACAAGGCCTCGAGACCACAGCGGTGGACTCTTCTACATTAGCAAGCCAAAAATGATGCACCCAGAATCGCCTTTTACGTCTTGTTTTCTTCTTCTTCATTTCACGGGCTAGGCAAAAGCATGTTCCGCCTCACAGTTGTTCTGTCCATCTTTTCACTGGCCTTCCTACATTCCTTGAACATCTTGGCTTGTAGTTAAATGCTGCTTTTGGTAATCTTGTTACGTTCATTCTTTCTACATGTCTAAACCATTTTTCTCTATATCCTTTGATTTTATCATTTAATGGATATATATTTAACTCTGTTCTTATATCTTCATTCTTTAACCGATCGATTCTTGTGCAACCTTTTGTTCTTCTAAGGAAGTTCTTTTCTACACTTTGTATTCTACTTTGTAATGTTTTGGTCATTACCCAAGTTTCACTCCCATAAAGTAATGCAGGAACTGTTGTAATAATTGATATTAGTTAAATAAACTAGATGGAGAACATCCTCATCCTCCGACGACATGTTGTACTATGAATCAGTCCAGTGAGTCTCAGGTCATGGACCATGTTGGATCAGTACTTTTGTTGTATTACTATCATATCATAATCATATTAGTGAGCGCCTGGCCTCAGTCTGCTTCAAGTGATTCATTCGATCAATTCTTCCAGTTGTCATTGCGACTCTCCTGGGATAATTTCTTGCCTAATTTCGAAGGAATGCAGTTATTATGGTTGTTCTTATCAAACGAATTTTTTGGAGGAAAAAAAAATACAAACCATCATATACAGTCCAGTTCTGGTAACTGCAGCAGTCTTGAGAAACCAAAGGCGCGTGGCAGGAGGGAACTAGTAGCCATGCAAAAAACATTTTCTCGATAATTATAATATAATAATCTATCCATCCACAGTAATTCTGCTCGAGGGCGGGTCTTTCACTGCAATCATAGCATTTTCATACTATGCTTTGCAGCTTTACTAGGGAATTATCATAGCTGTTATAGCTTCCCGTTGCTTTCCACACCGGTAAAGGATGACGATGATGATGATCGGATGATTTTCGGGGACCGTTGGGTCCTAAGCTTCCTGACATTTGTCTTACAGGTGAAGAAAAACCCCCGAAAAAATCTCACCTAGAGAAGGAATCGATTATCGTACCAATTTATAAGAAAGGAGATAAAACTGTTTGCAACAACTACAGGTGCATCTCATTACTTCCAACTTCGTACAAAATTCTAACAAATATATTAGTAAGCAGACTTACTCCCTATATTGATGACATTCTAGGAGATCATCAATGTGGATTTAGAAGAAACATGTCTACAACAGATCAGATTTTTAGTATAAGACAGATTTTAGAAAAGGAATGGGAATATAATGGTACTGTACATCAACTATATGTAGACTTCAAAAAAGCATATGATTCAATTAAGAGGGAGAAGTTATATAGTATCCTGCTGGAGTTCGGAATTCCTAAAAAGTTAGCTAGACTTATACGAATGTGTCTAAATGGCACAAAGAGTAGGGTGCGTGTAGGCAAACAGTTTTCGGACACTTTTGAAATCCAGAATGGGTTCAAACAAGGAGATGCGCTATCTCTCCTACTATTTAATTTTGTACTAGAGTATGCCATTAAATCTTTAGAGAATGAGGAAGGCTTACAACTAAATGGTATTAATAAGCTGTTAGTTTATACTGATGATGTAGTATTGTTGGCCGATAGCGAGGAGATACTAAAGGACAATACGCACACGCCATTGAGTAACACTAAGAAATTAGGACTGGAAGTAAATATCAATAAAACTAAATATATGTTCACACGTAGAAATTCATTGTATAATGGAAATGGACAGCTAATGACAAATGAGAGAAATTTTGAGGAAGTGGCTGAATTCAAATACTTCTTCACTTCCTGGTTTAGGCAAGAGTAGCCTGTTCCGAATTCAAATACTTAGCAACAATAATCACAAATAGGAATGAGATGCACAAAGAAATTAAACATAGGCTCAATTCTGCAAATGCGTGCTATTATGCATTGCAGAGACTCTTGATGTCCCAACTCCTTTCGAAAAACGTTAAACTGAAAATATATAAAACTATTATTCTACCAGTTATATTATATGGGTGCGAAACATGGACTCTTACTTTAAGGGAAGAAAGGATATTACAAGTATTTGAGAATAAAGTACTTAGGAAAATGTTTGGACCAAAGAGAGATGAACAGACAGTTGAATGGAGAAGACTACATAACAGTGAACTACATGGTCTTTATAGGAAGCCAGATATAATAAGAACAGTTAAGTCTCGTAGACTGCGATGGGCAGGACATGTTGCACGTATGGGAAATGAAAGACTTGCATGGAAGTTTCTCGTAGGAAAGCCAGAGGGAAAACGCCCAGTTGGTAGACCAAGAATGAGGTGGGAGAATAACATGAACTATGATTTGAGGATGTATATTATACAGGGAATGATTGGAAAGCATTAGTTCAGGATAGGGATTATGGAGAGCGTATGTCCGCGCGGCCATGAACCTACGGGTTCGATAGTGTCAGTGAGTAAGTAAGTAAGAGCCTGTCCCGACCGGGAATCGAACCCGGGCCCGCTGCGTAACAAAGCAGCACGCTAGCTCGATACCACAGAGGTGGAAAATATAATAATAATGATAATAATAATAATAATCGTAATAAAATCAATTATTACAAAAGCAACGCTATTCTATAATGAACACTTCAAACTTATTAGACATCAAAACTATTCACTAACACAGAACTAGTAGATACAAGAATTCAACGTGTAGCAACTATTATGTTTTCAAAACTTGAGGATAGTTGCTGGCAGTACCTGTCACTTGCACTCCCCTCTTCCCGCACCATACAACACATTCCCTCAAAAGTGAGAACTGCACTATACTTAATTACTTACTCACTGGCACTATCGAACCCGTAGGTTCATGCCCGCGCGGACATAAGCTCTCCATACATCCCTATCCTGAGCTAATGCTTTCCAATCATTCCCTGTATAATCTACTTCCCTCAAATCATAGTTAATGTTGTTCTCCCATCTCAATCTTGGTCTACCAACTGGGCGTTTTCCTTCTGGCTTTTCTACAAGAAACTTCCATGCAAGTCTTTCATTCCCCATACGCGCAACATGCCCTGCCCATCGCAGTCTACGAGACTTAACTGTTCTTATTATATCTGGCTTCCTATAAAGACCATATAGTTCATTGTTATGTAGTCTTCTCCATTCACCTGTCTGTTCATCTCTCTTTGGTCCAAAAAATTTCCTTAGTACTTTATTCTCAAATACTCGTAATCTCCCTTCCTCCCTTAAAGTAAGAGTCCATGTTTCGCACCCATATAATATAACTGGTAGAATAATAGTTTTATATATTTTCAGCTTAACGTTTTTTGAAAGGAGTTGGGACATCAAAAGTCTCTGCAATGCATAATAGCATGCATTTCCAGAATTGAGCCTATGTTTAATTTATTTGTGCATCACATTCCTATTTGTGATTATTGTTCCTAGGTATTTGAATTCAGCCACTTCCTCAAAATTTCCCTCATTTGTCCTTAGCTGTCCATTTCCATTATATACTGAATTTCTACGTGTGACCATATATTTAGTTTTACTGATATTTACTTCCAGTCCCAATTTCTTAGTGTTACTCAATAGTGTGTGCGTGTTGGCCTTTAGTATGTCCTCGCTATCGGCCAGTAGTACTACATCATCAGCATAAACTAACAGCTTATTAATACCATTCAGTTGTAAGCCTTCCTCATTCTCTAAAGATTTAATGGCATGCTCTAGTACAAAATTAAATAGTAGAGGAGATAGTGCATCTCCTTGCTTCAACCCATTCTGGATTTCAAAAGTGTCTGAAAACTGTTTGCCTACACGCACCCTACTCTTTGCGCCATTTAGACACATTCGTATAAGTCTAACTAACTTTTTAGGAATTCCGAACTCCAGCAGGATACTATATAACTTCTCCCTCTTAATTGAATCATATGCTTTTTTGATGTGTACATATAGTTGATGTACAGTACCATTATATTCCCATTTCTTTTCTAAAATCTGTCTTATACTAAAAATCTGATCTGTTGTAGACCTGTTTCTTCTAAATGCACATTGATGATCTCCTAGAATGTCATCAATATAGGGAGTAAGTCTGCTTACTAATATATTTGTTAGAATTTTGTACGAAGTTGAAAGTAATGAGATGCCCCTGTAGTTGTTGCAATCAGTTTTATCTCCTTTCTTATAAATTGGTAAGATAATTGATTCCTTCCATTCATCTGGAAGACCTTCTTTTTCCCAAATCATACTAAGCAACCAGCGTATCTTGCCCATCAATTTTTCTCCCCCTGATTTTATCAGTTTTGCTGGGATCTCATCTGAACCTGATGCTTTATACTATACTTACTTACTAGATACAGGAAATGTATGTTACAAAAACTATGTAGTGTGTGTGTGCAGGTAGGCATACAAATACCTAGGGGTAACCCTACAAGTTAGCGGACTTAACCTTCACAAGACACATTTAAGATAAAATGATCGCGGCAATAAAATCCACAATGAAAATTAAAAGACGTAGAAGCTTATCACTAGTAACAGGTACCGCAATGTTCGAGCTGATGATCGCACCAGCACACAGAGAGCCAGATACGTAATCAAGCTAAACAGCCTTCTTCACTCTAATATGATTTCCAGACGACTGTTCTTCACTTTTATCTACAAAGGAGGGTAGAATTATAAAATTTATGAAGTCAATATAAACATCGGAAGTTGCCAATAGTTAAGAACTCATCTGGTCCGCATCCCAGTTGTGTTCCGAGCTTCTGGAAATAAATACGTTTTGTATTAAAGTTCAGTGAGAATCTTCGTATTCTATATGGAGACTTCACCTAAAAGTTTGTAATTTTTATTGATATATTTAACGTTTCTATATAACCAGATATATTATGTTAAATACACGTGGAATCATACGTTCCAAACACTAAACATTTACACAGTCATCTTACTTTAAATTGAGCTACGAAAAAAAAAACAGTTCTGAACAGTAGTACAAATTTTAGTTAGAATACAGAGTGATTTATGGACTTTAATTACCGCACAATAACTTTAATTACCGCACAATAACATGTGTACAAATTATTGTGTTTTTAATAATTTGTTTTCTTATTACAGGAGGCGGCCGGCAGCTGAGGCCTATCGTCACGCGCAGAGAATTGTTTAATTTAATATATGAAGAAAAGTGTTCGATAGAGGAAATAAGTGATCATTTATTAATAAATTAGAGTTAGGGGATGTTTGGAGAATATTTTAAAATATTTTTGTTTTGTAAAGTGATTTTCTAAAACAGGATGTTGTACGCGAGAAAAAGATAGATTTCTACTGAAATATTCTGATTGTCTAAAAATGAATGTTAACTTTCCCGTTATTAAGAATTTAGAACAATGACAGTCGTTGGAAAATCCTGTTCCATCTGCTTATGAAATTGTAAGACCTAAAATATTTTTAGCTGAGGCTGGAATTAAAAAAAATGATACTTATCTTTAGAAGGGGCTGGAATAAAAAAATGATAGTCTTATTTCTGCTGAAATATCTGTCACTAATGTGGTCTTGGGAATGGTAGCATAACAAATTTGCCTCCATAGTAGCACTATAGAGTGGGTAAATATCACAACCTCTCTTTTCGGCTCCTACTCTCATGTTAATATAGCCTATTGGCGTTTTGACATTTAATTGCCAAAAAATTGCTTCATTCGACATATAAGATAGGGGAATTGAGCGGCGTGATTTGTAATGTTTCTTGTTATTTTGAAGGTATTTTTTTGTGATTTCTTTAAAATACCAAAAGCGTATTCCCGTTTTTTTTTTTTTTACTATAATGACCGAAATGTTATTTCTGTTGCAAGAGCAAGTTCATCGGCCGGCGCGTGCGAAGAATTCCTGCTTCATTGAACTTTCCCCCCCCCCCAGTATCTTCTGCGAAGATATTTTGGATCTCTTCCATCCCATAACCAGAATGGAACAGGATTTTCCAACGACTATCATTGTTCTAAATTAATTCGTAATAACAGAACAGTACCCACAATCCTGCGAAAAATTCCTCGAGGAACAAACACAGAAAGTAACAGAAATCGACCCTGCCATCTACCCAACACCAGCCATGAAGAGGGGGGGATGGAAGATGGCCGGCTACGAACTGAGACATCTTTACACCCTTGGGGCAATGCATCGTATATGCAGCAGAAGTGGTTTCCACAACGCTGAAGTGAATTTTGCACACCTATTATTCCCTAGTAAAGCTGCAAAACAGCTTGAAAATGCTATGATTGCATTGAAAGACCTGCCCTTCAGGCAGAATTACTATATTCCGTGTATATTCCGAACATATTCACATTAAACTAAATTTTTATTGGAAGTAGATTATACAGGGAATGATTTAAAACATCAGCTCAGGATAGGGATATACGGTGAGCTTAAGTCCGTGCGGCAATGAACCTACTGGTTCGATAGTGAATTAATTAGTTTACATATATATCATTACCTTAAGTTAACCTCTCCCATTCATAGGTATTTTTACATGCCCCACGCCACATGGGACTTGCAAGTGCACGATCTGCTGGGATAGAACATTTAATTCTAGATGACGCACACATTTTTTGACCACAATAATATGTAGGGCCTCCTAGATAAATGATCAGTTCAATGCCGGGGCCACCTCCAAGACAACTCGAACATTTAAGACAAGACCCACCATTCACTCAGATATTAATACTAAACAAGACGACTGATATTATAATGGGCAGATGATGTTCGCGGAACATTTGGGTCTTAAAATTCCCAGACATTTTTCTTATAGATGAAGAAAAACAAAAGAAAAATGGAAGAAAACGTGTCCCGACCGGGCAACTATTTCAGGTCTGCTGCGTACGATACAACAACGTTAACCAGAGACCAAAGCGATGGCCAATTAATTTATTATCAACTTATTATTTATTAATTTATTTATCTATATCTCTGTCTATAACAATAATTACAAATAAGAATGAGATGCACAAATAAATTAAACGTGAGCTCAATTCTGGAAATGCCTGTTATTGTATGTTACAGGGACTCTTGTAGTCTTAGCTCATTTCATAAAACGTTAAACTAAAAATAAGCTATATAAAACTGTTATTCTCCCAGTTATATTATATGGATGCGAAACTTTAAGGGAGGAGAAAAGATTAAGAGTATTTGAGAATGAAGTTCTTAGGAAGATTTTTCGACCAAAGAGAGATGAACAGACAGGTAAGTGAAGACTTCGTAACAGTGAGCTGCATGATCTTTATATGAAACCAGATATAGTAGGAACAGTTAAGCCTCATACATTGCGATAGGCAAGACATTTGACACGAATATGGAATGAATGAGGGGCATGAAACCTTGTAGGAAAACCGGAGGTAAAACGCCCCATTGGTGGTCTAAAAATGAAGTGGGAGAATAATATTAACCGTGATTTGAGGGAAGTAGATTATACAGGGAATTATTGGAAAACATTAGCTCAGGATAGGGATGTGTAGAAAGCTTATGTTCGCGCTGCCATGAACCTATCATTTCGATAGTTCCTAATACTTATATCTCGACTAAATAGCTGTTGCTACCATAATTGTCAATATTTTCACCAATCATTAAACAAAATTAGTAAAAAAATTGATTGTATAAACATATATTAATATTTGCTTATGGTTTATCAAACTCTACTCTGCCCTAGGGTAGCACAGACCATGCTGTCAGTCGCTAACACCCTAGCTGGCCTAGCTGAAGAGAAAGTACGTGTTGTACCCTTTTAATTGTTACCGGTTGAGTGCAAGAGAAGGCCTCGTGTCCTTAATACTCCCAATAGAAATAAATCGTTTTATTACAATAATAATAATAATAATAATTATTATTATTATTATTATTATTATCATTATTATTATTAATATAGAGCCATAAACGATACAATTATTAATGCAATAAAAAATGTGTATAAAAATGCAGTATCTAAAATTAAAATTGCAAAATATATATCAGAAGAAATTAAAGTAAAGGCCTTCGTCAAGGTTGTAGCATATCACCAACATTATTTAAGATATTTATACATAAAGCACTGTCAAACTGGAGCAAAAAATGTTCAGGAATGGGAGTACCAATTGGAGATGGATCAACAGATACAATACATACCCTCTTATTTGCGGATGACCAGATAATAATTGCTCAAGAATATGAAGACATGGAGTTTATATTCAGAAAATTATTGGACGAATACGATAACTGGAGTTTGAAAATAAATTTAGAAAAAACATTTTATATGGGATGTGGAGCCGAAACCGAAGATTTGATATTAGAAGATGAAAAGGGGTATATTAGAGGACGTGAAGAATTTGAGTATCTGGGAGTAAAATTAGATAAAGAGGACAAACAAGTAAGTGATATTAAGAACAGAATAAATAAAGGTAGAACAATAACAGCAATGATGAATGGAGTCTTATGGAACAGACATATAACCAGGAAAAATAAGTTACAAATATATAATTCAATAGTGAGAAGTACTGTCACATATGGAGCTGAAGTTTGGAAATTCAACAAAAACTTATGTCGATGGAAATGGATATCTTGAGGAGAGCAGCGAGATGTTCAAAATTAGACAAAATAAGAAATACTGTCATAAGAGAAAAAATGAATATTGATTATTCAATAGTAGAATATATACGGTATAAGCAATTAAATTGGTATGGGCACATACGACGAATGCAAGAAGAAAGATTACCCAGGAAAACATTGGAATGGTGTCCACCTGGAAGGAGGGGAGAGGAAGACCTCGAAACTCGTGGATGCAGGAAATAAGAACTGGAATGAGAGCAAGAGGACTTGTGGACATGGATTGGATGGAGAGAGACGAGTGGAGAAGAAAAATAAAACTTTAGACACAGAAAGATGTGTAAACATTAAAATTCTGTATATAAATAAATTACTATTTTGTATTGTATTGTAAGCCTATGTTTTCCCTTTACAGAGATTTAGGCGCTCTTCCCCTACAGGGAAGAATTTGAACCATACTAATTTAGTTACACTTGTTTTCGTATAGATGTAATTTTGAGTGGTCCGTGGTCACGTTCCGCCTCACACTGACATCTAGGAAACCAAGATAGTACTAGGACGGGAAAATTCATTCAGGCTTAAGGACTTTTTACGAGCCTGATAATCTTCAGGCTCGGGACCCACGGCTTAAAGTCCCTCCCGGAGAACTTGCTCCTTGGATTTTTCCATCCTATAAAATCCATCAACCACGGCCGGGTTTGAACCCGGGACCCTCGGGACCAGAGGCAAGGAGAATAACCACTAGTCCACCGCGGCCGACTAATATTATTTAATAATAATAATTATTATTATTATTAGCCTATTATTATTATTATTATTATTATTATTAACTAACTCACTGACACTATGGAATCCTTGGGTTCATGATCGCACGGAGATAATCTCTCCATACATCCATATCCTGAACTAATGTTTTACAATCATCCCCTGTATAATCTACTTCCCTTAAATCATGGTTATGCTATTCTCCCACCTCATTCTCGGTCTCTTATTATTACTATTAGCGGTATATTAGTATCGTTATTATTATTATTATTTTGTTATTATTTGATTGGACTACCCAGGAAAGAATGGTTGACCAAAGATTGCATAGTTTGAGAGATAAGATAAACGTAATGGAAAACTGATTACAGGAAGTATATTAGTAAGACAAATGAATGGAGGGAAAAAGCAAAGTGCTGTAACTTTGAATATAGGACGTCTAACCCTGCCCAATAAAAGTTATTATATTGTTATTAATATTGCTGTTTTACTATTATTATTATTATTATTATTATTATTATTATTATCATCATCGTCATTAGTTTAGGCTACATTATTATTATTAATAGTACCTTTCCATTTAGGGAAAGATCCTGATTTTGTATTTGTTCGCTCTCTCTCACGTAAAATAATTTTGCCTGTTCTACCTACCAAAATTGAGTTATCAACTGTTATCGTTATCAATAAAGCAGGGAGGGGAGTTACATCACTTATTAAGTACTACATTCGCTTTACTGAAATCAAAAAGTGGATTTTCCAGTTACTCACAAAGACAGGCGGCTGCAAGTAGTCTTACTGCTTGTTCTGGTGGATCGCACTCCAAGAAGAACGGCTTCACGGCATACTGGGCGAACGTAAGGGCCACTATCGCCTGCGTTGTAGGCCTCATCACCACTAAACTGACCCATAATTGCAAGAAAGCCGGCATGGGCCCAAATGCCTCCATTATGTATGCATAATCACCCCCCGACCGTCTTATACACGTGCCAAGCTCAGCATAGCACAGAGCTCCAAGCATGGAGAACACGCCGGATATCAACCATACAACGAGCGCCATTCCTACCGATTTCGTCTGTAAAAATACCCCTGTTGGCGATACAAATATCCCTGAGCCAATGATGGTCCCTACAATTATCGTAACACCCCCTAGTAGGGTGATCTTACGTTTCAAAACTACCCGATCACACGTGTCTTTCTCAGTCACCATCTTGCGTAGTGCAACGTCCTTACCGTTCCGAGTCACACACGGCAATGGGCAGCTTGCCTCTCTATTGTACTCTATGCGCATGCGTCCGTTTACCTTGTAAATTCAATGTCGGTTGCGTCAGCCGGTTATGTGATACAGCGGGGTTAGGAATGCCTTCATTAGGGGTAATATGTGAGATAAAAACAAATTGACCCCATTTAATGCCATCGTAAATCTATTTCACGTTTTGTATCAATAAAAACTAGCGAAATAGATAGCTTATATATTTTACTAATATATAAATTTATATACTTTAAAATTCATCAGTGAGATCATAACAGTCCTATAGGCCTAAGACTTGGTTGGATGAATAAGAAGATATACAGAATTTCAATATTTGCAGATATTTTTGTGCCTAAAGCCTTGTCACGCAGCGGACCCGGGTTCGACCTCTGGTCGAAACAAGTTTCCTGAGCGATGTTTTTTTTTTCGGAGTTTTTCCTCACCTGTGAGACAAATGTCAGGAAACTTTAAGGCCCAAACGGTCTCCAAACATCATCTGGCCATCATTATCAGCATTAATATATTAGGATTAAGGCCTCTCCTGGCGCATCATTACCATCATCATCACCTTATCATCATAATATCATCGGGGCAGCCCCAACCTCAGAAATGAGTTACAATAACGCCACGCCAGGAGAGAATACCAGAATGTCGAAATAACAACGTGGTGGCATTGAAAAAAAAAAAGTTTTATTTTCTTTCTCCACTCGTCTCTATCCATCCACTCCGTGCCCTCCAGTCCTCTTATTCTCATTTCAGTTCTAATTTCTTGGATCCATGAGTTTCGAGATCATCCTTCCTTTTTTCTTCATTTTTCTATTGTTTTGAACATTTTGCTGCTCTCCTCAAGAAATCCATTTCTACCGACATAAGTTTTTGTTGAATTTCCATGCTTCAGCACCATATGTGACAGTACTTTTCACTACTGAATTATATATTTGTAACTTATTTTTCTTGGTTATGTGTCTGTTTCATAGGATATCATTTAAGAATGCAGCCTTATTGCTCTACCTTTATTTAAGAGCGTCGTTAAATATATACATATAGAGAGACACTTGGACGTCCCCAGATGGAGAAACTCGTAACCAAATAGATCATGTATTAGTGGATAAACGCTGGCACAGTAGCATCATTGGTGTTAAATCAGTTAGAGGGGCAGACTGCAATTCGGTTCATCATCTGGTCAGAGTGAAAATCAGACAACGGCTATCGCTTATGAGAGGAACAAACGCTAAAGATGATTCTGTAAAATTTGAATTAAAAAACTTGAAAAATGATGAAATGCGGCAACAATACCAAATCAAAATTGCTAATAGATTTGAAGTACTGGGATCTTCCGATGACAATGTGGCAAACGAAGAAGAAACTGATATAAATAAAGAATGGGAGGCTATAAGAGATACTATTAAATTGTCAGCATCAGAAAGCATTGGTTGTTTAAAGAGGCAAAACAAGAAATGGTTTGATGAGGAATGTGCCGACATTGTAAAGAAAAGAAAGCTAGCAAAAATGAAATGGTTACATGAGCCAAATGAGGTAAATTTAGAGCAATTGGGTAGTATTAGACGGGAAACCACCAAGCTACTAAAGAGTAAAAAGAGGGAATATTTGAGAGAGAAGATTAATGATCTTGAAATGAATGCAAAAAATAGGAACATTAGAGAATTATATCAGGGAATTAGTATACAGAAGAAAGGGTTTCAAGCTAGAACAAACATAATTCGGAATGAAAATGGGGATATGATTGCAGATTCCAGGAGTATATTAAATAGATGGAAAAGTTACTTTAATCAGCTATTAAATGTACATACAGAACAGAACATTGAGGAGGATAATTTACAGACAGCAGAAATGCTAGTCGCAGAGCCAAGTGCATTAGAGGTTGAAATGGCGATTGAAAAATTGAAGACGTATAAAGCATCAGGTTCAGATGAGATCCCAGCAGAACTGATAAAATCAGGGGGAGAAAAATTGATGGACAAGGTACGCTGGTTGCTTAGTATGATTTGGGAAAAAGAAGCTCTTCCAGATGAATGGAAGGAGTCAATTATCGTACCAATTTATAAGAAAGGAGATAAAACTGATTGCAACAACTACAGGGGCATCTCATTACATTCAACTTCGTACAAAAATCTAACAAATATATTAGTAAGCAGACTTACTCCCTATATTGATGACATTCTAGGAGATAATCAATGTGCATTTACAAGAAACAGGTCTACAACAGATCAACTTTTTAGTATAAGACAGATTTTAGAAAAGAAATGTGAATATAATGGTACTGTACATCAACTGTATGTAGACTTCAAAAAAGCATATGATTCAATTAAGAGGGAGAAGTTATATAGTATCCTGCTGGAGTTCGGAATTCCTAAAAAGTTAGCTAGACTTATACGAATGTGTCTAAATGGCGCAAAGAGTAGGGTGCGTGTAGGCAAACAGTTTTCGGACACTTTTGAAATCCAGAATGGGTTGAAGCAAGGAGATGCACTATCTCCTCTACTATTTAATTTTGTACTAGAGCATGCCATTAAGTCTTTAGAGAATGAGGAAGGCTTACAACTCAATGGTATTAATAAGCTGTTAGTTTATGCTGATGATGTAGTACTATTGGCCGATAGCGAGGAGATACTAAAGAACAACACGCACACACTATTGAGTAATACTAAGAAATTAGGACTGGAAATAAATATCAATAAAACTAAAAATATGGTCACACGTAGAAATGCATTATATGATGGAAATGGATAGCTAATGACAAATGAGGGAAATTTTGAGGAAGTGGCTGAATTCAAATACCTAGGAACAATGATCACAAATAGGAATGAGATGCACAAAGAAATTAAACATAGGCTCAATTCTGGAAATGCGTGCTATTATGCATTTCAGAGACTCTTGATGTCCCAACTCCTTTCAAGGAACGTTAAGCTGAAAATATATAAAACTATTATTCTACCAGTTATATTATATGGGTGCGAAACATGGACTCTTACTTTAAGGGAGGAAAGGAGATTATGAGTATTTGAGAATAAAGTACTTAGGAAAATTTTTGGACCAAAGAGAGATGAACAGACAGGTGAATGGAGAAGTCTACACAACAATGAACTACATGGTCTTTATAGGAAGCCAGATATAATAAGAACAGTTAAGTCTCGTAGACTGCGTTGGGCAGGACATGTTGCGCGTATGGGGAATGGGAGACTTGCATGGAAGCTTCTTGTAGGAAAGCCAGAGGGAAAACGCCCAGTTGGTAGACCAAGAATGAGGTGGGAGAATAACATTAACTATAATTTGAGGGAAGTAGATTATACAGGGAATGATTGGAAAGCATTAGCTCAGGATAGGGATGTGTGGAGAGCTTATGTCCGTGCGGCCATGAACCTACGGGTTCGATAGTGCCAGTGAGTAAGTAAGTAAGAGAGACACGGAAGGAATTCTATCAAATAGTTATTTTAGTAGTGTGTCCTTTTAAGAGAGATGAACAGAGAGGCGAATGAACAGGTACGAATGGACAATGAAAAAGGGGCATGGAAGCTTCTTGTAGGAAAACCATAGGGAAAACGCCAGTAGATAGACCAACAATAAGGTGGTAGAATAACATTAACTATGATTTAGGGCAAGTAGATTATACAGGGGATGGTTGGAAAGCATTAGCTCAGGATAGGGATGTGTGGAGAGCTTATGTCCGTGCGGCCATGAACCTACGGGTTCGATAGTGCCAGTGAGTAAGTAAGTAAGAGAGACACGGAAGGAATACTATTAAATAGTTATTTTAGTGTGTCCTTTTAAGAGAGATGAACAGAGAGGCGAATGAACAGGTACGAATGGACAATGAAAAAGGGGCATGGAAGCTTCTTGTAGGAAAACCATAGGAAAAACGCCAGTAGATAGACCAACAATAAGGTGGGAGAATAACATTAACTATGATTTAGGGCAAGTAGATTATACAGGGGATGGTTGGAAAACATTAGCTCAGGATAGGGATGTGTGGAGAGCTTATGTCCGTGCGACCATGAACCTATGTTTTCGATAGTGCCAGTGAGTTAGTTGATGAAGTCCTTTTTCTAAATTTTGTTGAAACTATACATAACACGTCTGGACATTTAAGAAATTCATTTTTCCATGTCTTCTCTTAATACGCGTATTACAACATCTTTGAAATATATAACTTATAGGCTTATATATATATATATAGCTGTACTTGTGATAAAATATTAAATATTCTTGCAATTCTAAAATTCAAATAGTTATTTTAGTAGTGTGTCCTTTTAAGAGAGATGAACAGAGAGGCGAATGAACAGGTACGAATGGACAATGAAAAAGGGGCATGGAAGCTTCTTGTAGGAAAACCATAGGGAAAACGCCAGTAGATAGACCAACAATAAGGTGGTAGAATAACATTAACTATGATTTAGGGCAAGTAGATTATACAGGGGATGGTTGGAAAGCATTAGCTCAGGATAG
Organism: Diploptera punctata; assembly: GCA_030220185.1. Classification (NCBI taxonomy): domain Eukaryota; kingdom Metazoa; phylum Arthropoda; class Insecta; order Blattodea; family Blaberidae; genus Diploptera; species Diploptera punctata. The sequence continues at coordinate 413,638 of JASPKZ010007441.1, forward strand.
GGATGTGTGGAGAGCTTATGTCCGTGCGGCCATGAACCTACGGGTTCGATAGTGCCAGTGAGTAAGTAAGTAAGAGAGACACGGAAGGAATACTATTAAATAGTTATTTTAGTGTGTCCTTTTAAGAGAGATGAACAGAGAGGCGAATGAACAGGTACGAATGGACAATGAAAAAGGGGCATGGAAGCTTCTTGTAGGAAAACCATAGGAAAAACGCCAGTAGATAGACCAACAATAAGGTGGGAGAATAACATTAACTATGATTTAGGGCAAGTATATTATACAGGGGATGGTTGGAAAACATTAGCTCAGGATAGGGATGTGTGGAGAGCTTATGTCCGTGCGACCATGAACCTATGTTTTCGATAGTGCCAGTGAGTTAGTTGATGAAGTCCTTTTTCTAAATTTTGTTGAAACTATACATAACACGTCTGGACATTTAAGAAATTCATTTTTCCATGTCTTCTCTTAATACGCGTATTACAACATCTTTGAAATATATAACTTATAGGCTTATATATATATATAGCTGTACTTGTGATAAAATATTAAATATTCTTGCAATTCTAAAATTATAAATACTTAAAGGCATTCCTAATGTGTTTAATGATTTCACAAATCTTAGGCCTACAGTTAATTTTAAGCTTGGATAATATAGTTAACTAACTGGCACTATCGAACCCGTATGTTCATGGCCGCACGGACATAAACTCTACATACATCCCTATCCTGAGCTTATGTTTTCCAATCATTCCCTGTATAATCTACTTCCCTCAAATCATAGTTAATGTTATTCTCCCACCTCATTCTTGGTCTACCAACTGGGCGTTTTCCCTCTGGTTTTCCTACAAGAAACTTCCATGGACGTCTTTCATTCCCCATTCGTACCACATGTCCCGCCTATCGCAGTCTACGAGACTTAACTGTTCTTATTATATCTAGCTTCCTATAAAGACTATATAGTTCACTGTTAGGAAGTCTTCTCCATTCACCTGTCTGTTCATCTCTCTTTGGTCCAAAAATGTTCCTAAGAACTTTATTTTCAAATACTCGTAATTAGTTATGTAATCTAATACCTTTCTAATGATGTTTTTATTTTCCTGAGATTAGAACAATTAAGCGGCTCCGTGGCGCGCACACGGTTAAATCCTCGCATCTCACCGCTGCGCTGGGGTCCCGAGATCAAGTCTCGACCTCTCCATGTGGGACGAAACGGAGCTAGGGCTGGTTTTTACCAGTTTTTTTTCCCCGTTTTACCCTACCACAATTTCATTTCACTATTTCTCCATACTCACCTCATTAATTTCATTCATCAGCCCCGTGATGGTCGGCCGGCACCCTTGCCATTCACAGACCTCTATATAGGGGGCTCTTTCTAATCTCATTCCTGAGTTGGACAGGAGTTGTGGATATATACAGTTAGTGAAGAAAGCATTGATATACTTAAAAATATCACAGAGAGAAATAAATAATTTAATTATTTCTTCACTATATACAAAAACAAAATTATTCACCTTTACATTGCTCTCTATAAAGTTAATTAAACGCAGTTTCCTCTGTTTTAACATAACAATTAACGAGTAAAAAACGATTTATACACGAACAACAAAAATTAACAAACAAAAAGTATTGATACAGTCTCATATTATAGCTATTTTGAGTCTTACTTTTTGAGTTCAATGCTTGGTTGGAAGCTCCTTTGATTCCAAGATGGTTTGAGGACGACGTAACATCGACCCGACTAAATTTGATGTTACTCAAGAAGGTATATATCTCCATTCTTCTTCCAAAGCGTTTCTCAAGTCTTGCTTCTTGGAAACCTGCCTTGAACGAACTCTCATTTTCAGATGTTCCCATAAATTCTCAATGGGGTTTACGTCCGGGGATTAGAGAGGCGTTTCCATGTACTTTGGTGTGTTATATAAAATCCATAAACGCGTATTAAAACCGATGTGTTTGGGATCATTATCTTGCATAAATATAAAGCCTTTTTAATCCCCACTTCCTCTGCAGAGGCGTGAAGATTTGTCTTCAGTGTGTTCATATACTGTTTGTGATGCATCACACCATCAATAAAATGCAAGGTCTCGATTCCAGAGGTACTCATGTATCCTTATAATAATAAAGAATCACCACTATGTTTCACAGTGGGTTGGAGATTTTGCTTTTGTAGCTCTGTATTTTAATACCTCCAGACTTTTCTTCTGCCATCTGAACGGGAAATGTTGATTTTAGGCTCGTCATGTAAATTACTTTTTTACAAAATTCTTTGGGACTGTTTACGTGTGTTTTAGCGAAGTTCAAAATTTTCCTTCAGTTTTCTTCACTTACTAATCCTTTTCTACCGGCTGTTTTCCCATGCAGTTCGTTAGTCCATAGACTATTACGAACATTGCTAACTGAAATGCTAATATTAAAGTCATTCCTGATACCAGCTGCTAATTTAGGGACATTGCTTTTAGGTTTTTGCTTTATTTTTCTCATTAATGCTTTTTCAACATTAACATACAGTTTTCTAGGATGTCCTGATCTGTGGCTATTTTCGAAAGATTTTCGTTCGCCAATTCTGTCAATTATATGCTGAATGTTTGGTCTTGGCCTTCCAATCAATTTCACTAATTCCATTTAGCGATTTACACTGATTATGCAAACCAATAATTAATTTCCTTTCTTCTCCTTAATCTTTCTACCTTTGCGCCCCATTCCAGAGTTAATCTGCAGCCAGAACACACACAAGTACTCAAGGCTAGAGTGAATAACAGCACTACCAGACCCACTCCCACTCGACTTCATGTGCGCATTCCGTTGACCAATACTTAGTACTGTATCAATACATTTTGTTGGTTAATTTTTGTTGTTCATGTACAAATTATTTTTTTACTCGTTAATTGTCTTGTTAAAACAGAGGAAACTGCGCGTATTAAACTTCATAGAGTTCAATTTAAAGATGTATATTTTTTTTTTGTATGTAGTGAAGAAATAATGATATTTATTTCTGTCTGTGTTATTTTCAAGTGTATCAATACTTCCTGTATATTAGAATAATTCCTACATTAAGAGGATATAAGTATCATCATCTTCTATTTTCTCCTATTTTTTCATTTCATAATCCAATATTTTATGTTTTGTATCTTCCACCATAGTCTTTCTGTTAAAAATAAATACAATTTTTCACTATTTTCTTGTCATTGTCAATTAAAAAGGCCTGGTTAAATATATTTAATTATAACCCAAATGTAATTAGAATTTAAATTGGGTGGGATGGGTTAGGCGTCTTCCTCTTAATTTCTTTCCCCAAAATATGATTTCAAGGAAATTATTGTGACGCACTATGTAGCCTAGCAAATATATATATATATATATATTTCTGCCATTGATTTTGAAGATTAATGACCTATCTTCAACCGGTACTTGTTTGTTTGTTTTTCTGTCTATCGAATTTATCTCTCTTAATCATCTCCATGACCATATTTCTATTGCTGCCAGTTTCTTTATGTCACTTTTGCCCGGACCCAACTTTCACAGACTTATAACAGCACACTACAAATATCAGATGTTATAAGTTGTTTTTCTTCTATACACATACCCTCTCACTAACAATCCATATATAACTTTTATACAAGGATTATACACATCTCAGTTGAAAATTCTTACTAATAAACACTGTATTAGCTGTTCAGTGTATAAGAGGTGTACAACTTTACATGGGAATCGTTATACATGCCTCCAGCCTTGTTTAAGGATTGTATAACTAGACAAAATGTCGGACTTCAAGATCAACTGATTGTTTTCTGATGATATTAATTAAAGTTTCCTTAAATTTAACGCAAAATGCAACACTTTAACGACTGTTTGATGGATGCACAGGACGTAAATAATATTAATAAAGCTCTGGGTAGGAATATAAAGACATCATAAAATGCATTTTGTTACACTCATTCTCGATTAGGTTAATAGTAATTTTTCCTTTAATTTTTTTTAATCCCCCTATGTTTTATAATAAATTATTGACTTATTCAGTCTATAATTTTTATTATTATTTTTATATTTATATTTTTATACCCTTATTATTATTGCTGCCTAATAATATTTTTAAATTGAACATTGATTCACAAAAGAATATGTTTTACAATAATTGCTGTAGACAAGATTTAACGGGAATGTAGTTTAAATGCTTCATAATATGTTTAACATCATTAAAACATATTATTTATTTATTTAATGCAGGGCACTTGAAATACAGATCATTCACCCAAATGACAGACCTTATTAACATATTTACAATAACTATACACAATAGAAACAATAACATAAAACACTATAAAAATATAAATAGAATAATCTTAAGTAGATTAGGAGGTTTGCAGTGAGATCATTTTCCCTCTTGCCTCCCAGTAGCGTTCATGGAGTGTAGAACTTGTTAGTGCAGAACAGTGGAGTAGATGGGCAGAATCCATATTGGCACCAGTCCTACACAGCATACAGAGAGGATTGTTCAATATTCCCAGACGATGAAGGTGGGTAGCGAGACAGTCATGTCCTGTTACAATCCGAAATTTTGCGACAGCTTCTTTTCGTGGCCAATCTGGCACTTCAAAAACAATTTTATTTCTCCATTGGCTTTCTTTGGTCCATTCTAACAATGCCAGATGGTATTCAGATTTTATCTTGGCGTGGATAGCAGTGGCAGATCTATGGTAAGGAATTTCTTTCATGGGTGCTTGTAGAATTTGAGTGCCTCGTTTTGCAAGAAGACCTGCAGCTTCATTTCCTGCGATCCCACAGTGTGATGGTATCAATTCTAGTGCAACTCGCTTTTGGAAGCAAATAAGGCTGTTGATGAATTTCCTGCACAACTTCCTTGCTATAAGCCGCTGTTTAGATAGTTTGCAATTGCACTAATTGCTGCTTGCGAATCTGATAGGATAACAACATTAAAGAAGGATTCTAGTCTACATGTGAGGTGGAAAAGTGCTGTTCGAATGGCTTCTATCTCTCCATCAAAAGGGACACAATCTTTGCCAAGTGAAATATATGTTGCGAAGAGATCACTGTACATTCCGGATCCTGTATTTCCATTTGAACTGATTTTGGATCCATCAGTATGGACATATAACCAACTCTCTGCTGGGTATCGGGTTGAGATGGTTTCTAGCGCAATGGAGCGTAGGATTTCAGGTGGTGTTTCTGACTTGTTAATAATTTGAGTTAAGTCGAGATCGAATTCTATTTTAACAATTTCAAGTGGGTTTTCTATTGGGGTAATTGTCCAGATTTAGTTATCATGCTATTTTTCTTTGTTGCATTAAAATATAATACACATACTGATATCAAAAATGTATTTAATTATAGAGGTACTATTATTGCAGCAATCCATATGGTAGCTTGATAGTCTTGTGATTAGAGCTTCTATTTACAGTCCGTGAGGTTCTAGGTTCGATTCCTGATCAAACTGCAATTTTCGCTTAAAGCGTTATTCTGTTGGTAACATTTCCTACTATTTTGAACGTTTTGTAAACGCATCTTAAAACAATGCATATAATTCATAAGTAATGAGAAAAACTTTTATTAGTTTCCAATAAATGTTCGAAATTTTTGACAGCACATTATCTGTGAAACTAATTCTACGATATATTTGACAAGCGTAAAGGAAAATGTAAGTAAATTAAAACACATTTATTTTTTCGTATCTCCCCAATTAGGGAATCTCTATTAATTCTTATCCATACTCATTTCTTACACAATTAATCACTATTTGATGTTGTTTTATTTCTGTTACAAACTGCGCGTAATATTGTTCTGACGTCATATTGATGACGAATATTTGACGTATTGTGTATAACGGTTGTATTGTTATATAGCTCCGGCACAACGTTTATTAGTAAGGAAATTATATTTGATCTACATAAGGTTTATACATTGTATAACTAAACAACTGATGAAAGCCTGTATAAGAGATTTTTATTAGTAAGACTTAAGCTTTTATTTGTACATAAATTTATCTATTCATTAAACGCTTTCTTAGCTATACCTCTTCCGAGCTAAGTTCAAGATGTAATGTAAACAAACCAGGTGTATGACAGAATTTTCATTGGTCGGATAATGGTTTAACCTTTAAACGTATAAGAAAATGTAGTTCGTTCTCGAATATCCCTAATAAAAACAATATTTATAGGTTTATAAGTTATTTAATTCTTCAGTACGTGTGTTTGTCACTGAACTCCTAAACGCTTGGACCGATTTTGATAATTGTTGTGTATGTCTGATTGGGTCCCTCGATGGTTTAGATTCAGAATTGGACCCTCTAAACCCATTAGGTGTAGGAGTTTACCTGAAGTGAAAATTTAAAAAATCGCTCTTGCGGTCACATTTTTCGACGTTTCACAACGAAACTCATTATATCCTATTAAAATAAACCGAAGCAGGTATTGTCCAAAAAATGAGCGAAATCCGACAATTAGAAGTGGAGGTTTACTAGAAATCCGAAATTAAAAACTGCCTAAACGACTAGACCCGATCTGATGGGCTATGTCTGATTGGGTCCCTCGATGGTATAGATTCACCCAATTGGACACTCTAAACCCATTAGGTGTAGGAGTTCACCTGAAGTGAAAATTTGAAAAATTGCTCCTGCGGTCACATTTTTCGATGTTTCACAACGAAACTCATTATATTCCATTAAAATAAACCGAAGTAGGTATTGTCCAAAAAATGAGCGAAATCCGACAATTAGAAGCGGTTTACTAGAAATCCTAAATTAAAAACTGCCTAAACGACTAGACCGAATCTGGTGAAATGCTTGTGTGTGTTTGAGTGCGTCCCTGGATGGTTTATATTCACAATTGGACTCGGTAGGTGGAGCTGAGATCGGGTTATAGGATTTTTTATGTCAGATTGTAGTCATCTGCATTATCGACATATTCCGCGACAACAATGTGACGTCATTATGAGCCGCAACACATGACAGTGAGAAGTTTCCGTGCGAACTTATTTAAAAATAATATCTAATTACGTCTTAATTAGTGAAATTTATAGTAAAAAGTAACATTTTTATCGTCTGGCAATGACACGAGAATTAAATGTTAGGGCAGCACAACGTCTGCCGGGTAAGCTAGTATATAGGCCTAAATATATATTATTTAGCCTATCACATGTCTATATAGTTATATGTGAGAATCTTAAAATATATAATTACAAATTTGATCATTACATAAGCATAGTTTTATTCTTACGCATGCGCATTACAGAATGAGTTGGAATTTTATATTGTTTTAAAATGGCATTTCTGTAGAATTTTTTTAAACATTTAAACGCATAACATTTGAAAAGCAGAGAGAAACTAATTTATTTTAAGTATTGAAATTACCATTGAGGATATGGTTGAAATAACAACAGGTAAGTCAGCATAGAACATTAATTCTGCTCATCAGGCCCAGCTGTTTGTACGTCCGCGTGCAATGCCGCCCCACGCCGCGCCGCACATTGTTGGTTGGAGTTCGGTACCGGCGAGCTGCTGGTCTGAGGTGTTTAGGATTTTTGTAAGGCGATGAGAGTAATCCTCTCATTGCGGGACCAAGTTGGAAAGGAGGGTGAGTGTAGCTTGAAGTAGTTTTGTATTTTGAAGGATGATTGTGAAAAGGGATAGGAGTTGTTCGATTGGGGTGTGTTCAGTGTCGGATAGAGTAGGGAGTTCTGGTAGGGTGGGAGGATTTGTGTCATGTACAGGAGTGGATTCTAGTTTGCTTATAGGCGGAGTAGGAGGGATGAGTTTTTGTGTAGTCTTATTTTTTGTAGGTTTTTGTCTCTTCTTTAAGTACTTCCGGAAAGCTGGGCATTGTCTGAAGCTCGCTGCGTGTACTTGACCGCAGTTGCAGCATTTAGGTTTTGTCTGGGTGCACTCAGCAACTCGGTGCTCTCCAGAGCACCGCACACATTTTGTCGCCCTGAGCAGAACTCCGCGATGTGCCCGAAGCCCTGGCAGTTAAAGCACTGAGTGCCTCAGTCGGTTTCCTGTAGCTTTCTAGACGGACTTGGATTCCGAAAAGTTCGCTGAGATCTTTCAATCTTGTTTTTAAGTTTTCGTCTTGCCGAACGTAAGGATGTGGATTGGCAGTTCAATCCTTTTCTTTACGCCGTCTTGTATGACTTGTTTGTCAAGGCTGCGCATTTCTCGTAGTGGTAGCTTCCGATCGATGAATTCATCATATACCTGTTGAACTGTGATGGAGCTGGGGAGTCCTTTCATGGCGAGCTTGACGATCGGAGGTTTGCCATATCCGTGCGTGTAAAATGGTGTCTTCGACTCCTTGAGGTGTTTATATGCTTTATGCTTTTTCCGTCGTTGTTCGAATGGTTAGACGGCCTTGGGTGTACCGCATTGATACTTCTTTCTTGTTGCCAGCGGTGATGCATTCCAGTTTGTACGGTGTAATTTCATCGGTGTGGACCACGATGGGTGGTGGTGTTTCTTCTTTGTCGGTGTCCAATAATTCGAAGAGATTTCTTGTTTCAATTGGTGTATTGTTTCTCCTAGTGTTGTACTTTCTAGCAGTATGACAGGCGGGTAGTAGGGCCCATGTACAACTCTACGCTGAGCTCGGAACCGGCGAATCAGTTGAACGCTCCAGAACGGGTTCGATAACGTCCAATCCGTTTGACTACTTCTCCGAATCAGAGTATCAAATCAAACTCGAGTCGTTATGAATAAGGGAGCAGAAAGACCATTTAGTGTTGTATGAGTTTGAAAAAAAGAAAAGAAAAACTTTACAAAGGAAAACTATATTTATATTTATAATAAGTAGGTACCGGTACTTAGTAATTTTGTCTTATGTTTACATGATTGTTACACACTTAAATAATACACACATTTAAAGATTTAAATCGCATTTAATTGATTATTTCCGAGCCTCTTTTTTTTTTTTTTTTTTTTTTTTTTTTTTCATTTTTGCGAAATTGCGCTCCGGAAAGTTTTTTCCCCTTTTGCGGTTCCTGAAAATTTTAGTAAACGGTAAATATAAATTTTTTAAATGTTTTAATACAATAAATTCAGATCAGGCCAAGAAACAAATAAGTTCATATTATCTACACTGCGAAACCACTCAAACTCAAAAGAACTTTATTTTCTAGGGCGTATACACGCCGCGCCGCTTAAATTCGTACGAAGTTAGGTATTTCCTCCTCTTTTAACCGAGTTAAAAAAACAATAAGTATGTTATTGTTTGTATGTTACGCGACATTGTGAACCGATTTCAATTATTATTTTTTTAATGATTTAATTGTACTCGAGGTTGGTCTCATTTAAAGTTAAAGAAAATATTCCATCTATAAGCAGATGAAGTCGGTTCTTAGGTTTTTAATCTTTCTCAGTCATTCTCATGAAGATTCTGGATGTTCTGGGTACCTATTGCCCCCAGAGTCATAACTTATTTTAATTTTGTAACGATTTCATTCTATGCATGTTGCTAACAAACAATTACTGGGAACAGCAATTATTGAGATAAGCCGATAAATAAACGTAGATACTTACCATAATTGCGATTTTTACACTTATATTTCACATTGACAGGTGATACATTGCGTTATAATAACAGTAACCAAATTGAAATATCATTAATTCTAGAAGAAAGAACTGTTAACGAAAGAAAACATTTACAGTTTAATATGCGATAGTTCTGTTCGAATGCGTAAAAGTAGTCATGTATCGAGAGCACAGAATGAGAAGAAAGCTGAACAGTGGTGACTAGGAGATTTCCTAATTTCATAAGGTCTTCCTGCCATGTAACACGACTATGGGTACTGTGTAATAAACTTATCTGACCCGGTAAGAGAGGCGCTCTTGTCTACGAAGTTTTTTTTTTTTTAATAATGTAGTTATGATATTTGCCACCGGGTCAGATAAGTTTGTTGCATTGTACTTGACTTTGGAGCGCAGCGCCGCCTCGTGCCATTGGGCGGGTCGAACACCGATAGACGTTTCGCATTTTAATTCTGGTGAATACCAATAGATGGCAATATTAACGCTATGTAAAATAGTAATTGTGCATGGGTGCTGTATGGATTTCATTCTCCATACGATAACTTTGTTTTTTACCTGGTTCTTATAACTTTGAATATTTTTACCAATTAATTAAATATATTTTTATCATATATTTCGATCGCTCAATTTGCCGCCCCCTAGGCGTGTCGCCCGCGTGCAATGCACGCCTTTCACGCCCGCTTACGGCCGGCCTGCTACTCATCATGCTTTCTCCCCCTTAAATAATGGCTATGTATTCATATCGTGGTAAAAGCGTAAATGTCTACTCCATAATTGGGAGAGCTCACATATAATTTGTTATAAATAAATAATAAATGGAGGAAATTCCTAATTATTGGTACCATCTTATGATGTATTCGGTCTTATTTCCCGTAAAATACGATGTTGTCTAACAACATTGTTTTCCCCAATAGACAGAATCGACGGAGTAATATCTTATGCATGTTTGTTTACAACACAACTGGAACTTAGCTGGGAATTAGTATAATGCAATTGATAGAGACCGGATTATACGCAACATAAGAAGCTCGAAATATGCATGAAAAATGCTTAAAATATGTATGAAAAATGTAAATATATGCAATACCAAATAATAAAAAAAATAGTATAATAATGATTACTTTATTAGATATTTTATTTCTAAATTAACATAATAATTTGTATTTTTATTAACTATTTATTAATGTTAGCATTTATAAATGATAAATTATCCATCAGTATCAGGCAAAAGTATTGTTCACAAATTAAAATATTCTAGATTTTGCTATTTTGTAAACAAAAACGGTCAGGTACTGTTCCAATAGTTCGGTAGTAAAGTTGTGTCTTCGATCGCTCAAACTATGTTTATAAACAGAAAATTACCGTTCTACGTCAACTGAAGTAATTGGGGGCAATAAATGAATTTGGGTGCTATTTTGACACTTATTATTTCTGGCAAATGCTCGCCCGTCCCATTTATAAAACTATTAATTTGACACCAAGATTCAAAACCTGGGTTATCGTTCAAAATGTTTGCAAACTTTTCCTTAAGTTTGCTTGGGAATACTCCGGCAATAAGGAGTTCAGTTGACGGATTTTATCCATTAAGGGTCAATTTCACCAACAAAGGTGACTGTATTACTCCAGTTTTCCCCGTGTATAATGCATAGCTTAAACTGGCGTAATACAGTTACCTCTGTTGGTGAAACCGACCCTAACTGAATGGATTTAATCAACGCCAAACCTTGAGTTTCAAACATTTTAATAATTTAAGGTGTAAATGAGTGCTAATCACAGCTATGTTTTTCTTTGTTTTTAATACTGGGATCGTTAAATGCTTCCTTCCACAGACAAATTACCAAAACCTCTGCACTATCTAAATCATTTACTATACTTTTGATGTCCTCCAAATTTTCATTGTAAAACAACACAGATTTTTAAAATGTTGTAAATATAGCGAGAAAATATGTGTTGTTACTAGTTTTTAGTTAAAATATGCAATAACAGGTGAAAAAGGTCTAAATATGCAAATGCATATAATCCGGTCTCTATTAATTAATATCTTTACTTCAACTGTGATCGGTTGGCGCAGCTAAATGTCCCACCTGTTTTATATTAAAATTACCAATCTTTATAATCTTCTGCACTGATTTCTGAACAATATTTTTTGACATTAATTTTTATTTCAATTTTTGATATGTTTGTCAACGTATTTAACATATTATCTCTCTCTCTCTATCTATCTCTCTCTCTCTCTCTCTCTCTCTCTCTCTCTCTCTCTCTCTCTCTCTCTCTCTCTCTCTCTCTCTCTCTCTCTCTCTCTCTCTCTCTCTCTCTCTCTCTCTCTCTCTCTATAACAATATACACAGCCGAACTACCGACCAGGGAACACCACCTAGAAGAACTCATCACTGGAGATGCCCTCCGTAGTCGAGAGAAAAACGTGTGGGTCAAACACCAGTTATGGATCACGGCCTTGTAGCCTGAAATCTTCTAATACTATTAAATAGTTAATTGTGTAATAGTTCATGTGTAAATCTTATATTACACTTATAAGTTTTTATAAGGTTTTATTTTATTTGTATTACAGTTTTCAATGCTTACACTTACTTCTGTACCTAAGTTTTATTTTCCTTCTCCACTCGTCCCTATTCATCCACTCCATGTCCTCTTGTTCTCATTCCAGTTCTTATTTCTTGCATCCACGAGTTTCGAGGTCTTCCTTTCTTTCTTCTTGCAGGTGGACACAATTCCAATGTTTTTCTGGGTAACCATTCTTCTTGCATTCGTCGTACATGCCCATAACAATTAAGTTCCTTATACCCGGCCATCATCATCATCCTTATCATCATCATCATCAACTTTCACCGGTGTGAAAAACGGGAAACTACCACACCTATAATTCCCTACAACTCTAATTCAACCCAGGAAGTTACTACAGACCTTATGGGCTACGCCAGTGTCCGCCTACGTACAGAGGGTAGATGTTGCCAAACTTCTAATAACGGAATTTGTTTGTTTAGGGAGGGGAGGACGGGCAAGGTTAGCAGTACTTTTTCAAATATATGTACTATACATTTAAAAAACATAGTTTTTCTTTTACGGCATGCAAACTAGTTTTATAGTAAATATGAGAGTCGACACTTTCACACAGGATAGCACAGAGCCGCACGAGCTCAGTGACAAGTGGTAACTGTTTTTTTTCTTTAAGAGGGGGTGGCTTGGACGGCTACAACTTACAACTATGTACCTGCTGTGTTGCAATCTTCAGTTTTATATAAGTATTTCTCTCAAGGAAATACTGTCAAAATGGCAACCCAATTCCCTATTCCAAACACACAGTAACTCCCTGGGTCGAATCTGACTGTAGTAAAGCTGCAAAGCATAGCATGAAAATGCTATGATTGCAGTGAAAGACCTGCCCTCGGGCAGAATTACTATGGATGGATATCTTATATTATCTGTAATTGAATGTCTAATATTCATTTTTTTCTCGTATGACTTCATTATTTTTTCCAATTATGAACATGTTGCTGCTCTCCTCAATAAATCCATCTCCATGGTCATAACTTTTTTGTTCTAAGTTTTCGTTGAATTTCCAAACTTCAGCTGCATATATGGTTTTTATAAATATTTATATTTAATTTAATTCTTCAAATGCTTGATTTTCTGTTAGGATAGAATCATTACACAGTTATCAATAACATTTATAGCTTCATACTTCATATGGATGATAAATTACGTAAGATATCAAGATTAAAATAAACCAATTATCAACTTAATTAAATAACGTATCTACAATCGTGATATATTAATGGGTGTAGACCTATGAAACGTTTCAGAGTTCAACAGAACTGCATATTTCAGCTGAAGCATGATTCTCAATTGGAACCCCACTAAAACGAAAGAACTCACTCGCTCTATCGAACTCATAGGTTTATGGCCGCGCGGACATAAGCTCTCCATAATCCCTATCCTGAGCTAATGTTTTTCTAATCATCTCCTGTATAATTTACTTCCCTCAAATCATGGTTTATATTATTCTCCCGTTTTCATTCTTGGTCAAAAAGCTTCCATGTCTCTCTTTCATTCCCCATTCGTGCTACATGTCCTGTCTGTCGCAGTCTACAAGACTCAATTGTTCTTATTATATTTGGTTTCCTATAAATACCGTATCATATAGCTCATTGTTAATTATGTAGTCTTCTCCATTCACCTTCTGTTCATTTCTCTTTGATCCAAAAATTTTCCTAAGAACTTTATTCTTTGATACTAGTTATCTTTTCTCCTCCCTTAAAATAAGGGTCTATGTTTCGCATCCACATAATAAAATTGAGAGAATAAAGTGTTATATATTTTTAGTTTAAGGTTTTTTGAGAGAAGTTGGGACGACAAGAGTCCTTGTTAATTGGAACCCTGCTATAAAATAAAATATTACTCTGTAATGGGGTGTAAGAGGTAGTGATGTGCATTCTATAACCTCTCCTACCTAATTCTCAACCTCACCTGCACGTGGTACACCCTGCTTTTAACTATCGAGGTAATAGGGACCGAGTCTGGCGATATAACCGTTCCATCAGATATGGAGGAAATTCCATATTTTGAACGCCTGACTAAAGGCTATAAGGTAGCAGCCCTACCACTAGTCTTGCTCTGTGGATGGCTGATAACCAACCCAGGGGACTTCCTACTACTCGAAGAAACTTAAGCAAAGACTGCTTCCAAAATTGGCATTCCAATATACCCCAACTGGACATAGGAACCAAGGAAGACCAAAGCATCGGTGGAAAGATCAAGACCATCTTCGCTAGGTTTACCGTACAGGCCACATGGCCTAAAACGAATTTGTTCATGATGATGATGATGATGATGATGATGATGATGATGATGATTACTCTGTAAATCTTTTGTTCCTTTCTGTTTTTCTTCGTTTCTGTTACAACGGCGTCATCAGCTTTCTTCTTCTTCTTCTTCTTCTTCCAAGGCTAAATTTCTTCCCATTTATTCCCCTTACATTCGACACCACTAGATTCAATTGTTCCGCAATTCAAAACACGTGTGAAGCTACCGTTTCCTCCATATAAGCAGTGCAGCCGTTCCTTAGTGAGCTTTGAGTCTTCTAATTTGCCTCAAAACACGTGACAAACCCAGCTTTGAGGAAGTCTGATGTTAAGGTTGTCAGCTTGAAGCATGCAGATTTATTCCGTGTCATATGATGTAATTACGAACGTATATGGTGTGGAATAAATTCTATAAGGAACCCTGTTGCAATGTGAATGTAAGTTCCCTACTGAGGATGCAATGGGCAGGGTGACCAGATTCTAAAATTCCAAAACCTTTCTCAGCGTACCGTTTGAAAAAAAAAAAAAAAAGTTATGCTACCCACGAACGTCAGAATAATACAACAACTAGTATATTACGATGCGAGATTGGGAAGTGGTTTTTACAGAAGCGAGGAAATGTTTAAAAACCGAGCGATAGCGAGATTTTGTAAAACACTTCACAAACGTGCATTGTACATTTTTTTTTGCGCGATGGCGTTTTCAAAACAATAAATAATAGTAAAATAATGGCATCTTCGTTGTAAATATTTGCGTTCATTATAAATAACTGACTAACGTTAACAATGTGGGCAATGTTTATTAGTTGAGACTACAAAAGGCCGTGAAACCAATCAGTTATAAAATAGCGGCAAGCTCGAATTTATTGTTTTTATATTGTTTCAAATAATGTGCAGTTCATTTAAAATGCAGTGATTTGTTTAGTATAATGTATATTAACACCACCTTTTGGATATATTTTTGTATATACATTGTACGTAGGGTACATAAAGGGCAGTGGTTTTACTTCCCAACAAGATTTCTAATATGTAATATTGCAGTATAGTTATTTAGGTTGGCAACCCCGAAATATAGGAGGTTGAACTTTCAATCAAGGTCGCCATTACTGTAAATATGACAAAATCTTATCGCGCAAGAAAATATTTTACATTAGAGACGGAATTCGAAAGTTTAGGTTAGACTGTGTTAGATAAAATGATGTTAAGTTATGCTAGATAAGGTAAATTTAAGTTAGGGTAGCTAAGTTTAGGATAGGTTAAGTTAGGTAATGTTAGTTTAGTTTCCTACATAAAATGACAGTTTTTAATGAGTTTTTCATTCTAAAACTTTATGTGACAGATTACAATACAATCTCCATGTTTATTTATCTCTGCACAAGACCTTTGAGATTATTATTATTTATTACACTTATAGAACATTTATTACAGCAATCCAACTGTATTTTACTGAACCATATATTTGTTTTTCATAAGATAGTCATAAAATTCTGAACATGTCTGACTGAAATGAGTTTTAACAATTAGTACATCCTTTAGAGTTTCTACATTAAGACGACATTTTTCTTCGAAGCAGAACATATTAATAAGACTGGAGATGTGCTCAACAGATGCAGTTGTCCCAGGAACACACAACACAAACTCTAACGTTTTGAAAATATCAACATTAATGTGGAATTCCCTGCATTATTGAAATATTATTATCCAAAATTGTAACACAGTAAGTTTTCTTGTTGCCCAGTCCCCAATGGTCTGGTGTATGATATTTCCTACAAAGATAAATTCATCAAACAACACATTCTCGTTTTTAAAAAGTCACAGATTAATAGTTAGAAAACACATTAAGTAAACCCTCAACATCACTCCATTCGGACACTTTTTTAAACATACCCAAGATACTTTGTTGATTACATTATTATGCCAACACCAATTTGTTATATATTCAACACAATTGTCGAAGAAAGATTCAGTAGAGGCAAAGAACTTTTCTTGGAGATGAGACCATTTTCTTCTACTTCATGGAGAATATTTCTGACACTTGAAGTGATAAATCTATTTGCCTTCCTGTTGGTAAGTGTTTCACAAAGGTTTTCAATCAAACCCGAAACCTCAACAAAAAAAAGCTCTTATTACTGCATTTGTCTTATCATTCTATTATATACTCTAATTGATCAGAAAGGAATTTCAGCCACAACAAAGAAGTTTCATCTGAGCAGAAGTTATTAAGAATGCGTAGGCACTTCTCTATTGACATAAAGTATGTCTTCAAACCATCATGCATGACAATAACTCTCTGAAGAACAGGATACAACTATATCCATCTAGTTTTGGTGTGGCTCAATAAATATATGTAGTTCACCTATGCAAATTCACAGAGCTCTTTCAGAGATTCAGTCCTAGCTGTGCAGTTATCGACGTACTCGTAAATTTTGTAGAGGATAACTTCAACATCAATCGGAAGACAATCTACAGTTGTCTGAATGTTATTATGTAGCACATGTGAACCACATCTACCTCTTGGTGCAATCTTACACACACACACACACACACACACACATATATATATATATATATATATACTTTTTCTTTCCAGCCTATCCCACCAAAATTACTGCTCGTGTTGTCTGGTGTGAAAGCAATTACTTTATTAAACATATTGTACTCTGTCAATATTTAGTAGGAAAGGAAACCTGATTTTTTATGAACATTAATTTGAAATATTTGTTAGTTCAATTAATTTAGTGATTATACCTTCTGAAGGATCAAAATAACGTAGAATGACTGGAACTATCTTCATTGCTTTGTCGTTAGAGGCGTCTATTAGCACTGACATATACTTTGCAGAAATCAACTTGGTTGCAAATCTTTTCAAAGCAAGATAACACGTTTACAATACAGTAGTTGCTTCGCATTTCGTACTGGTAAAGCAGAATTTCGACCTCTCGAATAGTTTGTGAACAACAGATGAAGTATACAGTCCATAGAGCGGAAACTGTGTTTATGAAAAACAGAGTGATAGGTGAAAGTGCTTTCCTCAGCAGTTAACTGAAGTTCTGAAGTTCCCACTGAAGAATTCTTGAAAAACGTTGTCACTTTAATACTCGAAGTTGAAGCTGAGACTGCATTTTTATGTTTATTTTTGCTAATATGGTCCTTGATGTCAGAGCGATCACTATGTGCAATTGATATTAAAGAATAGCAAATTGATTATTCAACTTTATTATTGAAATTAATTTCCCTTATAAAAGGAAAACCTGACTTTAATGCATCTCTGAGTATACATTTTCTTTAGTCATGTTCACTTGTAATTTAATACAGACAAACACGTGCTTAACAGAAACTTAAGGAAGAAACCGCCAAAATCTATTACTGACTTTAAATGGGATAGATAAAAAATAAATAGCCTCATCTCGTGTCCAATTCAGAATCGGGTCGATGAGTGAGATGAGATGAAGCCCCTATACTTATAGAGGTCTGTGAACGACAAGGGTGCCGGCCGACCACACCTGACGAACCGCCACACGGGCAGATGAATGAAATGGATGAGATAAGTATGGATAAATGGTGGAATGAAATTTGTCGCAGAGGAAAACGGGAGAAACCCTGAGAATAACCTGCCCAAGCTCTGTTTCGTCCACCACGAAAACCACGAGACCCCAGCGGTGAGATGCGGGCCTCTAATTGCTTGCGCCACGGAGCCGCTAAATAAGATAGATATTCAACCAATTTATTAGTTAGTTGTTACCAACTTTAATAATGAAATTTAAAAATTTCTAAATCAACGAATGATTATAATTATTTTTGGTTGAGAATCGACTCTAGTGTTGCATATAATAAAGTATCGCCAAAATTTAATGTTTCGCGAATATTTATTTTTAGCTAAAATTGTCATTCTTAAACACCAGGACTTTTACACGTCCCGAAAAACTTTCTTGGAACACCGGGACAATTGTAAAAACTGGGACTGTGCCGGTAAAATCGGGCCCATATTTCAATTTATCGGTACGCCTGGGGTTCAGGTACTTGTAAAAAACTCAAAAACCCTTTAGAAAATGTTGGACAGTATGTTTCAAGTCAGCTTGAACATAACTCATTTTTAACAATTGCATATTTGGCACCTTACTTTTCATCCCATAATTGAATCGACTCAAAAATGGAATAGGTTGATTCTAGTAGATGAAGATGTGCTCTTTCTAATAGTACTAAAGAAAACAACATTTCAGATGACGTAATTCACGTTATTTGATCTTGAACATAGCTCCTTTTAACAATTGCATATTTGGCACCATGTTTATGATCTAGTATAATCATAGATAAGTGGCTATGAATAAAGATATTTGGGCAGTGCACTTTTTCAATCACCATTAACAAATTTACCAAATATTCATCTCCGTTTGTTTTTTGTTCTTGAGATATTTGGCCCTAAAGAAGGACTAAAATTTGATATGACAGATTTTCTATAGCACTTTGATCCACGCTGGCGACTCCTAAAGTGGACTTTCTTTCGCTGGGCTACGTTTTTTGGATTTAGGAAAAAAAGTTGTGCAAGACATAGAAATAAGAGGTTCCTACTTGCATTTGCCTGTAGTAACAAATAATTAAGAATACGTTTATCTTTAAGTATATGTATATAGTACTAGCGTGCGCTGCTACACATAAAACATTAAATGTGTTTTTAATTTTAATTGAATAAGTTAAAAGAAAATTACGAGTTAATTAAACTGTATGGTACACATTGCGACGAACCAAACATGGCGGTTGCTAGAGTTCATTTTTAATGCCGGATTTCAGGTAAACCCCCACTTCTAATAACCAGATTTCGCTTATTTTTTAAATATATCTACCTCTGTTTATTTTAATGCCATATACCGAGTTTCGTTGTGAAACATCAAAAATTGCTACCGCTAGAGGATTTTTAAATGTTCGTTTCAGGTGAACTTCTAAAGTTAATGGTTTTAGAGAATAATAGATAGCGACTAAGCACTCTCCGTACCTGAAAATCTGTGTGTACAAATTTTCATAACAGTCGACCAACTTTTTTCGAGTTTTGCGAGCACAAATATAAGCAGGCTGAATTTTTACCCGGTCGAATTCGATGGAATTTTAGCATGGGAGCGTGCCCCCGAGTCTGAAAATGTTCGGTCTCGTATAAAGACTTATTTTCTAAATAGAGCATCTGAGTAAATTTTAATCATCCTTTCCTCCCCGTGTAATAACTTATTTGGCTATAAGGTGTATATTTGAATCGCTGAGCTAATCCTTATCACTTGTTGATATACAGGGTGTTGCAAAAAACCCACAACGGAGGTGAGGTATATATTGAGGATATGTTGATCATTTCTAATAACGTACCAATGTCCGGAAAAGATGCCTTTTCACACTATGACCAGTTAATTATGTCTCAAGATCACTGTTAGTTGAAAGAATTTGAAGAGTCACTACTTGACAACAACTCACAGGTACGGAACCTATGATACGTGGCTTCCCAAAGGAATGTGGCTGCAACACGACGGAGCTCCAGTCACTTCGATGTCAATGTGAGGAGACATTTGGATACTACTTATCCAGGTCGAGGTGAACCAGTCCCATGGCCTCCGAGATCACCTGATCTTAACTCTCTCGATTAATTTTTGTGGGGCGACATTAAACAGTCTGTTTATCAGACTCCAGTAGAGTTATGTATGGATCTTATAGCCCGAATCCACGCTGCTACAGAAATAATCCAAACTAGGCCAGGCGTATTTGAACGCGTGCGCCAATCACTAAACCGCCGATGTACGCTCTACAATATGATGGGAGGTGTATATTTTGGAAACTTGATGTGACTGTGACAGTAGAGGAAAAGATGGAAATATGGGCTAGGAGGGAAATATGGGCTACCACTAATTTTCGATCCGTATGGTGTCGCATTTGGTGAAAAACTCGCTTATTATGCCCTTATACTTCCACAAATATGAATCATATTTAGATATTTCATTGCTATCAAAGCTGTGGTAGTGGAAAGTAAAAATACGCCTTTTGTCTTCTCAGCAACTATTGAAAACTTTTTCAGGTATGCATATTTATATTTATTGATAGAAAAATATAGAAGTTTTAATTAAAGGATTGCATTCTGTGAGAACAGGAATAATATATTATATATAAATGTAAAACAAAGTATTTCAATGTTATTTACAAGATTTATAAACACAAATACGTTGACTATATGTTGCTGTAAATTTGGGCTACCACTGGCGTGGTAAATATGGGCTATGTAGCTCGTATTTGGAACTATTTTATTAAAGAGAATTAAATGTGTGTCTACGAAGAACAGAACATTGTCCTTTATGGAAAATTGAATTATAGCGTATAACAGAGAGAGTAAGTGAATGAGTGTGAAAGACAGAGGTAATAAAAGTAATAAATAATAGTTTTAAAAAACTAAAATAACACGCTTTATTAGAAAACTAAAAAATGAAAAATAATTTTAATTTCCAGTACGCTTGGGATAAAATAAAGTGGTCAACAAAAAAAATCATCTCCAACACATATAGAATGAAATTAGAGTTGTCAACAAAAAGAAAATAATTTTACCATCAAAAGCGTGGGGTGATTTTTATGACTTTTACATTTTCTTCATAGAGAGCTTACTTTTACCAATATCTGTTTATTATCAAATATGTTAATTGATATAGAGCACCCCACGCTTTTGATGGTAAAATTATTTTCTTTTTGTTGACAACTCTAATTTCATTCTATATGTGTTGGAGATGATTTTTTTGTTGACCACTTTATTTTATCCCAAGCGTACTGGAAATTAAAATTATTTTTCATTTTTTAGTTTTCTAATAAAGCGTGTTATTTTTGTTTTTTAAAACTATTATTTATTTTTTATTTTTTAGTTTTAATATTTTACAGAATAAGATAAAAATGTAAATATCTTTAAATTCGATACTATTGTAGTATGAGCTAAAAGTAATACTCTTCTATAAAAAAGACCTTCCCAGCCGGATTTGAACCAGCGACGTATGGATTACTGAAATTATATAGGCCCTACCACTAAGAGTTCACGGCTCTACCAACTGAGCTCTTACAACGATTGACTAAAAACTCGACAAGTCCGCAACCTATTATACCAGTTTTCATTTTTTTGATTTTCGGTTAATTCTGGCCAGGATTTTTTTAACAAAATATGAAATTATTGTATTGTCACAGGTCCTCTACACGTATACAAAGTTTCAAGTCGATCCAATGTTTCTAAGTAGGTGAAAATCGCGTTGAAAGATTCCGTTACATTGATACAAAATCACGTTTTTTGATTTTCTGATGATTATGGCCAGGATTTTAGAAAATAAATATGAAATTATTGTATTATCACGGGTCCTCTACAAGTATACAAAGTTTCAAGTCGATCCAATGTTTCTAAGTGGGTGAAAATCGGGTTGAAAGATTCCGTTACATTTATAAAGAAACACTGTTTTTTATTTTCTGATGATTATGGCCAGAATTTTAGAAAATAAATATGAAATTATTGTATTGTCACGGTTCCTCTACAAGTATACAAAGTTTCAAGTCGATCCGATGATTTTAAGTGGGTGAAAATCGCGTTGAAAGATTCCGTTACATAGATAGATAGATAGATAGATAGATAGATAGATAGATAGTTACAGGTCAAGCTAATATAAAGCGTGTAAAAATAGACTACATTATACCATTAAATGTATTTTAATGTTTATGTTCAAAATGCCTAGAAGTGATGTTAAATATATAAAAGTAAACACACGAAAACAGTGGAAAGATGAGGATATGATCAGAGCAATCAGTGCAGTCCGGAATAAAAGTATGGGAACTCTCAAAGCTGCTAAATCCTTTGAAGTGCCCCGAACAACTCTACAGACATTATCGAAAAAAGAAGTGTCACCACAGGAAGCAGCCGGAACAAAGCCCGGAAGTAAATGCGTTTTGGGTGAAAAATTAGAGAAGGAATTAGTAAAATATTTAATAACAATGGAGGAGAAATTCTATGGCATGTCCAGAGCTTATCTGCATAGAATGGCATTAGAGTTAGCACTAAGAAATCATATCAAACATCCATTTGGTTCCTAGATGGCTGGTCGAGCTTGGTTAAATCTTTTTCTAACAAGACACAAAACATTCTGACAATTCGACAACCTTGTGGCACTTCCTTTGATCGTGCACTGAGATTCAATAAGAAGAATGTTACCCAATTTTTTAATATTTGGAAAGTGAGTTTGAGAAACATTAGTTTGCTGCAGACAGAGTTTTTAATGTGGATGAGACTGTTGTCCAGAGCAAAGTGGCTGGAGTCATGGCACGGAAAGGAAAAAGACAGATTGCATCTCTGACTTCTGCTGAAGGGGGAGGTTTAACAGCCAGTTGATGAGAGGTGCTCTTCCTGCCACTTGCTCGATATGATATTGTAGAATTCTTTGGAAGGGCTTACTTGAAGATACAATCAAGTCATATCGCCGGAAATGGATTCAAAGAACTGGCATCTTCCCTGTGAATAGGAACATATTTTCCGACGAAGATTTCGCAGCAGCAGAATCTGAGGCAGTCAAGACCAGCAGCTCAATAAGTTATTCTCAGCACTTGTCATCGTCATCTCCACTCCCACCTCGAGCATCACCTCCAGATGTAGCAGAACCTTCAGTACACTCTACCACAGGAAGACTTTCGGGTAAAATTAAGTCGAATACATCTAGATTGGTTTCTCCATTTGATAGTTCTCGTGTTCCATCAAACAGTAGACCATCAACAACCAAACGAGGAAGAAAATCAACTGCTTCCACCCTCATAACAGGATTGCCATATAAAGCAGCACTTTCAGCATCTCAGTGCCATCAAAATGTTCGCGCAAAAAAAAAAAAAAAAAAAAAAAAAAAAAAAAAAAAAGTAGTGGGACGTCTGCTAGCCAAGTCCCAAAAGAATGATAAAACTAGGAAGAATTCTGATGATGACGTTTCAGATGTTCAACAAGCTGATTTGGAGGATAGTGATTTGGATTTGGGACCTAAAAAGCAGCCGGAAATTGATAAAACATGCTGTATTTTTGTGATATTCGTTTCAGTGATGATTATGGAGGATACCTTTGGATACAATGTCTTGTTTGCTCGAAGTGGGCACATAATGAGTGTGCACGTGCTACAGAGATGATTATGTCTGTGATTATTGCAATTAAAATTAATTAATCATAACTTTTTAGTTGAAAAAATGTGTAGAATATTAAATTTATTGTTAATACTTTTTTTAAATTTGTATGAGTGAATATTCGCGACACTTTCAAAGTTCTTGATAACACATTTATAGGTAGCCCATATTTAGACCACCAAAGTATTACATTTTACACTCTGGCATAAAACATTAAATAATTAAGAAAATAAGCATACTAATATCCATCAAATACTATATATTCATATAAAAATAATTGCTCTAATATCATAAAATTCCGTAAAATAAAAACGTATATTTATGCTCTTCAGAGTACAAAACAAAATGGTAGCCCATATTTACCTTCTTTCCTCTATTGTCAAGTACTGAATCTTGAAATCCAACCAATGGAATTAGTGAGAAGTTAGCTACTCATAGTGTGAAAACGCATCATTTCCGGACATTGCACAGTGATCCAGAATGCGAAATAATCGGCAAAAATCTGGAAGTCACTATTTGGGCTCCAAATCATTCCGCATGTGTAAGATTAACAATTTTAAGTGTAAAAAAAT
This sequence comes from Diploptera punctata, assembly GCA_030220185.1. Lineage (NCBI taxonomy): Eukaryota > Metazoa > Arthropoda > Insecta > Blattodea > Blaberidae > Diploptera > Diploptera punctata. Next base: position 437,711 of record JASPKZ010007441.1, read on the forward strand.
ATCTGGCTCTGCATACTTGATGCGAGGGCCTTTAATTAGTTGTTATATGCATGATATTCGTTATGACTGATTTAATAATACTTTGAAAATTAGATTAATCTAGTCACAAATAGACTCATGCATTTAGAAAATACTGATAATAATAAATAAATACCGGTAAATATAAATATCCTCAACTCCTGTCCAATTCAAGGTCGGGTCGAGAGATGAGATGAGCCCCTATATGTAGAGGCTTGTGAATGACAAGGGTGCAGGCCGATCACTCCTGACGCACCATTACAGGGATAAATGAATGAAATAATAATAATAATAATAATAATAATAATAATAATAACAATAATAATAATAATAATTGGCCATGAACCTTCGGGTTCGATAGTGCCAGTGAGTAAGTATAATAATAATAATAATAATAATGATAATAATAATAACAATAGCAATATATTTAATAATTAAATTAATGTTTTTATTACCTCACCTCATATCCTTTTTCTTTTTCTTCAGTTTCGGAGCTTATCTCCATATGTCATAACACCGGTCGACCAGAGGCTACTGACGATGGAGATAAGCTCCGAAACTGCAGTATAGAAAAAAAAAGGATATGAGGTGAGGTAATAAAAACATTAATTTAATTATTAAATTAAACCTCATAGTGTTCTTTCCCTGTGAAAGTTAAATAAAGCAATATATTTACTGGATATTTTAATGCAACTATACGCCAGGTTGTAAGATCCAACAAATTCTTTAATTGCACATCTGCAAAAGATTCACTAAAAATCCTTACTAGGATTAACAACGTTCTTTACTTAAGGATACGATTAAACGACTGATCGATGTTAGCAGCCTTTATTTTGATTACATTTTACTTTCGCTTAAATTAGCTTCAATAATTAAAGAAATAACTTCACTTCATTGTAAGGTTTTACTTGGAGTTGAGATTTTGATGATTTCGAAACTCGAAGGGTTTTTCCTGCTCTTGTTGGAGTTGTTTAAGACCGCTTCATTTACTAGTAAGTAAAGTAAAGGCCTCAGGAGGCCCTTGGGGTAGTAGGAGGTCAAGGCTCCCACTTTTTCTAGACAATCGGCACTTTTATGTCAGCCGGGTTGTCAGCCCTGCATGACGGCCGCCTTTACCCCCAGAACAAGCGTCTGGTACTCATTTCCGTTAGAGGCTGAGTCGACCCCAGGGCCATAGTGCCGCCAGAGGGTTTGGGTCAGTTTAAAAATTCTGACTCCAACGGGACTCGACCCTCGACCCTCCGGCTTGTAGCTCAGTGCTTTAACCACTACGCTACGGCGTGCCCCTCATTTACTAAGAACAGTTAAGCCTCGCACACTACGATGGTCAGATGGTGGAATTAAAGAAGGGCATAGAAGATTTTTGTAGGAAAACCAGACGGAAAATGCCCAGTTAGTAGACTAAAAATAAGATGAGAGAAAAACTTTAACCATGATTTGAGGATAGTAGATTATACGGGAGATGTTTGGAAAACTTTAGCTCAGGATAGGAATGTGTGGTGTCCGCGCGGCTATAAACCTAGAGACCCGATAGTGCCAGTGAGTTAATTAGTTATGCGTTTAAAGTTTTGTGTGTCAAATTAGTTATTTATATTGCAAAAGGCTAAAATAGATCATTATTTGTGAACGTGCCAGTGCGATGCGATTAATAGGCCTTTTTGTCGCTATAACACTTCTTTACTTCATGCTTATTTATATCTAACTCACTGGCACTATGGACATCGAGTTTCATGGCCGCTATCCTGAGCTAATGCTTACCAATCAACCCATGTATAATTTACTTCCCTTATTCATGGTTAATGTTATTCTCCCATCCCATTTTTGGTGCACCTATTGGGTGCTTCGCCTCTGGTTTTTCTGCAGTAAGATTACACGCATCTCTTTTATTCCCGTTTGTGCCACATGTCCTTCCAATAATATTCCAGCAGACTTGACTGGTTTTCCACAAAGAACATGTAGATCACTGTTAAGTGTTCATTTCTTTATTTGTGTATCTATATATTCCTAAGAAATTTATTTTCAAATACTCGTAATGTTTTCTCTCTCTTAAAGTAAGAGTCCATGATTCACATCCATATAATATAACTGGGAAAATAACCATTATATATATTTAGTTTAACTTTTTGGGGGAAGAAGTTGGGATAATAAAGAGTCTCTGTATTGAATAATTAGCATATTTTCAATGTACTCAGGTTGTAACTTTAATGGTGACAACTATTTAATACAAGTGGCGTGCATACCTGTGAAACGTCTACAGTCCTTCAATGTAGTACCCAGCATTGTCTACAACTCGTTGCCAGCGATGTGAAGTTGTAGTATCCCTGTAGCAGCTCCTGTTCTGTTGTTGTTTCTGGCGGACCGCCTTAATGCCAGCAGAACCTCGGGAACAGTCAGGAATCGAATGGAACGAAGTGGCCTTCCTTCATCTTAGGGATCAAATCATAATTACAGGGGCTTAACTCCGGTGAATGTGATGGATGGAAAATCACTTTCCACCCCCAGCGACGATACAGATGAGCTACAGGGTGTGCCGTGTGCGTCCGAGCATTATCCTGTAAAATGATTGGAGGTTTTGCAAAAAAATGTGGGCGCTTCTTTCGCAATGCTGGTCTCAGGTTATTCCCCACATAACGACGAAAATAATGCGAATTAAACGTTCGGTTCTGCGGGTGTGGGTGGTATGCGTTTTAGAATGACGCTAGAGCGCAGTGCGGATACAAGAATAACCAATCACTTTGACCATTTGTAAGGGCTACGAGAGCACAATTATTTTGCGTGGTGACCAGTAATGACGTCACTTTATGTATTGACGCTTAAGTAGAGGCTCGTACGATCTAGCCCAGGTTTCACCAATCTCAAAAATGGGACGTAAAAAAGCTTCGCCCATCATGGCCTTACGCCTGCAGTTGACTTTGAGATGGAGTCGTATCCTAGCCATTGCCTGTGCCTCAGTCAAATCCCAGGGAACTAGCCGAGGATGAAAATGTTCGCATTCTCAGGTGTTGTTTCGGGGAGAAGAAAACACAGTCATATCTCACGTACCATCTGCCGTTGATCGGTGTCTATTAGTGCGGAAAGCCAGTTAAAACGGAATAGGCAACTAACACTGGCCTAGCCATGTGCTCCATGCGGCCATTGCCCCCGTTAAAGGCTCTAACCACCACCTCACCACAGTACTATATGGTAATGCAGTGAGAACAACAATACTTCATCAATACCTTAATGAAGATGTAGTGCTGTGCGGCCACGGTCACATTCCAATTTTCAACCAAGATCGCTGTTTCTGCTTTGAAAACATGGCGAAACAATCAAAACCCTTAGAGAGGCAACCCCGAGGGAGACTAACCTCTCTCCAAAAGTGCACGTGCTTTGAGATATACGGACGAGTCAATTTACTTTAAGATAGGTAGACATGTATTAACATGTGACAGAAGTTACAACAATTAACTCCGTCTGATTTCGCTTCTATAGCAGTGTTGCCACTATTTTTGTTACATCCCACGTATACCTGCACCTCATTTATAACTGTAATTATTGTTCTAGGTACTTCAACTAAGCCACTTCCTCAAAATTTCCCTCATTTGCCATTAACAGTCCATTTCCATTATATAATGTATTTAAATGTATTATAAAAAACAATTAAAGTAATGTTGAATATTTAAGGTGACATTTTTGCAACAATACACAAATACGTATAAAACAAGTACAGGGTGGACCGCTCGAATGGACCTAATTTCAATTGCTTGTTACTGGCAAACGGTTGAAGATAGAAACTTAAAACAACGTTCATAGTACAGAAAAACTCACCAAGTTTCGAATCCTGTCGGTAGATGGCACAAAGATACGTTTCTCGTTCTTAGATTTAATTGTTTGTGAAAATGGCGACTCCGCAGATGAAAGCGCAAGCTGTTTTGTGGTATGCGGAGTTTAAATCAATCATTAGAGTTCAAAGGGAGTTCCGGCGTGTGTTTAACCGTGATGCTCCAACTGCTAGAAGCATAAAGAAGTGGCGTGATACATTATTAGCTACAGGATCTGTGTTGAAGAAGCATGGTGGTGGTCGCAGAGCATCCGATGAAATGGTAGCAAATGTTCAAGCCGCATTTGAGCGAAGCCCCCGGAAGTCATTAAGAAGAGCTTCGCGGGAACTTCAAATACCAAAATCGACATTACAACGGATGTCCACAAACGCCTCAAACTGCACGCATATAAAGTGCAGTTAGTGCAACGTCTGGAGCCGAATGACATGCCGAAACGAGTGGAATTCGCCAATACGATGCTGGACCGTCTCGGCGCTGATCCTGACTTCATGACCAAGATTTTCTTCTCGGACGAAGCCACTTTCCATTTGTCAGGCAAGGTAAACCGGCATAATGTGCGGATCTGGGGATCGGAGAATCCTCACGCTATTCAAGAGCATGTTCGTGATAGTCCGAAGATGAATGTTTGGTGCAGTTTGTCACATAATAAGGTCATTGGACCGTTTTTCTTCGCCGAGAAAACTGTTCGTGGTACCACATATCTGACATGCTGGAGCAGTTCTTCTTTCCACAAATTGAACAACTGCAGCCTAACATCGTTTTCCAGCAAGATGGTGCTCCTCCCCACTGGTCCAATGAAGTTCGTACGACTTTGGACAACATTTTCCCTGGCCGTTGGATTGGTAGGGGAGGACCAATCGCGTGGCCCCCGAGATCTCCCGATTTAACACCACTGGATTTCTTTCTCTGGGGCTATGTCAAAGATAAAGTTTACACCACCCCAGTCAAAGACCTTCGTGATCTTCGTGAGCGCATCATAGAGGCTATTGAGAACATTCCAGAAGACATACTCCAATGTACTTGGCAAGAAATTGTTCATCGCTTTGATATCGTCACAGTGACTGCTGGGGCTCATATAGAGATGTGGTGATCTGGATATCAAAACTTGGTGAGTTTTTCTGTAATATGAACGTTGTTTTAAGTTTCTATCTTCAACCGTTTGCCAGTAACAAGCAATTGAAATTAGGTCCATTCGAGCGGTCCACCCTGTATTATTGTGGATTAAACCTGTATTGAAATGCAAATAGTTTATTCGTGTGACTATACAATAAAAGCTCCTTATTCGCTGGGGATATGTTCCGCAAATATGCCGCGAATATGGAATGGTAATTGTATGGATATATAGGGGATATGTTCCAAGATTACAAAATAAAATAAAAATTATCAAAGTAAAATCAATTAATTACAGATTTCTATTAATTTATATTAATTATTACTGTCAGATTTAGGCAAGGGCATAAAGAACTTAGTATATTTTGTTCTCCTGTTTTGCCGCTTTTAAAATATTTTTCAATTTAGATTGATATTCAGCTGTCAATTCTGCGATAGAATTCCTTATTTTGTCTTCTGATTTCTTTATTCAGTAACATTGAAACAGCGTGATAAAGACGCAAACGACTCGCCAACGCGTAAATGGTCAAGCTTTAAACCACTACTTTTTTCCGCTTCGGAACTAATTTTATTTCCTTTTACTCGATATTATAAACTGGCAACAAAGCAGAAGAGACACGTGGTATTCAATCAAAATTGCTGCAACGAATGACAATAAAACACCGATTGTAGCGATGGCGGCATTTATCAATGGACATAGCGGCACGTGAAATACTGGGGCGGTGCCTTTTAACAAAGAACTTTAGGCTTATTGACAATAAGGTTTATTTTACTTTGATATTAATTTGTCTATTTGGTTTGAATCACTCACTGTAAAAGCCGCCTTGGTGAGATGAAAAATGTAGAAAGAGGTGCCGAAGTTAATAGGAAGGTGGTTCCAATAATTACATGAAGTCCATGGAAGCCTGTTGCTATAAAAGAGGTTGAGCCGTAAACTGAGTCTGCAGTTATTGTAAATGGGACCTCAGGCACGTGCCTGTAGTAAAAAAGTTGCCGATGCGTTAATAAAGGATATTAATCCTTCTAACATACCGACTCGATCTGCGATTAAAGAAATTTTAACCACGAATACAGGAACTGTCTCAATTTTTTAACCCGCGAATAAGGAGCTTTTACTGTATATTTAGTTTATTTCATGTTTACTTCCAACATCAATTTGATAGGATTTTTAACAGAATAAGTGTGTTGGCTTTTGCCATTTCCTCGCTAACGCCTAATTATACTACATAATTAGTACATGATAATAGCTTATTAATACTATTGAGTTGTGTGTTTCTTTATCCTCTAAATATATCCACTCCATGTTCTAAAACAGTATTAAATAGAGAAAATAGTGCATTTCCTTGTTTTACGCCATTGTGAATTTCAAAATGAAAAAAAATTACCTATTCGCACCCTAACTATTATGAGCAATGCTTTTATCATACTTTTGTGTCGTTTCGAAATGACTTATAGGTATATTTATTCATTTAATAAAATATCTTTGATTGATGCTTGTTTATAGACGCTTTAACTATGACATTTTATCGCGTCCCAATAAATTAAATATTTCGTTAAATGCAATAATTATTCTTATTGTTAATCACTTACTATGATTACTAACTGATAACAAAAGTTTGAAAATTAATATAAAGTTATAGAATATTCACCTGAAAGGTCCGTCTCCTCAACTTAATTAATCATTTAACTGTAGCGCTTTCGGGAAATCAAGCTATGCAAAACACGTTATCCATGAAGGGCATCGCATGTTAAATATTGAAAACACCCTAACAGTAATGCACAGAGAAAATAATCCAGCGAAGATAAACGTACTCGAAGAGATGGAAATCATGAAAGCAGCTCACAACGACAGCCTGATAAACGAAAACGAACCCAATACTTGCAACCTCCTCTACCAGATCTTCAGTGAAACACCAGTTTTGAATCCTGCCGATGATGGGACAAGTCCCGAAAGCGCTACTGTTAAATGATTAATTAAGTTGAGGAGACGGACCTTTCAGGTGAATATTCTATAATTTTATATTAATTTTGAATAAACCTCAACGGAACACATCATGAATCTTATAAAAGTTGAAAAGTGTGAAAAATTATTCATTAGTGAAAAATAATATAGCGTATTATTTTATTGCATGGAGTAATTATTGCTATGCGCCTTTATTTAACCTAACAAATGTTATGTTATGCAATGAATTTCTACTTCAACAACAATATAGACTAAATTGTCAGGATTATCGAACCGGTATGTTCATGGCCAAACGGACATAAGCTCTCCACACATCCCTATCCTGAGCTAAAGTTTTCAAATCATTCCCTGTACAATCTACTTCCCTTAAGTCATGGTTAATGTTATTCTCTCACCTCATTCTTGGCGTACTTATTAGGCGTTTACATCTGGTTTTCCTACAAGAAGCTTCCATGCCTCTCTTTCATTCCTCATTCGTACCACATGTCATGCCCATCGCAGATATTCTTATTATATTTGGTTTCCTATGAAGATAATGTAGATCATTGTTATGTAATCTTCTCTATTCACCTGTCTATCTCTCTTTGCTCCAAAAATGTTCCTCTTAACTTTAATATGAAATACTCGTAATTTGTTCTCCTCCCTTAAAGAAAGAGTTCATGTTTTACATCCATATAATATAACTGGGTGAATAACAGTTATATACATTTTCAGTTTATCGTTTTTTGAGAGAAGTTGGGGCAACTTTTTGTTAAATTTCTTTGTGCATCTCATTCCTAATTATCTATATATAAATAGGCCAAGACAAAACAGTTAAGTACCATTTTCTCCTCTGTTTATCAACTATTTTTAGTAGCTATTCACGAGCTTTATTGTTATCAATAAAAAATTTTGAGACAGTTCGAACTATCGTTATTAACTGCAAGACAGTGTTTATGCAAAATTTCCATTATGCAAGAGATAAATTTTTACAGAAGCATGTGATATACAAAGGTCATGCGAAAAAAAACCTACCTTTTTTAACGGCAAGGCACTAAAATCCAGTGTTAAAATCTCCCATTTAAACTAGACTACAGGGAAGTAATCCGAATCAAAATTGCTAATAGATTTGAAGTACTGAAATCTTCAGATGACAACGTGGTAAGAAAAGAAGAATCTGATATATATAAAGGATGAGAGGCTATAAGAGATACTATCAAATTATCAGCATCAGAAAGCATTGGTTATTTTAAAAAGAGACAAAATAAGAAATGATTTGATGAGGAATGTGCCAATATTGTAAAGAAAAGATATAGCAAAAATGAAATGGTTACACGAACCAAATGAGGTAAATTTAGAGCAATAGGGTAATATTAGACAGGAAACCACCAAGTTACTAAAGAGTAAAAAGAGGAAATATTTGAGAGAGAAGACTAATCATCTTAAAATTAATGCAAAAAATAGGGACATTAGATAATTATATCAGTGTATTAGAATAGAGAGGGGCACGCCGTAGCGTAGTGGTTAAGGCACTGAGCTACAAGCCGGAGGGTCGAGGGTTCAAGTCCCGTTGGGGTCAGGATTTTTAAACTGACCCAAACCCTCTGGCGGCACTATGGCCCTGGGGTCGACTCAGCCTCTAACGGAAATGAGTACCATTGTTCTGGGGGTAAAGGCGGCCGTCACGCAGGGCTGACAACCCGGCTGACGTAAAGTGCCGATTGTCTAGAAAAAGTGGGAGCCTTAACCTTCCTACTACCCCAAGGGCCTCCGGGCCTGTTGTGGGATCACTTTACTTTACTTTTTTATTAGAATAGAGAAGAAAGGTTTTCAGGCTAGGACAAACATAATTTGAAATGAAAATGGGGATATGATTGCAGATTCCAGGAATGTATTAAATAGCTGGAAAAGTTACTTTAATCAGCTATTAAATGTACATGCAGAACAGGATATTGAAGAGGATAATTTACAGACAGCACAAGCGCTAGTCACAGAAATAAGTGCATTTGAGGTTGAAATGGCAATAGAAAAATTTAAGATGTATAAAGCATCAGGTTCGAATGAGATCCCGGCAGAACTAATATAATCAGGGAGAAAAAAATTGATGGACAAGATATGCCGGTTACTTAATATGATTTGAGAAAAAAGAAGCTCTTCCAGATGAATGGAAAGAATCGATTATCGTACCAATTTATAAGAAAGGAGATAAAACTGATTGCTACAACTATAGGGGCATCTCATTACTTTCAACTTGGTACAAAATTCTAACAAATACATTAGTAAGCAGACTTACTCTTTATAGCCTATTGATGACATTCTAGAAGATCATCAATGTACATTTAGAAGAAACAGGTCTACAGCAGATCAGATTTTTAGTATAAGGCAGATTTTAGAAAAGAAATAGGAATATAATGGCATTGTACATCAACTATTCGTAGACTTGAAAAAGGCATACGATTCAATTAAGAGGGAGAAGTTATATAGTATCCTGCTGGAGTTCGGAATTCCTAAAAAGTTAGACTTACAAGAATGTGTCTAAAGCGTAAGGTGCGTGTAGGCAAACAGTTTTCGGATACTTTTGAAATCCACAATGGGTTGAAGCAAGGAGACGCGCTATCTCCTCTACTACTCGTATTTAATTCTGTACTAGAGCACGTCATCAAATCTTTAGAGGATGAAGAAGGCCTACAACTCAATGGTATTAAGAAGTTGTTAGTTTATACTGATGATGTAGTACTATTGGGCGATAGCGAGGATATACTAAAGGTCGACACGCACACACTATTGAGTAATATTAAGAAATTGGTACTGAAAGTAAATATCTCTCTCTTCTTCGGCTTTCCCCCACTTATAGGTTTGCCGTCTTCAATTTTCATTTATCTTTCTCATTCTAATCTCCCTCTTCCAAATTCCTATCATAAATTATGGTTCTGACGTAGGTTTTCCATTTCCATCTTGATGTGCCACGTTTATTTCTTCCAGGGGATGACCATTAGTGTATATTTTTTGGCCATCTTTCATTTTTCATTCTTTTTACATTGCTATACCTTTAAGCTTTTGATTTTCAATCCTCTTAACAACATATGTGGTGACATTCATTTCTTTCCAAAGGAATTCATTTCTTATTTTATCCTGTCTTGTTTTTTGGAGGCTTCTTCTAAAATAATAAAATTCAACTGTTCTAATTTTATTATTTTGTAATTCCGTCAAAGACCAAGTTTCACTTCAACATGACAAAATATTCTGTATAATGCTCTTATAAATTTTCATTTTAGTTTCCTTTGTAATATTTTTGTTCCAAATTATTCCATGTAATGTCTTAGTTGCATTTTTTGCCATTGCAATTTTAGTCTGTACATCTCTCTCACAGGTACCTAAACTTGTAATTATTGACCCAAGATATTTTTAAAAATTCACATTTTTTTTATTTTCCCTGTTTCAAGTATGAGGTCATCCACACCCTTTCCCAAACACATATATTCTGTTTTCTGTAAATTTATATTCAGTCCCCATTTTTATATTCTTCCATTAGTTTATTTATCATATATTTCATATCATCTTCATTCCCTGCAAAAATTATTTGATCATCTGTAAACAACAATGAATGTGGTACTTTTCCTCCTATAGGAATACCCATTTCAGAACATGTTTTATACCATAAATTAAGAGCCTCGTCTAAATAAATGTTATAAAGAATTGGTGACAAACTGCATCCCTGTTTAAGGCCTTTATTCACTGTGAATTCCTCTGTTAAATTATTCTGTATTTTTACTCTATCTTTTGTATTACTATAGATCCTCCTAACAATATTAATCCATTTATCACAGATATTCATATTTCTCATTGCCATCCATAACAATTGTCGAGGTACACTATCATATGCCATCTCTAAATCAATAAACGTCATGTGTAGTTCTTTATTTTTTGCTAAGATTTTCTCTTGTAATTGTCTAACACAGAAAATATTATCAATACATGAACTTCCACTCCGGAATCCACACTGTTCTTCTCTTAAAGTTATCTTTTATCTCTTTAAGTTTAAAATTTATAATGTTACTAAAAATCCTAGCTTTGAAGGTATAACGCTTATACCTCTATAATTGGAACACAGTTTTTTTATCACCTTTCTTAAAAATAGGAGTAACGTACGATAAATTCCAGTCTTCTGGGATATCGTTCTAATTTCAATTTTATTAAAAAGTTTTGTTAAAATATTACTAAAATATCTCCTCCACGTTTTAGGAGTTCCGTCTGAATATTTCCTGGTCCTGGTGCTCTCCCATTTTTTGCCTCTTTCAAAGCTCTTTTTACTTCATCTTCTGTTATCTCTGGAGTGTCAAATTTATATTCTGCATCCGTATCTTGAAGTTGAAACTCATTTCTATTTTCTTGAAATAAACCTTTATAATGTTGCATCCTTTCTGATGGTCTTATCAACTGAATATTTATCTTCTTTCTTTCTTTCTGATTTCCAGATATTTTGTAATGTTTTCCAAACTTCTTTGAATCTAGCATAACCAATCGAATGATCTATATTCGAGCATATATTATCCCAGTACTCATTTTTTGTTCTTCTCACTTCCACTTTTGTTTTATGTTTTAAAGTGATATATTCATTTCGAGATGTTGTTGAGTGATCTGATAATCATTTCATCCGTGCTTTCTTTTTTTCTTCTACTATTTTTTTTAATATCGTGATTAAACCATTATTATTTCTTTTTAATTCTAGATTTTCTGTCCCAAGTGCTTCTAAAGCTGCTGAATGTATACTTTCCTTTAGTCGATCATACATTTCCACTGCAGATTTATTTAAATTTAAATTAAGTTTTTGTTTTAATCTTGATTGAAAAGTATATTTTATACTCTCATCATAGAGTAATCTTTGTTCATTCAAAAGGGTTGTATTTATTCTGTCTTCCGTTATTTCAATATTTTGTTTCTTCCTACTTGTTAATATGAATTTTCCCAAAATAATCACTTCCGCAATCTGGTTTTCTATTCACTCTAACATCTTTCACTATCATATCACGTTTCTATATAATCAGTTATTGATTTGAGACTTTTTGTTGGCTGTTCCCATTTGTATTTATATATTTCCCGATGTTGGAAGAAACTATTCATTATCATATAGCCATGTTGTTTACATAAACTTATCAATCTATCTCCATTGTCATTTTCCACTTTTTTCCCCAAATGGTCCAATCACTTCATCTTTCATTCTGCTTCCTACTCGACTATTAAAATCTCCTGTTATTATTACTTCTTGATGTTTTTTATTTTGTCCAAAATTTCTGACAGTTTGTCAAAAAATTCATTTTTCTCTATGGTTGTTGCATCCTCATTTATGGCATGTACTCCTATTATTATAAGCTCTATCCCAAAAAGTTTGAAATTTAATTTAATAATTATTTTATCAATTTCTTCCCAAGATACTATATTTTTTACCAACTTATTTTTTATCAAAATGGATATACCTCTTTTTGCTCTACTCGTTTTTGGTACTCCACTCCAGATATGTGTATAATTTCCTAATTCTTCCTGTCCTTTCCCTTTCTTTTTTGTTTCTTAGAGTACAATAATATCTGCATTCATTGCTGTAATCCCTTCTATTACTTCTTGTTCTTTAGTATTCAAGCCTTGAACATTCCATGTGCCAATAGCAAAGGTCCGTTTTCGTAGCTTGAGTCTGTCATATTTAAATCCATCCGGCTGACATATTTTACTGAAGTACGTAGCGATATAGGCCTACTTTTTTCCAGGGCCAGGTTGCCAGCCTGACGCCTAACCCCCAGACACGGAGGACCTGGTTCTTTTTTTTTTTAAGGGTTTACTCCCTTAGCCGACAGGTCTCACTTTTATGGCGCTGAGAACTCGCCTTTCGTCCCATCCTGTTAGCTACACGTCTATTACGACTGCAGTCAGGAAGCACAACGAGAACGTAGGATTAGGACTTGCTGGCAGAGCTGCTAAAAAATTCGCAGTGGCATTACTCAAGATTTATTAAGGTATACATAATCGGCATCTACTCGTATATCCTTCTCGAGTCCGTACCAACCATTTGCTCCCCAAAGTAAATATCAATAAATATAAATATATGGTCTTACATAGAAATACATTATACAGTGGAAATGGACCGCTAATGACAAATGTGGCATATTTTGAGGAAGTGGCTGAATTCAAATACCGAGGAACAATAATCACATATAGGGATGAGATGCACAAAGAAATTAAACATAGGCTCAATTCTGGAAATGCGTGCTATTATGAATTACAGAGACACTTGATTTCCCAACTCCTTTCAAAGAACATAAACATGAAAATATATAAAACTAGTCGCATTATTCTACCAGTTATATTATATGGATGCGAAACATGGACTCTTATTTTAAGGGAGGAAAGGAGATTACAAATATTTGAGAATAAAGTTCTTAAGATTTTTTTACCCAAGAGAGAAAAACAGACAGGTGAATGGAGAAGACTAAATAACAGTGAAAGCCAGATATAATAAGAACAGTTAAGTCTCATAGACTGTGTTGGGCAGGACATATGGCACGAATGGGGAATGAAAGGCGTGCCTGGAAGCTTCTTGTAGGAAAACCAGAGGGAAAATGTCCTGTTGTTAGACCAAGAATGAGGTGGTATTATAACATTAATTATGATTTGAGAGAAGTAGATTATACAGGGAATGATTGGAAAGCATTAGCTCAGGATAGGGATGTATGGAGAGCTTTATGTCCGTGCGGTCATGAACCTACGGGTTCGATAGTGCCAGTTAGTTAGTTAGTTAGTTATGGGGAAGTATAAATACATCTACATAACAGTTAAATATCTTTTTCTCCTCTGTTTGTCAACCATTTTTTTGTTTAGTGATTACAGACGAGCTTTAGCGTTATCAATAAAAATTGGAAAGTTACCTCTGCCGTTTTTAATTGCAAGGCTAAGTTTACGGAAAATCTCAATTTGTGCAAGAGTTAAATTTCTTTCACAGAAGCTTGTGATGTACAAATGTTATGTGCAAAAAAACCTGCCTTTTTAACTGCAAGGCACTAAAATCCAGCGCCAAAGCTCCCATTTAAACTATAGGGGAGTAATACATTTTACATATTATAACCGAAAAAAATTACCTTGATTTTAATAATAATTTGGGATTTTATTTATTTGATTTTTAATTTAGAAAGTGACAAATAAATCCTAGTTAATATTTATTTATTGAATAATGATAAAACATGATGAATATTTTTGTGATATTGATGAGAAGAAAACAATCATTACGTCATACCTATTATTGTGATAAATAATATATATTGAAATTTACTGACAAATGATAATGGCAATAGAATGTTTAAATAATGTGGGCTAGAATCGGCCGGACGTACCATATACGTATGATTGGAGAATTGAGGAAGGAGACGGGCGAATCGTGTTCTTTCTTAATCAGGTAGCCAATCAAAACTTGACAAAAAATATCGTCGGAACGGATAATGTGATAATTTGCAACAAAAGAAAAGGAGAGAAGTCTAAAAGAAGATGCTGAATTATTGACGCCATTAAGTTCTGTCTACATAAAAATTAATTTAACAGATATATTACTTATAATACACCGCTCAAAAAAAATAGGGGATAACCTATTAGGACTATGTTTTTAGGAACAGTATTAGATGCAATCACTTTCTATTACTCCAAAAGAATGTCAACAAGAGTTTGAAGTCATTACGTAACCTCTGTACCACACCAGATGTCAAAGAGATCCTGATTAGGAATATGGCAAACAAACAAAGCAACATTAACATGGGTGAAAATGTTTCTTTAGTATGGTGTATGGTCTCCTCGAACGGCCAGCACTGCCTCACACCTGTGTGGCATTGGTGCAATGAGGTCAGCAATGAGTTCTTGGGGGATACGTGGCCACTCTTCCATAAGAGCAATGTGCAGCTCTGGAACAGTTGTGGGAGGTGCTGGTCTGCCTGCAATGCACCTGCCTAATGCATCCCACACATGCTCAATCGGATTTAAGTCCGGGGAGGAAGCTGGCCATTGCATACGCTCGATACCCTCCACTTCCAGCATGTCGTCTGTGGGGTCGTGCATTATCGTCCATAAAAAGAAAAGAATCACCTATGGCATCAGCATAATGCACGACAAACGGTCGGAGAATCTCATCTCTATACTTTACCGCAGTCAAAGTACCACCTGGGATAACGTAGAGGTCCGTACGTCCACCACTACTGACTCCTGCCTACACCATCAATCCACCGCCACCATATGGGGATCTTTCACGTACAAAAGCTGGATTGTTTCGTGTCCCTTTTTCTCTCCAGATGAATACACGCCGACTATCACATTCCATGTTGAATCGCGACTCATCAGAAAAAAGAAGTGATCTCCATTCAGCATGCCTCCACCCACAATGTTCCTCCGCCCAGTTTCTGCGATCTCTACGGTGTTGTGGAGTTAACCTGGTACACACCATAGGCCTACGGACATAGAGACCATTTCCATGCAGTCGATTAGGGACAGTTTGAGTTGACACCCTGCGTCCTGTTGTTGTTTGAAGTGTATTTCGCAATTGAGTTGCATTCTGCTGTCTATTCCGACGGGCTGTTAACAAGAGGTAACGGTCATCCCTTGCTGTTGTTGCCCTTGGTCGACCTTGTCCGGCTCTTCTGTGAACAATATGTTCTTTGAAAATGATTCCAAAGACTGGAAATCACGCTTTGAGACACCCCAATGGCTTGTGCCACCACTTGTTGTGTCTGTCCAGCTTCCATCCTTCCTATGGCCCTCCAAGCCATTGGTTCAGGTAAATCACGTTGTCGAGGCATCACTGTCCCTAAGGCAAGTCATTCACTAACTGAAAACTGGACTGGATTTAAAAACAGCAAACAAAACATTCACCCCCACACCACCCTTTCACATCAACAGTACAGACACTGCCCTCTGGTGTGATACCGAGGTTACGTAACAACTTCAAACTCTTATTTACATTATCTTGGAATAATAGAAAGTGATTGCATCTAATATTATTCCAAAAAACATAGTCTTAATAGGTTATTCTACAATATCCCCTAATTTTTTGAGCAGTGTAGCATAACAGGCTATAAAATAAATTCTCAGATTCTCAAAGAATTACAAACAGAATCAATTATGCAATATGTACAAAAATATAGCAAATAACTGGAAATCTCACATAAGAAAATTGAGCCGTACAAGAATACCACGTCAAATCTTAAATTATCAGCCATCAGGCAAGAGATCTTTGGGCAGACCCTTCGAACGTTGGATTGAGACCGTAACAGACCCCTAGGTCTATCACATAAAAGGACGAAGAAGAAGAAGAAGAAGAAAGAATAATATTATTACACTATAATATATAAATATATAATATATAAACAGTAAAAAAATAAAGTTTGATGTACGTAAATAACCTAAATAAAATAATTTTTATTTTATATATGAATTAAACAATAAAATAGAATATAAGTAAATATTTTATTATTAAATTAATAAACAAGTTTAATTTTATTTAAAGAAGAATCATTTATGAATTTAATAATATAATTAAATAATAAATATTGCAAATATAGGCTACTATATTGATAGTCATCGTATTTAATAATTGAAACAATTATAAAATGATCTTGTAGAAGATTTTCGGGCTTTACCTTGAGGATGCCGGACGCAGTCTCTGGCGAAACGTCGGGGAACTACAAGCCTCAAGACCACGGCCAACAGCTCGGAAAAATCATCATAGTAACTCCGGCCGTGAAAGCCTAAGTCAATAACAATTATAAAAGTTTCATCTCCAGTATCAAAACTTATTAGTGAACAATAAAATAATTCAATAAAGAAGAAATATATTTTATTCAATTAAAAAATATATATTACTCATCAATTGTGACAAGATGGAAAGCAACGGGAAGCTACCACACCTATAGTTCCCTAGTAAAGCTGTAAAGCATAGCATGAAAATTATATGATTGCAGTGAAAGACCTGCTCTAGGGCAGAATTACAATGGATGGATTGTGACAAGAATTAGCTCCCTGAGAAGAGAATATATACGTTTACAATGAGTTAATCACAGAGGCAAAATCTGTCCGTAGAATCTGTAGAGAAGGTGTACGAAATAAGCCATATGCTCAAGATGCGCGAAAAATGCACGGCCAATGAGGCCGCGGTAGGAAGTGCAGGAGGGAGAACACATCAGGTGACATTACTCACTTCGCTGTAGAGTTTCAAGCGAAAAAGATGTCTAATCGGAAAGCTGGCACGTTGGTAATGCAGAACTCGGAGGGATCGTAACTAGCAGCGTTCACCTTCAGACTGACTGACTTGGAAAGTAAAAAGCGCATGCGCTCTTAGGCTCCGTCCTCCGTATCTCCACAAACACGATGCTCGAATTTCTCTACAGATCCCACGGACATAGAATATACGATCATCCGGTCGGCATGTCGGATCCACCAGCCATTACAGCTGGTTTTCTCAATGTGCAGCCGCTACTTATTATAGCTACCCTCACGATTTTTGGGTGCTAATTTAGAATACTATCACACCCATCATCAGTTACACTCTATCATAAATATGCCTACCCTGTATGTTTAAGCTTATGGTCTAATACAATTTAAAACTAACAATGTCTAATATAATATATATAGTGACGTGTTATTTATGGTCGAAATTCGATCACCTGGCAAACACTTGTTTATTTAAATACAATAACTATTCTTATTGTTAATCAGTTCCCATGGTTACCAGCTGTTAACAAAAAATTGTACGCGATAGTGCGTTTTGTCGTACTTACAGCAATGCCAACCATGATTGAAAGTTCAACTTCCTACATTTCGGGGTTGTCAGCCTAAATAACTATAATGTAATAAATTAACTATAGGCCTACTGTAATATTTCGTATTACAAACACGCGTGTGGGAAGTAAAACCACTGCCCTCTATGTATACTACATACAATGTACATACAAAAAAATATCCAAAAGGTAGTGTTAATATACATTATACGAAACAAATCACTGCATTTTAAATGAATTGGAGTTTATTTCAAGATTTGTAAAATACATTGCTATACTCCATTGAGGTCACTTTGTTAAAATTTTAACAAATATAATACAGTACCTGATATCTCCGTCGTCAATAATCAGCAGTGTAGTTTTATAGGACTTTACTTGAAACAATAAAAAACAATAAATACGTACTTGCTGACATTTTATCACTAATTGGTCTCATGGCCTCCTGTTATTTTATCACTAATTGGTCTCACGGCCTCCTGTTGTTTCAACTAATACACATTGCCCACACTGTTAACGTTAGCCAATTGTTTATAATGAACGCAAATGCCTCGTCATCTAATTATTGACGCGCATGAATGGATCAACGCACGTTTTTGAAGTATTTTACAGAATCTCGGGAATTAAAAATCTCGCTATCGCTCGGTTTTTTTTAAATTTTCCTCGATTCTGTAAAAACCATTCCCAACCTCGCATCGTAATATACTATTGGAAAACCATACATTGGTGAAATAATTATAATAATATAAATATTATAGGATAGCCTATTATTTTATTGATTATTATATAATAATTGCTAGCCGGCTTTATTTAACCCAATAATATTTATGTTACGCAATGTAATGAATTCCTACTTCAACAACAATACAGGTAAATCGCCAGGATTAAATGAACAGATATTTATAATTCAGTTATTTAAAAATAATATAAAATTAACGACGAAGCTGATGAATTCTAGTGAGAAGTCACTGAAATAAATGGTTTATAATTTTGAGTCAATGTGGGAGATATCGCCAATGGTGGCCCGCGGTCCCGAAATAACGCGACTGCTCAGAGCTTCTTCGCGAGCTCAGTGGTGAAGATGTGCCTCTAGTCTTCAGCCACACCCCCAACACCTCAGGTAAGTCCAAATCCATAATCTATTATAACATCACTTAGTTTGGCGCAAGATCTTAAATAATATCATAGTGAGTAAATTGCATAAAAATCCCATTGTAACACATTTTCCCGCCGGATTCTTGTTGTCTTATTGTTTCAAGTAACTTTTGTTGTTATAACATTCAATTGCGTCTATTGTATCTGTTTAAAAACGAAGATGTAATATTTGGCCAAGTTCCATGTCTCTTTCTAGACGAGCCTAAAATGTTTTTCAAGATTTCTTTTTTGTTTGTTTTCGCACAAGATAATAAATAAATACACGAGAATACATTGTTTAATGCATGATGATATAGTATAAGTTATTTTATTTTTGTGCAATGCAATAATTTATATTTAGTATTACAAGGTTTTTGTAGAAAAAAAAACAACTCGATACGCCATCTTTGAATCGTATGACATGAACAGAGGAGAATTGTAAATCTATTTATTTATATAAAACGCTAGATATTTGTTATTTTCAATCTTGGAGACAATTCTAACGGCTTTGCTCCAGTCATCACATTTATGTGAGTAATTAATTATTTCTCAAATATAAAAATAAACTTTAATACATAAATATGTGTTGCAATCCGCCATCTTGAAAGATTCCTATGTTTAATATATTATTGTTTTCGGGTGTCGTGTTTCTTCAATGTAATGTTTCAAATCGAATTGTTTGCTTTCTAACATTTTTATGGTGTATGTTTCCTGATGAGATGGAATTTGTCGAATTTAAATTGCTACAGAAAAATGAATACTGATCATAACAGCTGTGGAGGTTTATTTTAGACGGGGTAAGATTTAAAATGTCTCCCACAGCGACAACCCAGACATTTGAGACAAGGTCAGTTCTATCTAATACAATTATTATTTCTTGTGTAAAAAAGTGTTTATTTTTAATTAATAATTCTGACATAATCATACACTTAATTTGTTTAGTTCATATTTTTATTTTATCAGTATGAAAATTATTTTTAAAAATTATCCCTCACTACTTCTACTCATTGTAAAAAAGTATGGCATGCGATTAATAAAATCATTCAGGTCAGATCAAATTTCCAACCTAACTCTTGAGATCACTTTCCTAGTACCTGGCTTTAATGAAAACTTGCAGATCACCTAACTGTTGAGATCACTTTCCTAGTACCTGGCTTTAATGAAAACTTGCTTGCTTATAATCAGTTTGTTCTAATACCACTTAAAAATAAAATATGTTTTCTTGTATCCATGATGTTCTAACTGCTCTTCTCCATCAGCTTAACTCATAAAATTGTACACTTTGTGGTACGAGAGTGTTAAACTCCTTTCCTCAAAACAGTGATATTCAGGAATGAGGACAACATCCAAAAATTAATTGAACATTCCTGAAATATTCATAGAAAAACGTCATATAATGGAAAAAGGCATGTAATGACAAATGAGGGAAAATGTGAAGAAGTGGCTGAATTCAGATACCTAGGAACAATAATTACAAACAGGAATGAGATGCACAAAGAATTTAAACATAGACTCAATTCTGGAAATGCATGTTATTATGTATTACAGTAACTCTTCCCAACCCAACTTCTTAAAAATACATTAAAATGGAAACATATAAAACTGTTATTCTCCCAGTTATATGAAAGAGAAACTTGGACTCTTACTTTATGAAGGAATGAAGGAGAAAATATTACGAGTATATGAGAATAAAGTTCTAAAGGGCACCCAGTACTTATTTGGGTTTAAAAAAAGATTTTTTTTTTTGCTTAAAAACATCCAGGAAGGTCTATTTTAACGATGTGTAATATTATTTTGTCAATTTTGGAATTTAAACCCATACAATTAATTTATAAAAATGGCGTCTCTGTGTTCTGCTAATGTGCACTTTTTTTTTTTTTTTGCATTTTCCCGTAGCTTGTATTTTTTCATAATTTGGTACACTTTTCTCTGAAACTATGAAAGATAGGAGAATAATGTTTGTCATGGATATGCAGTTTAAAGAGCTCTATAATAACAAGGTAAATTTATCTTTGTGCTATTGATAGTGTTTGAAATTTAAAAAAAAATGTATGCAACATTTTAACAAAAAAAATATGGTCTTTGAATTTTTTAAAAATAAATCACAATCCATATCTGAACGCAAGCAAACCTTATTATTCTCAAATGAACTATGGAAAATAATATACTAAATTTTGGAAACAATTGGATAAGTAGTTTTTTTTAGAAAATTATCAAGACAATACTTTCAAGAAGTTGGATTTTTTATTTTCATATTTTTGTATTTTAAATTACTCATGAAGAAATATGTCTAAAAGGTTAACCAGAGTGTCATTATATTCAGGAAGACTTGTTTAATTAGTTACATAATTTTCACGCACATAACTTAAGAACAAGCTAAGATAATAATTTTTGTACGTTGCATATTTTTAAACCAAACTGTAAGGAAATTAATACTGGGTGGCCTTAAGGACATGTTTTAACCAAAGGGAGATGAACAGACAGGCAAATGGAGAAGACTACATAACAATGAGGTACAGGACAATATATAATAAAAACAGTTAAGTCTCGTAGACTGTAGTGGGCAGGGTATGTGGCTAGAGGAATGAAAGAGGGGCATGGAAGCTTCTTGTAGGAAAACAAGAGGAGAATAACATTAACCATGATTTGAGAGAAGTAGATTATACAGGAGATAATTGGAAAACATTACCTCAAGAGAGTGTACAGAGTTTATGTCCGCACGGCCATGAACCTATGGGTTCGACAGTGCCAATGACCTAATTAGTTAATTATAACAAGGTGGTTATAAGCAGGATTATATAGGATATCAAGAATATGACCTTAGACTTAAACTTGTTAACACTTGATTATAACCATTATTTTGTTTGAAATTTAAACATTAGAATGGAATTTTAATAATTTTGATTAGCCAAATTCTCAAATAAAATACCCCATATTTACTATTAAATATGAAAGTATATTATTTCCAAGTATTAAAAAAATGTTTATGCAAATTGGTTTGGAAATACTTACAAACTATGGGATGGAATTTTGAAAATATGTAAAAATCACTGAGAAAACTGGCCCTCATTATGTCATGTTTTCCCTGAAGTCTCTTTCTATTCTCTTTGCTCAGCAATCCTGAAGAATCCCATCTACTAATAAAAAATAATTTCTTTCAGTTTTACAATATTTGTCATAACGTATCATTTTCAGTCTGATTGGAAACTTTTCTTCTTAAATTAATGTGTTTGAATGTATTTCCTCCTATAACTTGGAGCCTCACATTAACGCATAGTAGCGATTTCCAAAGGACTGTAGTAGCTATTGAGGTTTTTCACAAAGATCTTTTGTAAAACTTTTACAAATTGTCAAGGAGCCTATTATCCAGACACCGAAAATTACCATGGCAAATGTGTGTGTCGTGTAACTAGCGAACACTGTTTCTTTGTTTGCGTATATCATTCAATTTTAAAAATGATATTGAGTTTGTTAACAAAAAACTCGGACCATTAAGACTGGGGGTTAACCTGAAATGAAAATATGAAATCGCTCTAGCGGGCGCAATTTTCGATTTTTGTAGCGAAAGTCTCGATATATGCCATTGAAACAAAATGAAGATATCAAAAAGAAATCCAACCGATAGAAGTGGGGATTTAACTGAAAGCCGAAATTTAAACACTTCTGTCGTAGGCATGCTTGTTTTCTCGCAACGAAACTGAATTCATAAAATTTAATTAAAAAGTGGAAACTATATTCCGTAAACTAGCAAAATCGGACCATAAATTCAATTTGTGGTTCTTGAGTGATGATTTTTTTTAATGAGATCAATATTTTATTTTATTTCTCTGTTCTCTCGATGGAAAGTATGGCGGGACATTCTAATGTCCCTACATTTTTCTTTCTATTGTTGGCAACTTCACAGAGTTAATCTAAATCAACCCGCAGGTTTATGTCCGCACGTACATAAGCTATCCATACATCCCTATCTAGAGCTAACAAATTATCTCTGTATAATCTACTTCCCTCAAATCATGGTTAATGTTATTCTCCCACCTCATTCTTGGTCTATTAACTGGGGTGTTTTCCCTCTGGTTATCCTACAAGGAATTTCCATAACCCTCTTTCATTCCCCATTCATTCCACATGTCCTGCCCATCGCATTCTACGAGACTTAACTGTTCTTATTATATCTTGTTTCCTCGAGGATTCGAGTCCCGGTGCGGTCAGGATTTTTAAACTGACCTAGACCTTCTGGTGGCACTATGGCCCTGGGGTAGAATCAGCCTCTGACGGAAATGAGTGCCGAATGCCTGTTCTGGTGTTAAAGGCGGCCGGTACGCAGGGCTGACATCAAATGCCGATTGTCTAGAACATGTTGGAGCCTTAACCTCCTACTACTCCAACAGTCTCCTATGGTCTGTAGTGGGATCACTTTATCTTTACCTTACCTATAACGATCATGCAGCTCACTGTGATATAGACTTCTCTGTTCATCTCTCTTTGGTTCAAACATTTTCCTAAGAACTTCATTCTCAAATACTCGTAATCTCCTCTCCTCCCTTAAGGTAAGTCCATGTTTCCCATCCAAACAATATTCTATTCTATAGTGTTCTGCCCTAGGGCAGGTCCTTCACTGCAATCATTTTCATGCTATGTTTTGCAGCTTTACAAGATAATTAAGTCCACCGCTGTGGTCTTGAGGTAGCGTGCTGCCTTGTCACGCAGCGGGCCCGGGTTCGATCCCCGGTCGGGGCAGTTTTTCTGGGTGAGGTTTTATCGAGGTTTTTCCTCACCTGTAAGACAAATGTCAGGAAAACTTTAAGGCCCAAAACGGTCCCCGAAATCATGTGGCCATCATCATCATCCTTATCATTATCATCATCATCATCATCATCATCATCATTATTCACCGGTGTAGAAAGTAACGGGAAGCTAACACACCTACAATTCCCTAGTAAAGCTGCAGACATGGCATGCAAATGCTATGATTGCAGTGATGGACCTGCCTTCGGGCAGAATTACTATGGATGGATGGAAGGTAATTAATTATAGGTCTAGGTGTGGTAGTTTCCCGTTGCTATATACACCGGGGATAATGATGATGATGGCCAGATGATGTTCGGGGACCTTTTGGGCCTGAAAGCCTCCTGACATTTGCCTTACAGGTGAGAAAACCCTCCGAAAAAACCTCACCCAGGAAGCTTGTCCCGATCGGAATCGAACCCGGGCTCGCGGCGTGACAAGGCAGCACGTTACCTCGAGACCACAACGATGGACCCATATAGGCCTAATATAACCGGGAGAATAACAGTTTTATATATTTTCAGTTTAACGTTTTTCAAGAGAAATTGGAACGACAAGAGTCCTTGTAATGCGCAATAGCAGGCATTTCCAGAATTGAGCCTATGTTTAATTTATCTTTGCATCTCTTTCGTGTTTGCATTTATTATTCTTAGGCATTTTAATTCAACCACTTCTTCAAAATATCTCACATTTGTCATTAACTGTCATTTCCATTGGATATAATGTTTTTCTAAGTGTGAACATATAGGCCTATTATTTCTATTGGTGTTTACTTCCAGGTTTATCACAGAATAGAATTACCGTAAACAACTTATAAGGAAACTGTTAATTCCAACATTTTACAATTAAATCACTTCAACAGATACAAGGCCCCTAACGTGTAGATACATATCTGTTCTGCGTTCGTCACTAACACACACGTTGAAGAGTTTTTCAACTACCTGTGTATGAGGTCAGTGGTTATTGTGCCTGTCTCTACACCTCTTCTGAGCCAAGTTCCAGTTGTAATGTAAACAAACTAAATGTATGCTGATTTTTCATTGGTCGAATAATAGTTTTACCTTTAAGCGTGTAAGAAAGCGTTCCACCTCTAACATTCGAAATAAAGGAAATGGAAATAATATATATTTATTATGTATGTATTTATTTATATATTATCTAGCACATGTCTTTATAAGTTACAGGGAGAACCTTAATAGTATATTACGATGCGAGGTTGGGAAGTGTTTTTTTATAGAAGTGAGGAAATGATTAAAAACCGAGCGATAGTAAGGTTTTTAATTTCCGAGATTTTGTAAAACACTTCACAAACGTGTGTTGTACATCCTTTTTTGCTCGATGGTGTTTTTAAAATAATAAATAATAATAAAATAATAACATCTTTGTTGGAAATATTTGCGTTCGTTATAAACAACTGACTGGCGTTAGAAGTCTGGCCAAAGTAGGCCTATATACGAATGCTGAAAATAATTTAGTTGAGACTACAGCAGACTATGACACTAATTAGGTATAAAATGGCGGCAAGTATGAATTTATTGTTTTATATTGTTCCAAATAAAGTTCAGTTCATTTAAAATGCAGTGATTTGTTTTGTGTAATTTATATTAACACTACCTTTCGGATATATTTTTATATATACATTGTACGTAGTATACATAAAAAGGCAGTGGTTTTACTTCCCGTCCTAGGTAGGTAATTTGTAATATTACAGTATAGTTATTTAGTTATTAATAGGTTGGTAACCCCAAAAAATGTATGAAATTGAACTTTCAATGATGGTCGCTATTCCTG
The DNA here is from genome assembly GCA_030220185.1 of Diploptera punctata. Lineage (NCBI taxonomy): Eukaryota > Metazoa > Arthropoda > Insecta > Blattodea > Blaberidae > Diploptera > Diploptera punctata. The sequence goes on from JASPKZ010007441.1 coordinate 463,108, forward strand.
ACAGAACACACTATCGTGCAAAAAATGTATAATTACATTTTTAATCGAGACCAGACTCATGGGCTAGTGGTCAGCGTTTCTGACTACAGTTCGTGAGGTCCCGGGTTCGATTCCCGGTCAAACTATAAGAATTTTTCCTTAAAGGGATTTATTCCTGTGGTAGCTCATGGTCTGGAACTTAGGTTAAGTTTAGATTAAGAACTCTCCTGGCACTTCATTATCATTTATCACCCATCATATCATCGGGTTAACGTAACTCCTCCTTCTAGGCGCCCCAACTTCAGAAGTGGGTTACAATTAACCCAATGCCAGGAGAGAACACCAGAAATATCGAAATGACAACCTGGGGTATTGAATAAAAAAAATAATAGATTAAATAAGCATTGTTATATTCTTACGCACGCGCAATGCAGAATACGTTCGGATTTCTATTGTCTTAAAATGGCCGCTTTCTGCAGAATTTCTTACAACATTGGAAAAGAGATCATTTGAAAAGAGAAGAGAAACAAGTTATTTTTAACGTTTTCTAACAGTTTAGTGAAAAGCATCCAACATTAGCCATTGAGGATGTGGTGAAAATAACAGAAGAATTTACAGGTGAGTCAGTATAAATCATATATTTTGCTCCTAATGAATTTGCAACTAAAGGATTTCTATCAACATCAAGGGAAAAGCGTAAAAATCCGATTAGGTAGACCCATATATAATTTTTGTCACAAATAAATAAGAAACGGAAGTTCTTAATTATTGTTACCATCTTACCTTGTATTCACTCTTATTTCCCTTAAATACGATGTCTATCGACAATTCCGTACACAATTCAGCCATATGACGGGTAAAAGTAGTACCAAGGTTCCCCCAATAGACGGAGTCGGCGGAGTAATATCATACCTACGCAAGTTTATTTACAGTAGAACTGGAATTTAGCTCGGAATTAGTATAGATTCGAGGTTCGTTATTCAAACCACACCGGGATAAATTGTCTTTTCAGGCCTAGAAAATTCTTCATAGGGCTGCGGGTACCTTTGTACAGGAAGTAGGACTTACATGTCAGCAGAAACAATTATGATAAAGTTATGTAAACTTCTGGTCTTCTTCTTCCTGCAAAATGATAGCTTAACATATGCTTGGGTATCCTGTGATCTTCCATTCGATGGACATGTTACATCCATCTTGACATATATTCAGAAAATTTGTTTTCTAAAAGTTTCATGTGTAATTCATCTAAGGTCTTCATTTTTATGATCTATTATTATTATTTTATTATTGTATTAATAATAATAATAATAATAATCATAATAATAATAATAACAGCAATAATAACAATAATAATAATCATAATAATAATAATAATATATAATATTGTAATAACAAAAACAAGAGTTTTATTTAAAATACAAAATTATATATTATATAATTGTAGTTATATTTTTTTGGATGAACGCAGGCCACAAAAAAATTGTATTTTCATGTTGAATATTTCTGAATAAATGTTTGGCTGTAAAAATTTCACCTACGGCTACCTCATGTGTTAGTTAATTTTGCATATCAGTATTGCGTTTTATTTGTATAGCGACCAGATTAGGTGTGGGAATGTGAACTTTCGATCCATGACAATAAGATTGGTAACTGCTGTACAATAGATCGTCCAAGCCGTGGCTAGGGCATGCGGCTGTTACGACTAGAATCCCAGATTTTGAAGGAACATTAGCTGTGGTCATACTGTGATTTTTCGTATTTTCTCGGGATTCTCCCGTTTCTTGAATTTCATACCACCAATACAATGCTCTTCCCTCCCCTATCATGTCACTTCATTTTCATTTATTCGCTCATTCATTTCGTATCACCTTCATCTCATCTCATTTAGGATAAATAGTTTGGTCTGGCTAAATACAGGTGTTTAAAATATATGGTTGTGGTGATTCAGGAGGATGGAGCTCATCCGTATACTTTCTCACGACTCTGAGTCTTTGTAACAACTAGAGATGAAATAATTCTTCGTAAACACGATATCAGCGTATGGTTGAAGCGATCATTGTACATGACGTCAGATTGAAGGGGATTAGAATAGTTTCCTGTACCGTCTGGTTATAGCAACAGTTTAGAATAACCACTTTACATTAGTTATATTTCAGTCCAAATGTTCCTAACAGTCAGTGCGCAACTTTTATATTCCACCGATGTGATCTCGAGGTAGCATGCTACTTTAAGTATAGGATTAAGGATTCTCCTGGTGCACCACTATCATCAACACCCATCATATCATCAGGGTAGCGTAACCCCTCTTTTCAGGCGCCCCAACCTCAGTATAATTACCCCAATGCCAGGAGAGAACACCAGAAATGTCGAAATGGCAACCTGGGGCATTGAATAAATAATAATAATAATAATAATAATAATAATAATAATTTGTAAGTGTGAATCCTGCTCTTGTTTACATCTGACCTGCGTTCAGAGTGACCTCTACTGTATGGCGTAGTCTATCTCGAGTCATTCGAAGAAAATGTTTCATCTTTAATATCAACTTAGGGTTTAATAGGACCAAAGGGAGCGTTGTAGCCCCTCCTTGAAATCCTGGGCCCAGCTCAGAAAATGGAGACATGAGTCGTGTGTCGAAACCAGGAATACCATAACAGCCAACATAACACCTAGAATATATTTCATTTCCATTCATGCATAACAACGATATAATATAATGAACTACACTAGGCTGCCGTGTTAAGGGGATTGAAAACCCGAGCCGATACGCTGTTTTAATATAATTTAACTAACTATCGAACCCGTAGGTTCATGGCTGCGCGAACATAAGCTCTCCGTATATCCCTATCCTGAGCCAATGTTTTCCAGTCATCCCCTGTATGATCTACTTCCCTCAAATCATAGTTAATGTTATTCTCGCACCTCATTCTTGGCCTACCAACTAGGCGTTTTCCTTCTGCTTTTCCTACAAGAAGCTTCCATGCACGTCTTTCATTCCCCACTCGTGCCACATGTCCTGCCCATCGCAGTCTATCTGACTTAACTGTTCTCATTATATCTGGCTTCCTATAAAGACCATGTAATTCACTGTTATGCAGTTTTCTCCATTCACCTGTCTGTTCCTCTCTCTCTGGTCCAAAATTTTTCCCAAAAACTTTATTCTCAAATACTCGTAATCTCCTTTCCTTCCTTAAAGTAAGAGTTCATGTTTCGTATCCATATAATATAACTGGTAGAATAATAGTTTTATATCTTTTCAGTTTAACGTTTTTTGAAAGGAGTTGGGAAGTTGAGAGTCTCTGTAATGCCTAATAACACGCATTTCCAGAATTGAGCCTACATTTAATTTCCTTGTGCATCTCATTCCTGTTTGTGATTATTGTTCCTAGGTATTTGAATTCAGCCACTTCCTCAAAATTTCCCTCATTTGCCATTAACTGTCCATTTCCATTATATAATATATTTTTATGTGTGGCCATTTATTTAGTTTTATTGATTTTACTTGCAGTCCTATTTTTTTAGTGTTACTCAGTAGTGTGTGCGTGTTGGTCTTTAGTATCTCCTCGCAATCGGCCAATAGTACTACATTTAATATAATCTACATCGTCAAAAAAAAAAAAAGATGTTACTTTGCCAAAATTGACTACAATTCTATACAACTCCTAAGAATTTTATATAACTCCTACATTTGTATGTTTCATGTAACACACACACTGTACATAGGCCTACAGGTTTTCAGGTACGGTGAATGTTTAGTCGCTATATATTATGTTCTAAAACTATTAGGTGTTGGAGTTCACCCGAAACGAAAATTAAGAAGTTACTCTAGCGGTTGCAATTTTCGATGTTTCGCAACGAAATTCAGTATGTTCTATTAAAATAAACCGCTGTAGGTATTATCCAAAACTCAACGAAATCTGAACGTTAAAAGTGGAAGTTTACCAGAAATTCGAAACTAAAATTTAACTCTAGCAACAGCCATGTTTGGTTGGTCGCAATATATACTATACAGTGTAATGAATCCTTAAATTTCTTTTTTGCGCAATAATGCGTTTTGTCGTACTTACAGCAATGGCTACCATGATTTTAAGTTCAACTTCCTACATTTCGGAGTTGCCTACCTAAATAACTATACTGTTATATTATATATTACAAATACGCGTGTGGGAAGTAAAAACACTGCCCTCTACGTATACTACATACAATGTATATAAAAATATCCAAAAGATAGTGTTAATATACATTATACGAAACAAATCACTGCATGTTAAATTAACTGAACTTCATTTTAAACTATATAAAACAATAAATACGTACTTGCAGCCATTTTATTACTGATTGGTGTCATGGCCTGCTGTAGTCTCAACTAATTAACATTGACCACATTCTTAACGTTTGTCAGTTGCTTATAATGAACACAAATATTTCCAACAAATATGTTATTATTTTACTATTATTTATTATTTTGAAAACACCATCGCGCAAAAAATAATGTACAACGTACGCCTGTGAAGTGTTTTACAGAAGTGAGGAAATGTTTAAAAACCGAGAGATAGCGAGGTTTTTAAACATTTTCCTCGATTCTGTAAAAACCATTTCCCAACCTCGCATCGTAATATACTATTTTGCGCGATAGTGCATTTTGTCGTGCTTACAGCAATGGCGACCATAATTGAAAGTTCAACTTCCTACATTTCGGGGTTGCCAACCTAAATAACTATACTGCAATAAGAATAACTATACTGTAACAGTACATATTACACCGTCCTTACTCAACGCCAAGAGGAGGACATCCGCAGACAAAGAAGAAGGGATTAGATGTAATCTAGCAATAAGTTAGTTGTAAGTTAGTAAATTAAGTATTAGTTTTAACGCTTAGGTTAAACAACACCATGTAAATATTACTAGATTAGGTAGTAGATTTAAGACTTAAGACTTAAGTTAAGGATTAATATGTAAACATAACTGTATATAAGTAGTATTAAGAACAAACGCCCGAAACTTGTATCCAGAAAATGAACAAAATAAAAACAGCAGAGAATAAGTAGGGACAAGAGCAGACCTGGGGATGTGGGCATTAAGCTCGAGGAAACCCAGGGGAATGGTGGTGGGGCTCTTAATAAAAAAAGGTACATATTACACCGTGACGTAGTGGTGGGAGACTGGAGATCAGAAGCTCCTTTCTCTTGGTTCAATGAACCCGAGGTCCATCTATGGGGGCACCAAGGGCGGATGAGCACCCTGGATGCCTACATTGCTCAGTGGGTTGGACTCACAGCAGCGGCACGACGCACAGTGTGCTATTTTAACAATCTAGGGCGATTTAATTCAAAATTTCAAGGTTAATTAATAAAAGTGATATTTTGTAACTTACATATAAACAAACCTGTTAGTATATACGTGTAATTATTTTGTTTCTAGGCATGCGCAGGGACTCATAAATAAGATCTAAACACAAGAGTCACGCGCAGATGCGTAATCTGTCTTATTGAGTAGCTTGATTAATCGAGTTGCTTTGTGTAGAGAATAAAGTCGGTTTACGTGTTATTGTGATATTTATGTTTAGTTTAGGGTTCTGTAAGTTACGTAAGATAGGTTTCATCTGTTTGGATTTACAAGAATGTTAATGTGAAAGAAGACTTTTAACTGTGTTCCAATTTAAGTTTATTACCGAAATATTTTAGGCTAGAACGTTCTTATATGGACGTACGAGTATATGGCCTTCTAATTGCATTATTTTTATTTATTGACATCCCTTCTGTTGGAAACAGTAGAGAAAAATTGCGTTCATCTGGGTTTCTTTAGCTTATTCTTCTTTGTTTCACAATGGTTCCCCTTACTTCCCGGCGCGCAATTTTCGAAGTGTGGTCCGGAAATAATAAAAGGGAACGTTGTGATACAGTGTATGAATTTGTGTTTAAACAAATTAAGCATGTGACAGTCTCTGATGTCGTTATTAAGAATTTAAAGGCCTACATGAGAAGTGTGTGTCAGCAATTTGAAGAAAGATGGAACAAAAGTTATCGTCATCGTGGTAGATTCCTGGAAAATTATTCAGACTGGCTACAAGAAAATATTAATTTTCCCGTGACCGATTGTGAATCTCTGCCTTCTACTTCTACAGATCAACCGCCTTCTAGTTCTGGTAGGCCATTAAAATCATTCGAAGAATGTTGTGAAAGGACGAAAATGCGGAAGCTTAGAGAATTCGTTCGGTCAACAAGCCTAGAAGAAATATCTACTGTTGCTGAAATAAAGTTGCGTGATAAGGGAAAGAAAAATACTCTGCTGCAATAGTCAAAGAATTAACCCTTGCATCATCTTCACGAGGCATCAGAATGAAATAGAGTCGACGGCTGTTTTTAGATAAACCGAAGAGTTTATCAGTTGATCGAGCCCGAGCGACGATGATAGAGATGCCAGTTTTTCAATTCGCCGATATATAAATACTAAAATTGAGAATAGGAAGAAGTACATTCAGAACATATTCAAGAATGAGGCAGACCTACTGGTGGATATGCCAACACAATATGCGGGAAATATGAATAATGGAAACACACTGTTGGTCGATTTTTCAGAAACACCGTAAAGACTGCCCAAATAACAGGTATCAATTTTGAGCTAATTTGCCGTTTTCATGTCATATTAGAGACACTGAGGTACGGGTTTTCCATAAATGCTGATGCTTTTAGGAAGTATGCTGATGAAACGAGACATCTGCATTTGAAAGAATACAGTTAGGTTTATTTGCCAAGCAATGTACACAAAATTGTATGCCACGGCAAGCTTGTTGTTGCCTCTTGTATTCTTTCGATTGGTCAACTTTCGGAAGAAGCACAAGAAGCAAGAAACAAAGATAGTAGAAGATATCGGGAACATTTCACAAGAAGAATTTCGAGGGTCGACACAAACACCGATATTTCCACAGACTTTTTATATCTTCTGATCCTTTCTTGGCCAACTTGAGGCATAATCCTAAAAGAAAACACGGTTAAATTTCACAGGAAGTTCTCTCATTGCTCTCGGCACCTACTTTAGATACAGAGGCAACAGATTTCCATAAAACAGACCCATATTATGCAGATTAATATTTTTGTAAAATATTACTATCTGTCTTTATTTCTTTATATTATGCGCAAAATAATGAGAATAAAAAATTCATAACGTATTTTTCTGAAAGAAATAGAAAAGCAATTGTATTTTTTTGTTTTAATTTATAGAATAATGACAATATATAAATCATAATATACTTTCTAATAAATAGAATACCTATTTGTAAAATAATTAAATTAAAAAAATACTTAATGAATTTATATGTTCTTAGAAATATAGAATCATTTGTTATTTTTCTATATTTGTAAAATGATTAAAAAATTGGTGGATTTTGTAAAAAAACAATAATATTTAAGAATTTTTTATTTGAAAAATAATGATAAATAATTCATAAATAATTATATGTTTTGTGTATGAAATTAAATACCACTTGTTCTCTATAATATGTGAAATGTTTATATTAAAAATATATATTAAAAAAATAGAATATGCACATGTGATTTTTTTCATTTGTAAAATTGCGATAAATTGAACATATTTGTTTTTGTAAGAAATGCAATATATTTGTAATTTATAATATGTAAATCAATGATGTATTATTCAAAATAATAAATTGAATATTTTGGTAAGAAATAGAAAATAATTTGTGTGCATTAATTTTGTAAAATAATTGAGAATAAAATAATACATAACAAAAATTAATTTTTACGGAAAATATTAGTAGGAATAGATTTATATTACCAAGAGCGTTATCAAAATAATGTTACAAGTGGCGTAGAAAACAATAAAGACTGAAAATAGTAAAATTATCAAGCCAAGAATTAAATCTCCCTAGAATCGTCAAATATCACATTGTGTGAACGGGCTGGTTGGGACAATACCGGGCGTAATGCTGGGAATTACCACCATGTCAGGAAGCTTGGAAACGGAAAAGCGCGATCTTTTTGGGTGTGGGATTTGCGCAGACTCCTGGACCGGGTGGCCCAAGGACAATCTGTGAGGTCGTCAGGAATTGAGCGACCTGACGTACTAGTAATGCTCAGGCTGGACCTACTTCAGCAACAAAACACGTCCCCAGCTGGTGCACTGGGGGAATAGTCGGTGGATCTTCTCGACAGTCCTCCCGGCTAAGTCCAAGAGACTCGTGAACCATTAGTGGTGTCGGCAGGAGATGAGCACCCTGTCGTACTGCACGGCTCGGACCAGCGCAGAGGGGAGCAACTGTGCTGGCTCCCGGCTAAACCTACGGGCTCATGGACAAACTGTGGGGTCGCCAGGAAATGAGCACCTGGACGTACTACAGTATCACACTGTGGGGCTTGAGGATTCAAGCCCTAGCCGGTCTCACAACGGCTGCAGGATGCGTCCCTGGAGGTAGAACAGGGGGACGGTCGGTGGATCTGCGACATCAGTCCTCCCGGCTAGGCTCGAGGAGCCCGTGAACCAACTGTGGGATCGTCAGGAATGAGCGACCTGACGTACTATGTAGCTCAGCAATTTCCCTGAAGTTGCGACTCCAACGCCTTCTCCCTGAGGTGTTGGTTTTAAGGCCGATAACTTGAACGTGGAAGCGAGGTAGATAGGGAGGACAAGATTCTGGGACTTGGGAGAATGGTCTTTGACCAAGGTATCCTAAGGGATGGAGGCACGGGTCCAGATGTTCAGTACATATTACAAACACGCGTATGGGAAGTAAAACCACTGCCCTCTATGTATACTACATGCAATATATATACAAAAAATATACAAAAGTCAGTGTTAATATACATTATACGAAACAAATCACTCATTTAAATGAACTGAAGTTTATTTGAAACAACATAAAACAATAAATACTTACTTGCCTCCATTTTATAACTAATTCGTGCCACGGCCTCCTGTAATTTGGGGCAGTAAGTTTATAGTGGCTGTTAAATATCACTAGGGTTTCACTTTGATTTAATTGAGAATTTACTTGCCCTTCCTCGGTAGCTAGTCGGTTCCTGTTTCAGGGTGAGCGCTGAGACTCCTATCTATATAGGGTTCGGAAGGAGAATTGCGTGGGAACAGACAATCACTAATTATTTGAATTATTTTATTTAATTAATCTCTGCCAATTTAAATGCACGTTACACAGTAAAAATAAAACTTTTCTGTCCCTGGCCTTCGATATTTCGCTAATGAGGACTAGCAAATGATTTATGGCTTCGGGAGATTTTTCCTAAGTCCATAATCGTTGTTAAAAGTAATTTTTTTACTATACAATCAAGATCTTCTTCCTTCTAAGTGTCGAGTATAAGCGCAAGTGTGTTAAATTTTGTCCTCATGAGTTCCGTATCGAAGTCAGGACCAATTATTCCCATATATGGTCTCTACCCTAACTCTGATTTCGATTGGTTAGAATATTTAATCACATGTCCTCCAAGGGCGTAACTATTTTATTTAAACCACCACCTACCTTTAGATTTTATTCTCACGGCTAGGGACCGTGTTTGCCAGCTTGGGCTTAACGCGATTGTAAATTTGGAGTCTGACATTTCTCCCAAACGTGAGTTTTGAAGCTAGACCCAGCTTAAACATTTCAGGTCTAATTTGAGGAGTTACATGTTTATGACCTCTTTTACTTAGGGTTTCAACCGCTTCTTGTGAGAACTATTTACCAATATGAAACTTATTTTATTTTTAACTATATTCTATTCCTTCATTATTTATTCATTTCTTATATTCCTTAATCGCTATTAGGGCCGTATCATATTCGTCTCAAATTTCAACTAATAAACATTTCCCACACTATTAACGTTAGTCAGTTGTTTATAATGAACACTAATATTTCCAACAAATATGTTATTATTTTACTATTATTTATTATATTGAAACACCGTCGCGCAAAAAAAAAATGTACCATGCACGTTTCTTAAGTTTTTTACAGACTCGAGGAAAATGTTTAAAAACCGAGCATTTGCGATGGCTCGGTTTTTTAAACATTTTCCTCGATTCTCTAAAAACCACTTCCCAATCTTGCATCGCAATATGCTATTTACTTATTCAGCTAAAAGTAAAAACACATGCTTCATTTATTTTAGCGTAGCAGCTCACGCCGGGTATAAAGAATTTTGAATCGGTCACTTTATTGGATACTTCGTTTCAAATGGTCAAATAATATTTTGATTTGTGCTTTCCCCTAAGTTTATCAATTAACCAAATGTGAGTATTGAGAACTATTAATTGTTTCAGAAGATGGCGGAAGACAGAAGACGATCTCAGCAAGAATGTAAAGACAAATGAAGCAGAAGTAATAAATATTGTAAATATGTTGACGGAATCTTGCCGCAATCATCAGCGACATTACCACAAGCATTATCACTGCAATGGCCGACAGCGTGACAAAAAGATTTCTTCAGAGTCTACAAAATGTGAAGAATCCAGCGATAACAGCAAGGAGCAAAAACAACATGTTGGAAGAGTGCTACGCAACAGATGTTACAGGTACGTTACCATTTTTATTCTTATGAGAATCCGTATGTTAAGTTTTTGGATTTGGAGGCTTTTATCTTTCTCCAAATAACTCAGCCATATGTTGAAATAATATTTTGTACTCATTTTCGTGAGGGATTAAGAATTAGAGATAAAAATATGAAAAGTGCATGATTAGACTAAGCAAAAGAATTATATTCAAATTATGATAGTTAAAATATTTAATTTATTTGTTAGGTTCAGTATTCTCTGAAATTGTTTTAAATAATAATAATCGTCATCCATGCAAGTATTAGGCCGTGTGGCCTGTTACGGTCTCAAAGAGGAATTTTACATCCAGCGCTTTTTTGGACGTCCCAGAGATCTTTTGCCTTGGGGACAGTAGCGAAGTATGGCTTTTGGAATTCTATGAGACAGCATTTGTTGAAGATGGGCTCTCCAGTTGTTCTGGTAGTTTTGTATATGGTGAAGAATGGGTTCTACATCCAACTCTTCCATAATTTCCTCATTTCTTTTATGGTCCCACTTTGTGCAGCCTGCTGTACGGCGCATAAATCGCATCTCATTTGCTGTTTTTCGGCTTTCATCTCTTCTTCGTATTGTCCATGCTTCACTACCATATCTTAATACTGGTTTGCGAGAACCTTATAAAGCCGTATTCTTGTGTTCTTCTGTACTAAAGATGGTTTCATTATACTGTTAATTATCCCCGTCGTTTTTGTAAAATCTGTGATTTTCTTTGATATATCAGCTTCATCTTGAGACGACCTGTTTTAAATAATAATAAAAATAATAGTTTTATTTTAAATAAAAATAGTAGATTTATTTTAAATAAAACTATAATTTAATATAAATTAAATTACAGTTATATTTTTGGATGAATACAGACAGCAAAAGAAAAAAATGCCACCTATACCTCGAGAGCCGCTTGTTTTATACACCTTCTCTTTATATAAGTATACATCGCATAAGTATCTGGTCGGCCGAAATGGTCTGTAAATTCAAAATATGCCACATTAAGGTCACCTCTCCTGCCAATGAGGAATCCGAAGCACAAAAAGTTCAGAACATATCCTCATATTAAACAAATTAACGTCCGTGTTTTACAAAAGACAAAATAAGCATACATGGGATTTTAAACGGAAAATAATAATAATAATAATAATAATAATAATAATAATAATAATACTTTATTTATTCTGGCAGAGTTAAGGCCATAAGGCCCTCTCTTCCACTCAACCAGCACAAATACAAATAAATATTCGACAAATATAGATATACACTATACTAATTATAAACAGTTAAAGATACAATAAATGTAGCAATGTAAATGTCATGTACAAACAACATTTTATAGGGTAATAACAATAATGATACGATAATAATAATAATAATAATAATAATAATAATAATAATAATAATAATAATTATTATAATAATAATATAAATATGATACATCATACGGGAAACACCAATTAATTATCATTAAAAAGGACAAAAAAGGAAAACATTTTTAAACGAGATCATAAAAACTAATCATGGTTCAATTTCTATCAGCCGAAACCTACAATTCGATATTCTATTCTTTGCTGATGATTTAGCTTTGATTGAAGATGAACTTCAATATTTTGTACATAATCTAAATTAAATCTAACATGTCTGTTTAATCCTTGGGATTAAAAGACTCTTTTCGAATGTTGATCTCGCTGAACCCCTATAGTATAATGCAAAAGCTTCCTGATTCCTGACTACCTTCCCCTGGCCATATAACTTCCTGCAAGATGACTATATCCAAGGGTGATTTATTTAATTATTTGTTAATATTTCTGGTGCCCCACTACGATGTCCTAAAATTCAACTTTTTAGGAACATATTCCTTTGTCATGGACCTCTGAAGTTGTCCCGACCTGAAGATCCAAATGAGGAACTATTTTATCTCCAAATGACAAAAAGGAAAACATTAAAAAGACCTTAAAAAGAGCCGTAAGAATATAAAAAAGGATACATAATCACTGCTGCCACTTATAATTATATATATATATATATATACACACACCAGTCCAGTTAGACACCTTGTCGACAGTGCTGCTTCCATAATAATAAATATATTCTGAAATAGCCTATTTAAAGCTTTGCCCGTTTAAAAATATACCATTATTTTTCGAGAAAAATAGGTTAGATATTTAATTCAGGTACACTATAAGAATGCATTTGTGGAATGTATAAATAGTCAACGGTCAACTTGGTCATTTCTTGTTTACCTCTTTCAATTGAATTCAGCTAATTTATCACTGTAGTAGTTTATTCCTCGAAATTTGTATAAAAAGTCAGACTTATTCGAATCTAATTACACAAGGAGTAGGATGCGGGTAGGCAAATTGATAATTTTGAAATCATTTAGAGCAATCAGCATTAAATTAGAAACAATATAAATGATGAATAAAACAAGAAATGATGACCTGTTGAACGAGAACACACCCTACCAGATCAACCTGTTATACAACATGCTCATTAAACATAATCAGTACCCAAAAGAACAGCTTTGAAAATGGAAAGGTTTATCTGATTACTTTAAACAAATTTAATTTATTGGGACGACTGCCATCACAGATAGAACTTTTATTGTTTTATATACTTATTGCAGCTACCCAAATTCCTCATGATGCTGGGTAGGCACCGTGAACATATATAATTAGAAGTCACTATAAAGACATACTTGGTATAAAATTCAATAAATCCTTATTGATTATTAAGCTCCATCTTTCTAGACGCTCATACGTAAATACCACATCCTCCTTAGTCCATAGGTATCATACATGATACATTTGGTGTGTATTGTTTACTCACTTCGCAAATAGTGAATATCATACCCTACCTTCGTAGCTTCAAGCTCATATGAGACCCTTAGAAACCAAGGGGTACAAGAAACAAATTGCCATCATATTTGAAGAGAAAAATTATACGCTCAGACTGGGGCTTGAACCCAGGATCTTTGGCTTTCTAGGCCAATACTCTACCGACTGAACTACCTGAGCAAGTTCCAAATTAAACGCAAATGTTTCTCTTATATACGCTGTCAATTCCCGCGCACCAAATGCTATGAAACTTTTGCTTCTATCTTGCAAATGGCGGCTTCTTTATTAAGAAGACATTTATCTGGGAATTTTACATTACATTATAAAGCCAGTACGGCTTCTTTCGATGTTTTTATTATTAATTTCATACATCTCAATGATGGATAAATCATATTTGAAGAGAAAAATTATACGCTCAGATTGTAACTTGCTCAGGTAGCTCAGTCGGTAGAGTATTGGTCTAGAAAGCCAAAGGTCCCGGGTTCAAGCCCCAGTCTGAGTGTATAATTTGTCTCTTCAAATATGATTTATCCATCATTGAGATATGGAATGAATAATAAAATCATCGAACAAATTGCTAATTTTGGAGTTAAGTGTAGATTTTAGTAGTTAAAGCAATTACTGAGTGAATTAGTAAATGGATACAAGTAAAATCTGTCTGGTACTGAAATCTAATGGTTAAAAAGAAAACTGCTAAGACAATCAGATATGGAGTGTCTCATCTTTGAACATCATTTACTCAAAACTGATATTTTGTTACTTATAGCCTTTGGCTTCTAAGGGTCTCATATATGTTTTTTTTTTATTTCAAACTGCAGACTTTAGATGGCAGCATCAAATTAAGGGCAAAAACTTGATTGAGACCAAGGTATCACATATGATACCGTGCATAAAACCCCGTTAAATGTCTTCCCTTTAAAAAAATGTTTCTTGAAAATAATTGTTATTTTGACCCCTATGGGCCCATTAAACGTGAAAATAAAATTATATATATATATATAAAGTAAGTAAAGTGATCCCACAACAGGCCCGGAGGCCCTTAGGGTAGTAGGAGGTTAAGGCTCCCACTTTTTCTAGACAATCGGCACTTGATGTCAGCCGGGTTGTCAGCCCTGCGTGACGGCCGCCTTTACCCCAGAACAAGCGCCTGGTACTCATTTCCGTTACAGGCTGAGTCGACCCCAGGGCCATAGTGCCGCCAGAAGGTTTTGGTCAGTTTAAAAATCCTGACCCCACCGGGACTTGAAAACTCAACCCTCCGGCTTGTAGCTCAGTGCCTTAACCACTACGCTACGGCGTGCTCCCATATATATATATATATATATATATATATTAGTTATTTATTTATTTAGCCTGGTGGAGCTATAGTTGACTAAATATCAATTCAAGATCCCCAACATTTTTTTAACTCCCAATTGTTTTTTATTTGGCCCCTAGAAATGTATTAAGCACAAATATGAGTATGTATATATTTAAACTAGACCATCGGAAAGAAACACCGATATCTTAAAAGAATTGAAGACTACGCCAATTTTGGAATATATTAAACAGTACCAACTAAATTGGAAACACCATCTTGAAAGAATGAGTTCAAATCGGATCCCCAAAGCTGTTTATAATTATATACCAAGAGGACGAAGATCACTGGGCCGTCCTATGAAACGCTGGAGGGAAAATTTTCTATAGGATCGTAACAGGCCTTGGCCTAATACTTGGAAGGAAGAAGAAGAAGAAGATCTATATAAACTTTTCTTCGTGACTTATGAGGTGACTGGCCGAAATTCTATGAGAAAATGTCTTCCCCCATAGGGACTTGAATCACCGCAAGTCTCATAGCTCTGCGTTAAGGCATGAGTCTTAAACCGCTAGGCTACACAGTATTTACTAGAATTTTTATTTTAAATTTTCTGTCGCTGTAGGCTGCATTATTATACAAGATTGTAAAATATGACATAATGGCTTCCATATACTGTTTTTTTATTAAATGCCCTAGGTCGTCATTTTGACATTTCTGATGTTCTCTCCTATGGACAATAATAAAACTGTTAAAAAAGATCTATATGGCATAAATATTACAAATCAAAAAAGTTGGAAGACCAAAATTAAAAGGGGAGAATGAGGTCTTGCAGGATATTAGGAATTAGTAAAATTAGAAATTGGAAGAATTTAGCAGCAAATAGAGAAGTCTGGAAGGATATTCTGAGGAAGGCTAGGGCCCAAAATGAGCTGTCATGCCATGTATGATGATCATGTTCTCTCCTGACACTGGTGTAATTGTAACCCACTTCTGAGGCTGGGGCACCTGATGACAGGGTTACGCTGCCCCGATTATATGATGGGTGATGATGATGATAGTGGTGCGCCAGGAGAGTTTTTGAACTTAAATTTAATATAAGACGATTATGAATTATGATGATTATTATAGTTATATGATATTGGGAGAATATTTGGGTCTCAAAGTTTCCTGACATTTGATTTACAAATAGTAAAAAAAAAAAAAAAACGAAAAAAAGGACTCGGCCAGTAAACTCGTCTCGACCGAGGCTTGAACTCGGTCCCGCTGCGAGACAAGGCAGCACGCCACCTAGAGACCACAGCGGTGGACTCTTGAATAATCTGTAAACATGTGGATATTAAAGCTTGAAAGTGCTCTATTTCTGAACAAGACTGTATTTTAAATAGGATAACAGTGGGTTGTGCAAAAAGCTTGTGAATAAGAACAAATAAAAAAACTTTTAATTACTCTATAATCGGTGTCTTCCTGTGTGCAATAACTTTAACGCTTGCTTACGGTAATGACAGGTCAGAGGTCACCAACTGCCCTGCATTACTGGAAAATTCCTTACTTTTCTCACATTTTAAAATCCCTAAAATCTAAAATTTCACTGTTACGTTATAATTTTGGATGCGAAACATAGTTTCTAACTTTAACAGAGGAGAAAGATTCGGAGTATTAGAGAATAAAGTGTGGAAAATGTTTGTACCAAATAAAGATGAATTGACTATGCTAGTTGATGGGTAGCTACATTGCTACCCATATCAACCCTATAATGCGCAATATTGGCCACCAAACACAACGGTGTGCTACACACCGAAAGATATTTTGATAGGGTTAAACCATAAAACTTATGGAGTACAGTCCAATAAAATCACAATAAAACACTTTAATTTTCCAACAACGTCATTTAGGTAGGAAAAATAATATCAGATAACCCTATACAGCGAGCATCAAGAGTAATTAGCCGTCAAGAGATAAACAAATCTCAGAATCGGCAACTGGACGGTGCACTGTTGCCGTCACAAAAAGCAAGCAAAGCAGGTGTATGGAGAAAACTACATAACCGTGACCTACCTGATCTTCATGAGAAACCAGATGATACAGTTTTGTACACATAGATGACCAAAAGAAGTGACAAAAATGGGAAATACAAGACGGGCATGAAAACTTGTACGAAAATCATTAAAGCGCCAGGTAGAATGATACAGGAGAGAGTAACGATAATCATTAGTTTAAGGGAAGAATTATATAGAGTATGATGGGAAAAATTAACTCAGTATAGGGATATATAGAGAGCTAAAGTCCACGCGGTACTGCCAGTAAGTTTGTTGCAATGTTAAAATTTAACTAACTCATTGTCACTATCGAATCCGTAGGTTCATGGCCGCACGGACATAAACTTTCCACACATCCCTATCCTGGGCTAATGTTTTTCAATCATCCCCTCTGTAATCTACTTCCCTCAAACCATTGTTAGTGTTATTCTCTCGCCTCGTTCTTGGTCTACCAAATGAGCGTTTTCTCTCTGGTTTTCCTACAAAAAGCTTCCATGTCCCTCTTTTATTCCTCATTCATCCCATATGTCCTGCCCATCGTAGTCTGAGACTTACCTGTTCTTATTATATCTGGCTTCCTATAAAGACCATGTAGTTCACTGTTATGTATAGTCTTCTCCATTCACCTGTCTTTTCATCTCTCATTGGTCTAAAACGTTTTCTGAAAACTTTATTCTCAAAAAGTCGTAATCTCCTTTCGTCCCTTAAAGTAAGAGTTCATGTTTCACATCCATATAATATAACTGGGAGAATAACAATTTTGTATATTCTCAGTTTAATGTTCTTGTGTTTCTCTTGAGGCCGAAACAGGTCAACAAATGGCCTAAATTCGTGAATGTACTATGATGATGATGATGTTCTTTGACAGAAGTTGGGAGGATAGGTGTCTCTGCAGTGCATCCCCCAGACAAGTTCCTACCCTTTCTTCAAATGACAATGTCAATGAACCCTCACATTCTTCTCACCCCACCACTGCCTACCTGCTAAAAGGACGTTTTTCTCCTCGTTCTACTACTCTTAAAATCGCCCATATTAATGCTCAAAGCATTCTGTCTCACATTCATGAAATTCGACATTTATTTTCCGAGATCTCTCTGCATGCGATCTTAATATCTGAGTCCTGGCTTAAACCTTCCCTTCACTCCTCACTTGTTGATATTGACGGGTACACCCTCTGTCGCAATGATAGACTAGGAAAAAGCGGTGGGGGAGTTGCGATGTATATCAAATTGAACTTAGAGCCCAAAGTCATTCTTCACTCCTCCCCTGATTACAATGCACGACCAGAATTCCTCTTCATTGAAATTTCAGCTAGTTTACAGAGATGTTTCCTGTGCGTGGTGTACAAACCTCCGAAAGTAGAGTATCTTAGTGACATAGAAACGCCTTTATTAAGTTTACTGCCGCATTATCAGCATGTTATAGTAATGGGCGACTTTAACTCTAACTTACTTTCTTCCTCATCATCATCATCATCAGAACTACTGGCATTATTTCACGCATGCGATATGCATGTCTTGCCTTTACAACCAACCCATTACACATCGACAACTGATACATTATTAGACATCATAGCCACGACAAATTCACAGAAAATTATAAACTACGGACAAATATCTGCCCCCGGCATATCAGCCCATGACGTCATATATATCGAATACTCTCTCTAGTGTCCTAGGACTCGTCCTAAATTAATGACGTACCGAAATTAAAAAAAATATTAACTAGCAAGCTCTAATTGCAAACGCTATCGAGATGCCGTGGCATGATATTTGGACCCTACGCACAATTGACGAAAAATTGCTTAAATTTAACAATATATTAGAACTTTACGACAAACATGCCCCCTTGAAGACTAGACGAATTACTAAATCCCCAGCTCCCTGGATGTCCCACGAAATTCGACTACTGCTGGCTGAGAGGGACGCTGCTGCTTTTCGAAAATATAGACGGGACAAAAGTGACGCTAACTTAAGACAATATAAGACATTAAGAAACAAAACGAATCAAAACATTAGGAACGCTAAGTTGCGGCTTGCTCATAGTCTCATTGATCCAAACACAAATGCAAGTGATATGTGGAAACGTATTAGATCAATGGGTCTACGGCAGCCGACAACCAAAGGAGACAGCATTAACATATCGCTGGACGATCTAAACCAACATTTCACATCGTACGCCACACTTAACATAAACTCTACGACCAAACAACAAACTAAAGATGAGCTCCTATCCACACCTACTCCTTCCCGAGAAAAATTCTTCTTTTCCTATATAATGTCAATCGACGTTAAACTATCCCTGGACCGCATTAGAACTAAGACACAAGGTATAGACAATATAAGTATCGACTATTTAAAGAAAATACTCTATGTCATACTCCCAACTGTAACCCATATATTTAATGCCCCAATCATAATTTACATTCGGTATCTAAAACAAAAAGCTAATGCTGCTATTGCACTTTTATATCCATTTTTCAAGTCGCCTACGCTATCTGCAAGGATCAAGCTAACGCTATATCAAACTGCGATCCGCAGCATGTTGCTGTATGGATGTGAAGCCTGGAGCATCCTCGCTGCTGGCCATAGGAAAAAAGTACAAATTGTACAAAATAAATGTTTAAAAATTATATTTTCGGCACCTTTACGCATGAGGATCACAGTGCTTCACAATCTGGCACAGATGCCCTATATTGCTGACACACTTGAACTTAGAGTCACGGATATGCTTCGACATATTGAAAATCATGACAATCC
The DNA here is from genome assembly GCA_030220185.1 of Diploptera punctata. Classification (NCBI taxonomy): domain Eukaryota; kingdom Metazoa; phylum Arthropoda; class Insecta; order Blattodea; family Blaberidae; genus Diploptera; species Diploptera punctata. Next base: position 482,540 of record JASPKZ010007441.1, read on the forward strand.
AATTGTTCGCAATATAGGGCGTGTGCTACAGCGATGTGCTGTACACCGAAACATATTTACCAGAGACCCCGATGATGGTCCACTACCATGATATGTGTGCTGGATTCCAGCTAGAGTAGTGTGGCTCACTCCACGCCGCCGGCTTTCGGACGTGGTTTATGATGACTCTGCTCTAGTGAGGAACCATCCTCATATCATCCATACCTGCTACGGTATTTCCGGCTGAACACCTAAGCCGCGAGACACGCAAGGGCTAAGAAACTAAACCCTTACTGAAGAACACAAAGAACCTCAACTGATTCCCAAGAAGCGGCACACTGGGCAAAGCTGGTCATTGCCACAAAGCAGCAGCATGACCTCAACTTACCCCGAACTCTGGAAAAAAACTATAGGCAGACCAATCCCTAAAATTAAATTACCTGTAACACCAAACGACTTTAGACCAATCAGCATCCTCCCAGTCCTATATAAGGCCTTGGAGCGCATTGTTCATGGACAATTAACTGATTACCTTAACACTCATAACATACTCGACCCACACCAATCAGGTTTTAGGACAGGCCATAGTACGGCAACTGCACTTCTTAAAGTTACCGAAGATGCGCGAGAAGCAATGGACAGTGGCCACATGACAATATTTACACTCTTGGACTTCAGTAAAGCTTTCGACACTGTTGACACTGACTTATTAATAGCAAAATTATGCACTCTGAAACTTTCGGATAATGCTGTTAACTGGCTTGGATCCTATCTTCATGATCGCCAGCAATGTGTATCCAATGCAGAACTTTCCTCATCCTGGCTATCACTGAAGGATGGCGTTCAACAAGGTTCAGTGTTAGGACCACTTCTGTTCTCTATCTATATTAACGATATATCCACTAGACTTACCTATTGTCGACATCACCTATAAGCTGACGATTTACAAATTTACATTCAATCCCATCCTGATGATGTACATGGCACACTAGACAAATTAAATTGTGACCTAGACTCAATTTCCCAATGGTCGAGGAAACATGGATTTAATCTAAATGCTGACAAGACACAGTACATAATTATAGGACATCGGCGAATCCAAAGCATTATAAATTACGAAAATATTCCTACCATTCTCCTAAATGACAAAAACATCCCCTACAGCTCAGTAGTAAAAAATCTGGGTATCTACATGGACCAACACCTAGACTGGAAAATCCAGGTGAATAATACCTGCAAGAAAGTGTTCTTAATTCTTCACTCCCTAAATAGTTTTAAAAACTTCCTTCCTACAAAATTAAAACAAATTCTTGTACAGACTCTTATAATGCCACACTTCGACTACTGCGACATATTACTGACTAATCTGACAACTGATCTATCTGACAGACTACAGCGTGCTCATAATGCGTGCATTCGATTTATATCCAATCTCCGTCGTTATGACCACGTGTCTCCTTCATTTCAGGCCTTATCATGGCTACGCATAAATGACAGAAGAACGTTACATTCACATACCTAACTATTCCAAATTCTGCACACATATTTATCAAGTTATTTAACAACACGTTTTCAAAATTTATCGGCTCATCACAATTTAGGAACAAGATCACAAGACTCTTCTTTACTTTTGATACCACAACACAGGACCTGTCTATACTCTGAATCTTACACAGTATCTATGACTAGAGCATGGAACTCACTTCCCAGTCATGTCAGGGACTGTCAATCGCTATCATTATTTAAATCCAAATTAACTGATATCTTAAGTTCGACACAATGAAAACATTAACTGCATAACAACTATATAGAGCATTCCATTAATAATCATGTAGAAAGCTACTTACTTTATTTTATATCATTTTAATTTTATTATATTCTATGTTTTTGTTAGTATTAATTAGTATTAGATCACATCATTGTATTTTGTTTATTCTGCATTTTAATATCATAAAATTGTAATATGTATGTAATTTTTGCATAATTCTACTATTCGCTGGTTGAGTGGAAGAGAAGGCCTTATGGCCTTAACTCTGCCAGCTAAAATAAAGCATTATTATTATTATTATTATTATTATTATTATTATTATTGTTATTATTATTATTGTTATTATTATTATTGTTATTGTTGTTGTTATTGTTGCATGCATTTCCAGAATTGAGCCTGGGTTTAATTTCTCTGTGCATCTCATTCCTGTTTGTAATTATTGTTCTTAGGTATTTGAAATTAAGTCACTTCTTCAAAATTTTCTGTTCATATCTATCTATAATGGCGTATTGTTCAGACATAGCCTCTCCTTTGTAAGGAGTTACTAGACCAAGTTAATGTTTAGTTACCTTATTTGTTCATAGATTTCATGGATGGCATGTGGTCAACATACTGACCCAATGAGACATCTAACAGGCAACGAAGGTATTACTAGGACGTTGATGTCGGTAAATTTTGCTTAGAGGCCTCTTTATTCAGACTTAAGGAACCTGAAAATCTTCAGACTCTGGACCCACAGCTTAGAGCCCCCCCCCTCGGACGACTTGCTCCTTGGATTTTTACATCGTAAAAATATTAATCAACCCCGGCTGGGTTTGAAACCGCGACCCTCGGAACTAGAGGCAAGGAGCATAACCACTAGTCCATCGCGGCCGGTGTTCATATCTATAGGACGAAATTTTACCGATGGTAGTAGGGACTGCGGGTGGAGAAAACTAAACATGATGGCTAATAAAAGAATTACTTCATACCGGTATAACCTTCTCGTATTGACAGAATCTCCACTATTATTTTGAGAGGGGGGGAGAAGCAAATTTTAATGTAAATAACAGAAAACGAGATCTATTTTTTTTAAAAAGAAACAGTAACATTTAAACGTAACCTTCGGGCAGGTAGGTATGAGTGCGCTAGATAATAACAAACAGTGTGTGCTACTACCGAGCTGCCATGGTACAAAATAATCAGCTCTTGATGTGAGGCCTTAAAGCTGGGACTCGCAGTTGAAGTTTTATATATAGCACCTTTACCAAGACCCGTGCCATAGCCCAGTGGTTAAGGCAAGATGCCTTGGCATCTACAAACACAATATCCAACGTTCCTGGAATGAGAAATGTTTGAAGTTGTGATCACGGCCGCATTGGCGCTGTTGCTTGTCATGTTGATTGTCTGTATTAAAATGGCGACATAGAAGGACGTGCGTTGTGTTGGAAGAGGAGGAGCCGAATATCAAATTCATTACCGGTGGCCTCTCAGGTCACCTGACCTAACCGCGTGTGATTTTTATCTATGGGGTTATGTAAAAGACCGTGTTTTTATCCCTCCTATGCCTGGCATTCTTGAAAATCTGCGACATCAAATTGTTGAAACTCTGAATTCGATAACTAGAAACTAGCTGATTCGTGTGTGACAAGAAATGAGCCACCTTTTTGATATTTGTCGTGTAAAACATCGTGATCTATTGAATGCATAAAATAGTGAAATTTGTACTTTTCCAGGAACATTGGAATTGTGTTTATAAGTTTTGTAGTTCGGAAGAAATAAATGTTTGAAGTCTGTTCCTTCTTTCTGAATAGCCCTGTATATGATATGTATTTTTCATATCATAACTTTGTTTGTGTGTTTGTATGTGCTCTAATGCCATCCATTACACTTTAAGTGCTTCGGGTTCTGTACTGGGCGGATAGATGACGTTAATGTGGTCCATTTTCAATTTACGAACCACTTCGGCAGACCACTTTACATATTACTCACCCACATTAAATATTCACGCGGAAAATATGCTAGGAAAGGAATGTGCAGTCGATTCTCTTCCTTCTCTTATTATGTTGCCACTTCCTGTCCCTTGTATTGTGTTATTTGACAGGGAGGGGAGCGCTGGCAAACACTGTGCTTTTTAAATAATCCGATACCTACAGTAGTCGTCGACTAAATGTCTAATTTGTCAATCATGCAATGATATTTCACATATGTATAGGAATTACGTTTCCATAGAGGAATAGTTTGGCGACACTAGCGCTAACACACTTTCTCTCTAGCCGTGCAGACTTAACTTGGGCGAGTAGTATTGTGTACAGAGAGGAGTATAGAATGAGTGTATGTTTATATTTGTGTAGTGAGAAGTGTGTTATATGAGGGATGAGAAGGGAGAAGGTGACACCCGGCGCTGGCACGTAGCCTACTCCTATCGAAAAGCACCGTCAGAATAAAAGTTCCCATCTGGCAGACGAATCGCTATCAACAGTACCACATGCCTTCTCAACATATATAAAGTGGAGAGGTTTGAAATTTAAAGCAGGAATCTGGTGCACAATCTACTGATTAAAAATTGTACACCACCACCTCTCCTGGTCCTGAGATTGAAGATTTTACAATTAAAATGCTCGGGCCCGCTACTCAGGAAGCAGGCCTGCTACCACCTCATCCAGTAAAGCTATTCAATCTGAATTAATATGTGAGTAAAAATTACGTTAATGGTCCGCTTTCTTCAATAACTGTTTAAGGTAGAGATATGAAATTGATTGAATTTTATTATTTAAGTACATTTTGCCAGGTAATGGGTCCCTTTCACTCACAAGATATTTCCATGGAATCCTTTGCTGCTACCTACTGTTAGTTAACTGCGTATTGAGTGTTGCAGATGTAACAAGGCTTCTGCAAATACCATTGTATCTACGTTCAAATTATATTTATAGGGATGGAGTCATGTTTTATGTCTTGGATTTTTCTTTTATTTCTGAAGTTCATATAAATAATGAAGAGAAACAGAAAAGGTCCAAAACCTTGTCTCACACTTGTTCGATTAGTTTCCAGTATGATAATTCATTAGCAATGTTTATTTAAAACTGGTTAATACCCGGCGTGTGCTGTTACACCTAAAAAAAATAAATGTGTTTTTATTTTTAGTTGAATAAGTAAAAAGAAAAAAATATATCATAATTATTTTTAGATACCCCGTGCTGATTACCCAGCATTTCCTGGGAATCTATTTATCCCGATCTTCTTGGCATCAGTGAGCTGAAAAATAAAAATGGTTATTGTGAGTTATCTGTTAAAGATATACAGGGCAAGTCAAAATGTTGTGCAGGTTTTCAGAAATTTATTATGTGAAATGTAATGAACATATAATATTGTGAGACATATTGTATGAAAGGTAAACTCTCAAAGTTTTTTTTAAATATTCACAGATGTTCTATGTGAGCGCCTTTTGTTACACGACAGATGTCAAGCCGATATTCAATCTCCTGCCAAACTTTCTGTAGCAGTCCGCGGTCGATATCAGCAATGGCTGCTGTGATGCGGGCACGCAGTTCATGCAGTGTTGTTGGAAGTGGTGGTACGTAAACATGATCCTTTACAAGACCCCACATGAAGAAATCACACATATGGTGAACGAGGTGGCCAATGAATGAGTTGTTGATCACCCTGAGATGCACGGCCTATCCAGCGTTGTGGTAAAGCCGTATTCAAATGGTCTCGAACACTGCCATGGTAATGTGGAGGGGCACCATCCAACTGCAGAATGAAATCTGGACTATCCGCTTCAAGCTGCGGAAGGAGCCATTGTTGTAGCATATCAAGGAAAACATGTCCGTTCACAGTACGTTCATGAAAGAAAAAGGGCCCATAAACCTTTGCATGGGAAATGGCACAAAAGACATTCACTTTCGGAGAATCGCGTTGATGTTCCAGAGTTGCATGGGGGTTACCAGTTCCCCAAATCCTTACATTGTGTCTATTCACTTTTCCTGAAAGGTGGAAAGTCGCTTCATCACTGTAAACTACCCTCTCATGGAACTCATTCTCTTCCATTAATGCGAGAAAATCAACACAGAAGGACGCTCGCAAAGCATAATCGGCGGGTTTTAAGGCTTGAACCAGTTGCAAGTGGTAGGGTTTCATCTGTAAACGTTTCCGGAGAATCCGCCATACAGTTTTTTTGTGGTAGTTGAAGTTCTGTCGCTCCCCGGAAGGTGGATTTCTGTGGACTCCGCACGAAGCATGTGCGAACGCGTTCGACTGTCTCTTCACTCGTCGACGGACGGCCAGTCGATTTTCGTTTACAGATACAGCCTGAATCCCTAAATTGTGTGTACCACTTACGAATGGATCTCCCATCCGGCGGGTCTTTATCGTATCTGGTACGGAAATGTCGTTGAACACTAGTCACAGAGTTGTTTACATGGTAATCAAGCACACAGAAAGACTTCTGATCCCCAGTCAACGCCATTTTCCTTTACTGCTCTGCTGTTGACATCTTGCGGGTGAACGCGGAACTTTAGAAGTGGACAACTAAACTTTGAGAGTTTACCTTTCATACAATATGTCTCACGATATTATATGTTCATTACATTTCACATAATAAATTTCTGAAAACCTGCACAACATTTTGACTTGCCCTGTACATATGCTGTTGCAGACTTTTTCGTAAATTTTTTGAGATATTCAATTCTGTGTATATTAATTTAGTGTATTTGTTACGGTTTAGGCAGCATAAGCCATTTAAGCATCCAAAAAGCACCTTTTTTAGTGCACCGATGACTTTTTTTTAAACTCCGGCACTGTAGTTGGTATACTGTAATATGTTATATACGTTAATTGTACCAGATGTGTTTTCTAAATGATGGCAAAGCCCCATTAAAATTGGTCAAGTAGTTTTTGAGTCCATAAAGGACAGACAGGCAAACATACACACAGACTTTCATTTTTCCACTCCATTTCCTCCAGTCCTCTTGTTCTCATTCCAGTTCTTACTTTTGCATCCACGAGTTTCGAGGTCTTTCTTTCCTTCTTCTTCCAGATGGACACTATTCCAGTGTTTTCCTGGGTAACCTTTCTTCATGTTTTCGTCGTACATGCCCATGCGGTCATATTTTTCGATGTTTCACAATGAAACACAATATATCCCATTAAAATAAACCGATGTAGGTATTATCCAAAAATCAGCGAATCCAATAGTGAAGGTTTTGTTCAAACACGAAATTAAAAACTACCTAAACGACTAGACCAATTTTGATTATTTTTTATGTGTGTTTGAGTGGGTCCCTGGATGGTTTAGATTCACAATTGAACCCGGTAGTTGGCGCTGCGATCGGGTTATAGGATTTTTTATGTCAGATGCGTAGTCATCTGCATTACCGATTTATCCTGAGCGACAACACTGTGACGTCATCATGCACGCTTCTTGAGCCAAAACAGATGACAGTGAGGAGTTTTCTTGCAAACTTGTTTAATAGTATATAATTACGTCTTAATTAGTGAATTTTATGTTAAAAAAGTAACATGTTTTTATCGTCCGACCATGACACGAGAATTGAACATTCGGGCAGGACAACGTCTGCACGGTCCGCTAATATATATTTATATTTGACTTTTTTTGTTGTTGCGAAACTCCATCATATTATATTAAAATTAAGTGGTATGTAATATAATTGCAACATGAACAGTTTGTTTTGTTTCAGACGCCCATTTGAGGATCATCGACACACAAAGCGCTTATTTACCCCTGAGATAAAGAGATTTCTCAAAAGCTGGCTGGTGAGACGAAGAGATAATCCATACCCCAGCCGAGATGAGAAAAAGGGGCTCGCAGTGCAAACTGGACTCACATATATACAGGTATATCAACTTTATTTGTATCTTGTTTGAATGTTGTAACAGTGCTAAAACAATATTTTTGAAATAAATAAGGTGAGTCTGTATAATAATATCTCATAAAAGTTGAGTTCTTTTAGAACATGTTTCAAAACACACTCGTATCATCTTCAGCTTGTCCATACTGTTGATTTTTAAGTTGTCGGCCCTGGATGTCGATTCCTACTCCATCTTTTGGTGGTCCAAAGAACTTGCATATCAAATCCTTCTTCCCGGGAATTACAAAATGCATTATTCTTTCCTTGTTCTTCTGGATGTAGATCTTATCCCAAATGACGAGTTCTTTAGTATTTTCTGTTTTAATAATTTGGCGTTTACATCGATTTTATGTCTTTTTTTTGACAAAATGTGAGCAGCTACTGCATATTTTTCTATTTCTCCTTTTGGTTATTTGAGTTTGTGTGTGAAGAAAATGTTTGCAAGTTTCTTTCATTTTTATAGAAATTTTCAACTGCATGCTGAATTGACTTCTGTAGTACTATATCTTGCAAATGTACATAATCAGCTGCTGTGTTTTCACGGTGCATGAGATCAAACCTATTATACTAATTCAGAGCTAAGTTCCAGTTGTAAAGTATGCAATGCATATAATATGACGGCATTTTTTATTTGTCGAATAACAATTTTACTCCTGAGCGTGTAAGAAAATGTTCCCTCTCTAATACCTGATATATGCATTATCTAAGCACACCATCAAACACCATACATGAGTAAAGGCCAATGTTGACCTGTTACGGTCTCAACTAGACAGAGTCTAAAAAAGTATTTTTGTGTACGTCCAGGTCGTCGTCATCTTGGACGATACCGAAGAACTGAATTGGGGAACCTAGTTGATGATATTCTGGATACATATTGCAGCCATCTGTCTCTGTAGGTGGATATCTTTTTTTCTAAAGGTTGCATGTAGAGTTCCTTTAAAATATCTTCATTCTTCTGATGGTAAAATAGAGCATATCCAGCAGTTCAGCGCATGAATCTCATTTCTGAAGCTCTTAATCTGATGATGTCTTTCTTTTTTAGAACCAGATTTCACTTCCATACAGTAAAGTCGGGAGGGGGAGAGTTTTATATAATTTGAGTCTGGAATGTTTTTGTACAAGATGTGGTTTTAACATATTATTTATTAAGTCCAATATTTGTAAACATTTTGTGAGTTTTATATTAAGACCATTCTCGCCTTGATAGAAGATGTTACATCCTAGATAGGAGGAGTTATTAACTTCCTCTAAAATCCTATTCTCAATCACTATTTTGCAACGTATTGGATTGGTGCATCGGAACGCCATTACTTTTGTCTTCAGCTGAAATGTTCATACCATAGTCTTTTGTGATGTTATGTGGAGTAAACAAGCCTTTTTGTAACATATCTTCTACTTCAGGAATTAATACCTGGCCGTCAGCAAATAACATTGTGTTAAATTTTATGTTATTTTTAATCTGAATTTCGAATGTGTATTTTTCATACCTGTGACGTACTACATAGTATATCATCTGTATTAAGTTGAAAAAAGGTTGGTGATAAAGTACACCTTGTCATACTCCTTGATTTACGTGTTTGTATTCTGAGGTAGTAGATTATTAATGAACTTAATTTGTATGGTATTATTTTCAAAAATATTATAGATGTTCTGAAAATTTCCGTTTTGAACAATTTCAAAAAGTTTGATTCTTAAAATATATAATTATAAATTTAATACATTGAATAAGTATTTTTCTTATTCTTACGCAAGCGCAATACACCATATGTTGAAATTTCACTTGTTAAAGTAACCGCTTCTGTAGAATTATAAGACATTGGGAAAAGAGGCATTTGAAGAGCGGAGAGAAACAAATTATGTTGAATGCTTTCAAACAGTTTAATGAAAAATATCCTACATTATTCCATTAGGGATGTGGTAAAAATAAAACAGTATTTACAAGTGAGTCAGCATGGAGCATAAATTCTGCTCGTAATGAAAATGAAGGATATCTATCGATATCATGAAAAAAAACACAAACGTCTGATTAGGTAGATTATATATATCTATTTGTTTTGTGATGAATGCATAAGAAATGTAAGTTCCTAATATTGGTACCATCTTACCTTGTATTCAGTATTATTTCTGGTAAAATATTATGATGCTTAAGAACAATATTTTTATCGATGACAATTCCATACACAATTAAGTTATATGGCTGGCACGGTTCCCCCAATAGTCGGTTTCGGTGAAGTAATACCTTACGCAAGTTTGTTTACAGTACAAGTGGAACTTACATTGCCTATGTTGTTTAAAAGAGTTAAGCACTCTTGTAATGAGACTGTGGTCATAATTGTAACATTTGTCTTGTGCTGTTGTTACTATGAGGAGTAAGTTATTTACTAGGGCATTCAATAAGTGATGGTAATACTGTTGTAAATCAGCGATCCCATTGGTGACATTGTAATCTTGTAGTATATCGTTGAACAGTCTTTGTTGATAAGACTGTAACATTCAAAATCTCGAAATAACAATATTCTGTGAATACATTCATTTATTCTCATATGTAGTAAATAATACCGCTTTAAAAAGATGTTCGAAACTGGAAAAAATCAAGTCCCATAGTAATACAAATTAATAAGGGAATGTATATGAATATTTTAATGTATGCAGACGATCTGGTAATTATACAGAAGTCAGAGGATGATTTACAAAGAGCCATTTACACGTTGAATCAATTAGGACTCTATTATAATCTCAAAGTCTCAACTTCAAAAACTAAAATTATGGTTTTTCAGGGCAAAGTGCCAGCCATAGCAAAAATAGTAATCAATAATGAAATAATAGAACAGATAGCACACTTTAACTATCTTGGTTCAGATATAACATACAGCTACAATTGGGATATACATAATAAATTAAACCGATATCAAATGATATGTGGTACCATAAGAACCCTCCGAAAGACTCGAAGAGAAACTCAGCTCAGGTTTTATAAAATTATGGCTGTTCCTGTTCTTTTATATGGATCTGAATCTTGGGTACTTACAAAAAATATATCTCACACATTCAAGCCCCTGAAATGAATTTTTTAAGATCCGTAAAAGGATGTACACGCATGGATAGATTGCATAATGAATAAATAAGAAATGAACTGGAGATATTTTCAATACTCGATAAACTAGACGAGCACAAATACCAATGGAAAGAACATTTAGACAGAATGGACAATACAAGATTACCCAAAAAGATTACCTACAAACCACTCGGAAAAAGATCTTTGGGACGGCCAAGGAAACGATGGACTTGAGACCGGAACAGGTCGCATTGATCTAATCCTGGAAAGGAAGAAGAAGAAGAATAAGAAGAAGAAAAATATGTTCAGTAGAATTTGTTTAGAAGGTGCAATTGGGAAGTAATTGAACATCCATCAAATTCACCAGACAGGAGCCCTTGTGACTATAACTTATTCACAAAGATCAAAGAATCTCTACGAGGCATTCGATTTCAATCAAAAGTTGATATTCAGAAAACTCTAAATAGTTCAGATGAAATAGATATGGTGCTGCAGATGGAGTGCATGTCTTCCAAGGATTTGACAACGAATGGTTGTTTTGCCAGAAGACTATAAATGAAGTTCGTAATAGCAAAAGTTGCCTAAATAAATGTTTATGATATTATAGCAGCATTGTCCTCCGCTGTGGTCTCGAGGTTGCGTACTGCCTTGTCACGCAGCAAGCCCGTGTTTAATTTCCGGTTGGGACAAGCTTCCTGAGTGAGGTTTTTATCGGGGTTTTCCTCACCAGTAAGACAAATGTCAGGAAGGTTTGAGGCCCAAACGGTCCCCGAACATCATCGGACCATCATCATCATCCGTCGAGTCGGTGTGGAAAGCAACGGGAAGCTACCGTACCTATAATTCCCTATTAAAGCTGCAAGCACAGCAAGAATATGCTATGATTGCAGTGAAAGATCTGCCCTAGGGCGGAACACTATAGAATAGGAGTATTGCCATTACTTATCGATTGTCCTAGTATTAAGTAACCATTTCTAACCATTGGTTCCCTATCTGAAAATACTAAATTAACAATATGTATTATCTGTACAGAAGGTTAGAGACGTCTCCTGTATTTGCATCAGTGAAGCGTATTGTGTGTTACAGATATGCAACTGGTTTGCAAACTGGAGACGCAAGCTCAAGAATGCTGGGACAGAAACCCAGCACAGCACATGGGGCAACTTAATAAAGAGTTACAATATCAAAGCACATGGTAATGTGGAGCAGTTCAGCTTGTGTTCAGATGACAGCATATGGGAGGAGCAAGAGCTTTCTGATCCAGGTATAGTTCATGACAAGGATCCTTCCTCGTGATTTCAGTAATAAGAATCTTCCTGGTTGCATTATGAATTATACACTTGTGACGCATTGTAATAGTGATCTCGCATTGGTAGAAATAGATTAGCGAGTCGCAAGACCCGCGCAGGTTATCGATACGTCTAGACCTCCGTTCCAGAGATTTCTCTTAGACTCTACTTCCCCTGTCAGGAAAGTTCTATGCTAGAAGCTTCCATACGAAAAAGTCTGCATTGTGAGCCGAGAAATTTCTTTCTCCCGCCGATATATAATTATTGCCAGGGATGGGAGCGAGTCAGTTGTCAGTTGTGTTGTGACAACGATACAGTGATCTGTGAAAGAGAGAGAGAGAGAGAGAGAGAGAGAGGAGAGAGAGAGAGAGAGAGAGAGAGAGAAGAGAGAGAGAAACAAAGAAGAAACTGCGGCAACTGGACTCGTTAGTGAATGCAAAATATTAGAGTGATGGATGAACTTTAAAATAAAATCATTTATCTATTACTACAGCAATTAGTGACGCTTTAGTTCGTAGTTACTAGGCAACAAAACCTATACTTTATATTGTAACAAAACACGCTATCAAAACATAAAATACAGGTTTAATAAAACGTAAAAAAAACAATTTAATGATGATTTCGTACAACTACATAAATAAATGCTTTATTATTAATTTAACACTTCTCACTGAAGGATAAATTATATTTGAAGAGAAAAATTATACGCTCAGATTGGGGCTTGAATCCAGAACCTTTGGTTTTCTAGGCCAATGCTCCACCACTGAGCTACCTGAGAACTCCAATCTAAACGCGATTTTTTCTTATACATTATTAATTCCCGATCGCCGAATGCTACGAGCATTTGCTCGATCACGCAAATGGCGGCTTCTTGTTTAAGAAGACATTTATTGGGAATTTAAACACTACTTTATAAAGTCCGTAGAGCTTCTTTTGATGTTTTTTATTATTAATTTAACACTTCTCACTGAATGATACATTACATTTGAAGAAACTTTCCTTGACTTTTCTGAAAGTATTTAATAGTTGCATGTTGGACTACTTTTAAAATTTGTCCTGATTAACCGTGAAAAATCACAGTATCCTCTTATTTGTACTTTAAATTGACATATGAAACTAGAACCCAAATTTGCACAATATAATGTTTATTTATTTATCATGTTCCCCCCCCAAAGCCCACATTACTCTTTCTCTAAACATGTTTCTCTAACATAAACGTTTCCGCAATAAATGAATTTCATTAAAGATACTAAATATACAACATATACTAAAATACTCTGACGTAGATAAAATATTGTTGACAACACGTTCAAAATTAGGTTTAGTAACTCATTGCTCTACCTTTGGTCGTGTTCTAACTTGAGCATCTCTTTACTAAACCTCAGCTTTTGTAACTAGTCGCCTAATTACAGCAATTTGTGAGTAGAATGTTACGACGAATTTATAGAATTAAACAAAGTTATGGTAGAGTTTTTCGCCGTCACCTGTGTTGTTTATTACGACAAAACAATGTACGAGTAAAAACATAACCGACGCGACAGCAACCTGTGGCAATACCACTAACATAGAACAATTAAGTATCTTCAATATAACAAAATTTTAAATCATAAAAGAGAATGAATGGATCATTTAAACAAAATAGTAACTAATAGACTAAGTTATTACGGCATAAACCAGAAGAAAATAAAACTATAGGAAGATCTACAAGAAGCCGGGAAACTTCCAGATGTCAGAACAGGCCAACAGGCCTCTGGATGTTGTTTTTGATGATATTACAAGGATTGAAAGTGAGGTGTTACAGATGAATTGACATGTATGCTGAGACTGGGATTTCAAAACAGTCCTGAGATAGCAAATTTTACAATTTAAATGTCCAACTCTGCTGGGTATCAAACCTGGATCTGTTTCTCCTACACATTTTTAAAGTGTCAAAGAGGAAAAACCTTTGAAAAGCGGAGAAAAACAAATTATTTTGAATGTTTTCAAACAGTATAGTGAAAAATATTTTACATCAGATTGTGAAAATAACAGCAGCATTTATAGATAAATCAGCACGGAGCATAAATTGTGCTCTTAATGAAATTGTAAATAAAAGATATCTATCAAAATCATGAAAAAAGTAAACATCTGATTAAGAAGGCCCATATACAGGGTGTATCAAAAAGGATGGCGAAACTTACATGGTTGAAAGTATACGATAATAGAAGCAACAATGTCCCAGTAAATATGGGTCCGCAAGCGAGCCGTTTGCAAGATAATTACGAATGTATGGTTACAAGTAGCCACTGACGTCATTGTTTGTAACATCGTACTGTTTACTCCTTGCGCACTTGAAGCCGTCCTATGTTCTTTGTTTACAAAACTGAACATTGCCGAGAGGTGGAGTTGTAATCAAATCATACACGCAGAACGTACATGACTGATACAGTACACAGTCTCAAAAGGTATCAGTCTCGTCTGAGGAGTGCCACTTGTGCTGTGTTGTAGTTACAATGGAACATTACAGTAACGAAGCGTATGCGGATATGAATTTAATGTACGGTAGGGCTAATGGCAATGCACGGGAGGCTGCACGCTTGTACCAAGAAACATATCCTGATCGAAGACACCCCGAAAGTCGTACATTTATAAGGGTCCATCAGCGCCTGAGAGAAAGTGGAGGTTTTGCACATGGCAGAGCAGTAGGTAGGCCTGCTCGCATTACACCTGAAGTTGAGGATATGGCGTTGGAAGCAGTACAGCTCTCTCCAGGAACCTCGACGAGAAGAATTGCCACGCAAGTGCCTGTACTAAGCCACAGTAGTGTATGGAGAATTTTACAGCGCAATTTACTGTACCTTTACCACCTCCAACCAGTTCAATGTCTCAATGATGCGGACTTTGTTCCTAGAGTGATGTTTCGTCAGTGAATGCAACAACATACTGTAGTCAACCCTCGTTTCCCATGTAACATTTTATTTACAGACAAAGCAGGATTCACACGCGATGGTGTTTCAAATTATCATAATACACATTTTGGTGTGAAATAAACCCGCATGCTGTTCATGAGTCACCACATCAGCACCGTTTCTCACTGAATGTGTGGTTAGGCGTACTAGGTGATCATCTCATTGGGCCACACATTCTTCCACGAAAACTTAATGGACGGAGGTACCTTAGGTTTCTGCGGCGTCATCTTCCAGGATTGCTTGATGATGTTCCCCTTCAGCAACGTCGGAGTTTGTGGTACATGCATGATGGAGCTCCGACACATTTTGCTGCTGCTGTGAGACGGCCAAAGATGGATAACTCGAGGCGGATCTGTACCTTGGCCTCCAAGATCACCTGATCTAAATCCTTTGAATTTTTGTGTCTGGGGTCACCTCAAAAGCAAAGTGAACAGCACACCCGTTAACACGATTGAAGAACTGGAGCAGAGAGTTGTACTTGCTTGTCAAGAATTCAGAAATGATCCAGGGGTTTTCGAAAGAATTCGACATTCATTGCAGAGACGAGCACAGTATTGCATCCAGATGCAAGGAAGACACTTCGAACACTTCCTTTAACAGGTAACCCATAAGTGAAGTGAACTGTGAAATGTGAACTAAATGAGATGAAAAATTAATAGTAAAGTTTAAATTCAAATTAATTTGTGCTAACTAGGACGATGTTTACAATGAAGTCAGTGGCGGCTTGTAACCATACATTCGTAATTATCTCGCAAACGGCTCGTTTGCGGACCCATGTTTACTGGGACATTGTTGCTTCTATTATCGTGTACTTTCAACCATGTAAGTTTGCGCCGTCCTTTTTTATACAGCCTGTATAATTTTTTATCATAAATAAATAAGAAATGGAGAAAGTTCCTAATTACTGGTACTACCTTACCTTGTATTCAGTCTTATTTCTCATAAAATATTATGTTGCCTAAGAACAATGTTTCGATCGTTGACAGTTCCATACACAATTCAGTCATATGGCAGGTAAAAGTAGCACCACAATTCCCCTAATTGACGGAGTCGGCGGAGTAATACCTTATACAAGTTTGTTTACAGTACAACTTACTGGAATTTAGCTCAGAATTAGTATACTTGGTGACTTTTTGATAAATATTGGTTATATAATCATTATATTGAAAATATTTCTGTGATTAAATTAAAATGCTTCATACCTCACCTCATATACAGTCTTCTAAATAGACCGCGGTTTCAAAGCCTTGTTGGCTGCATTTCAATACTTTCTTATCGACTGATGTTATGTCGATCAGAAGAAGGTACTTTCTTATCGACTGATGTTATGTCGACAAGAAAGTACTGAAGATGAAACCGTGTCTACTTAGAAGACTGGATATGAGGTGAGGTATGAATACATTTTAATTTAATCTTAAATTAAACCTCATAGTGATTTTTTCCTATAATACTACTGTGATGTTTACTTCTTGGATAGTGGCTAAGTCCATTTTACTTTTATGTAAAGTAGTTTTGATATTTTGATTGAGATACTCCTCCAGCAATCCACTTTAGTATCAGTATTTGGTCTTGTTCTTTTCCCAAGATTGTCGCCACACAGAGAACCGATTGGGAGATTTTACTCCAGAACTTTCAATGTTGGGACTCATCACAAGTTTCGTTGTAACAGTTTTTTAGTGGATTTTACATTTTGGTGATTATATTGTCCACTTGTAAATCACAGTATGACTGCAAGACCACATCTGATATTAGTTAGTGGGTTTGTTTAGAAACTTAACCATTTCTTACTTCCTAGAAAGTATGACAACCGTCTCCCCTCTTTATCAGACAGGATATGCGGATATGCCTAATAGGGTGGGCCGAAAAAACTATTTTTTTTTATTTCGAAGTTGTAATAGCGCGGAAAAGTTGTGAATTATATAGACCAAAAAAATATTTAAAAATATCAAAATCGGTTGATACCTGTCGCACATAAACCCCAAAATTTGCCAAAATAATGAAAAAGTTACATTTCTACACATTTTTTTGTATTTAATAAATAACTTCCAGAGTATTGATTGTCAGATCCCACAGATAGACATAAACGTGCTTAGCAAAGATCAGCAATACCTACTCAATATTTCTAAGGCAATAAAATCAGGAACCTGTAAAGAAAATTTGGCTGTACGAGATCCTGGCACTTATCGTTATCACATTCGAGGTGGTTGACAAAAGCAAATAGAACTCTCAGATTGTACATAAGTGAAGAAAACCCTCACCTGAACTTCAAGAACTAGTTTTGTTTATATTGAAATCATACATGCCAATGCGGTTTACTATCAAAACAAGTAAACTCTTTACAGACGGCCCGAAACTTTTTTACCAAGCAATATAATCTACCAGGTATTTGCCAAACCTTGTCGACGCTGTGATCGAACGGAATGGTTTTTTCGTCCACCCAGAACACTTACTGTTAGCCATGACTCAAGATGACAAGAAACAAATAACGAGAGCTCTGACATCGAATAATTCTTAAGGCAAGGCAGATAGATGCAAGAAGGAAAACAGTAAGAACATTCACGCCACCAAAAATCAACTTAAATGCGCAAAAATACCCAGAAATGATCAACTGAATGGACTGTAAATTATCTTCTCCCCCATTGTTGGCAGAAATCAGTGACGGCGAGATCAAATCACACATCGACAGTAACTCAATCCTTGACTGGAACATTACTTTCAAGCAATTCCCAGATCATACGCAGGCTGTTGAACGCTGTATAAATCTCGTCACGGAAGCCTCAGGAAAAGTTTGTGGAGCTGAATCTCGAGACGGATTTATAAGAACCACTCTGCTGTCCAGATAATCCATGCCTAACTTCACCAGCAAATCAGTCTTCAAAGTACCTTCGGCTACAAAATGAGAACAGTACTAATGGACAGGTTCAACTAACATGGACTATTGATTCAGAACTGTTTTTTTTGTTTTATAAAAGTAAGTTTATTGTCTAAAAACTATATTGTAACTTAAATATTTAAGCTTTTTAAATATAGACCAAGTCGAAAAGTACCGTGCCCGTTGTTACTTTTATCACCCGTCATGTCTTAGGCCTAACTATCTTTTTTCAGGTACTGTTTTTCTATAGCATTGGGGTCATTGCGCGACCGGAAGGTATTCATTTATTCACACCATAATAAAACACAACGTTCTTATGTTCAAAAATAAAAATATTGTAACTATTACATTAAAAAAAAGTATACTCAAGATATAAAAAAAGGATCATAAAAATGTGATTTTTTAAAAATATTTTGGCAAATTTTAGGCCCTATGTGTGATTAAAAGATATCAACTGATCTAAACCAAATTAAAACACAATGTTTTTAGGCTCTATTTGAAGACGTTACAAACTATTACATTACGAAAACATCTAATTAAAAAATTTACAAATAATCGGGAAAAAAAAAGATGTTTTCATATTTTGACAAATTGTAGTGCCTTTGCGCGACCGGAAGATGCCAACCGATTTTGATTTTTTTTCTTTTCTTTTGTCTAAATAATTCGCAACTTTTCCGCGCTATTCCAACTTCGAAATAAAAAAAAATGCTTAATGCCTATTCAGCTGTGACAATACAGCATCAAGATTTATTGATGTGGCTATGTCCAGAAGTACGTAGAATAGATGATCTTCTAGGCCTCGACTGCTATAATACCATTGGGTCCAAAGAGAACAAGAGGAGGATAGAAGAAACTCAAATATGAATGAAGAAGAAATTCCATTTGAGGTCATAAATCATCATGTATAAGCTACAGACACATGTATTTTTACCTTGAAATTTGAAATATCGCATTCTAGATCAAAAATATTTGTTACACTGGACGTTAAGCCCAGCCGTAACGTAGCCTAAAAGGGATCACTAAGGTTTAAGTGGTCTTTGGCCCGAGCGGTTGGCCTTGGCTTTTTGATGGGACATCTTTACATATAAATGCAGTGAGACAAATATTAACAGTGTTTATTAAAAATAACAAACGTAAAGAAAAGATTAGACAAAACATATATGCAAGTGATTAAAACCAGCTAAAATCGCCATATTGAAATGCACTGATTAAATTAAAAAGCTTGATAATACTTAGAGGAAGGACCATTTAAAACAACTTTAGGTTATTATTCTAAGTTATTTGACCCTTTGGTCTTCTCATGATGAAGTACATTCTTAATAATTATCCAAAGCTATTCTAAGTTATTTTTCTTTGAAAATTACCATTTTAAAAAAAATGTTCTTTAGAATGATAATAGTATTAAAATGCATCTTACCCATGTAGAGCTGCCTCCTCCCAGGAGGACGGAAGGGTTCGGGCCCCACACCGTTCTGACTTTTCCTAGAAAAATTGTGAATATTTATATGATCATTTTTAAGTTTCTAATCGGGGGAAACTCGGGTGGAAAGTTAACTTTTCCCTTCTATACATGTGGGTTTTTTCATCGGTTTTCACTTACAACTTTCACATGATATAATTTAAAACCTTCATCTATGTCAATATGGAAAACTCTATTCCACTTTCACTTCTTGCAGCTCAAATTCACCCTTATCTAATGTGGTCATCTCTGATATTTCTGTCAATACAATGTTGATATGAATTTACATCCTGGAATGTTGTGACATGGTTTTGATCCAGGATATAAAACATTATAGATTTTACTCGCTTTTTTATATATTAAAAGCCCTTTGAGTATGACTAATTTGTATTTCAATGTGGTTATTTATTTCCTATCTTCTGATATAATAAACAAGTATATATATGTATATGCTTTATCGGTTTTTTATAGTATTTTATTATTATGGCAGTTAGGCCCTAGTGTAGGCGCAACAATATTGATTACAAACAGAATGCGATGCCCAAATAAATTAAATATAGGTTCAATTCTGGAAATTCATGCTATTATGTATTACAGGGACTCATGTTGTCCCAAATTCTCTCAAAAAAGTTGCTAAACTGAAAATATATAAAACTGTTATTCTCATCATCATCATCATCCGGTATCATGGCAGATGCCCCCGTCTTCCGGAAACCAAACGCCATTCCTCTCTATCCATCCATTGATATTCCTCCATTCCTCTGATATTCATAGCTGCTTGTACCCCTTCTATCCAAGTTTTCTTCGGTCTTCCTCTCTTCCTCCTTTCCATTGGGATCCATTCCATAACAATTTTTGGCAATCTTTGCTCTGGCATTCGTTTGACATGACCATACCACTGCAATATTTTCTTTTCTATGATGTCTATGAAGTCCGGCTCATCTTGTACACCCATAATTTCCCTTATTTCTTTATTTCGTATTCTATCCATTCTAGATTTTCCAGCTGATCTTCTTAAAACATCCATTTCTGTACTTAAAATTCTTTTCATTTCCCTGGTAGGAATTTGCCAGACTTCAGCACCATATGTTAAAATGCTCTGAATTATGGTTTGATATATTTGTAATTTTCTATTTTTTGTAATATTTTTGCTCCACCAAACAGAGTTTAAAGCATTTATTGCTTGTTTTGTTTGTGCGATTCTATTTTTAATTTCCACTGTGTTATCGCCTGAATGGTCTAATTTTGTTCCGAAATAAGTGCATTCTATACTAGGTTTTAGTTCTTCTCCATTGTTGAAATTTATATTTTCCATTTCATCTCCTATACACAGGTATTTAGTTTTCTCAATGTTTATATAAAGTCCCCATTTTTCATATTCTTCTTTTAGTTTTTTAGCCATATATTCTATGTCATCGTGGTCTTGTGCTATTAATACCTGGTCATCTGCAAAATTTAATGAATATACATGTGTATTTTGGATAGGTATGCCCATTTTTTGACAGTTTTTTTCCTCCAGTCTCTTAGTACTCTTTCGAGATAAATTTTAAATAGAGTTGGAGATGAACTGCAACCTTGCCTTAAACCTTTTGTAATAGTAAATCCCTTTGTTATATGATTTCCAACTTTTATTTTCGAAATAGAACCTTTGTATAATGCTTTTATAGCTTCTACTAATTCTTTGGTAATGTTGGAATCGTCTAAAGTTTCCCATAATATTTTCTGGGGAATACTATCATATGCTTTGGTTAAATCGACAAAAAGCAAATGTAAATCTCTGTTAGTTGCCCTTTTTTTCTATCATTTGTGTTATGCAAAATATATTATCCACTTCACAAAAATACTGAATGAAGGAAACAGAACAGAAGCTTACGAAGCCAATACTATCAGGAACCCAAGAACCCTGAATCTGGAAATGGAAATCACAGAGGATGAAATAAACAAATGCGTGAAAGAAGCAAAAATAAAAAAACCACAGGACCGGATCAAGTAGCATACGAACACCTAAAGGCATCAGCTGACGTGTTAATATCAATATGGAAAGAACTGTTTAACAAATGCCTAGAGACGAGAACCATACCAGAACAATGGAGAAGGGCTACCCTGAAAATGGTGTATAAAGGTAAAGGAAACACGGGAGACATGAACTCATACAGAGGCGTTGTACTGGAGAACACCCTGTTCAAAATCTTTATGAAGATACTTTACAAACAGATTGATGGACATCACAAAACATCCCAGATAACCAATTAGGAAAGGAAAATCCACTCTGCAAGCAGCATCCGCATTATTATATGAGATAGAAGCAGCCCTCAACAGACCGAAAGGGAAATACTACGTGGTCTTCATAGATTATGAAGAAGCGTTCGATTACATAAACAGAACAAAACTACTCACGAAGATGAGGGACATGATTGGAAACGAGCACCCCATTGTTGGAATAGTACACGACATAATGAGGCAAAACTGGTTACAAATAACAGATGAGGTTGCGGCATCAGACGAGGTTATGCAAACTAATGGGATACTACAAGGAGACCCCATCAGCCCGCTACTATTTAACATAATGACGGCTGACATTGGGAAAGCAACAAACGGGACCACGCTGGTAATGTATGCGGATGACATGGCCATTGGAGCACGAAACAAAGAAGAAATGAGTTCAAGATAAACAGCAACAAGACCGTACAAATGGTTTTCAAGAAAGGAGGAAGAACAGCGGCAAGTGATAATCTAAAACTAGGAGAAGAACCGATAAGAATGGTCAACAAATTCAGATATTTAGGCATAACACTGCAGCCAACAACAAAGTCTTACAGCGCACATGTGCAGGAGAGAGCAGCAGCAGCTATAAGAGCTATGTGCAGTATCAAAGACATCACATTGTTAAAATTAGTCACAGCCATGAAATTATTCGCATCAGTGATCACCCCGATCGTCTCCTACGGGATAGAACTGATATGGGAGAAACTATCGACCAGCAATTTGGAGAGGTTAGAAAAAGTAAAACCAAGATTCATCAAAAAGGCATTAGGTGCAAGCAAATACACACCAAATAGAATGGCCTATATGCTAGCCAGAGAAACCTTCTTCCTAGAGGACCTGAGGCAAAGGATACTACTGCCAGCAACAGAGCCATATAAGAAAGTCATCGAAAAAAATAAACGGAGAGAAAAAGAGATCGATGGAGATTTCTACGCCTCAGATGCCATGGTAAACAGAGAGTGGACTGGAAGTAACCAACCACAAAGGCACAGAATCATAGGTTTAGCAACACACGGATATCATCACAAAATGTGCAAAAATACAAAATTCCACCAACCGAGTGATTCGTGTGAATGCAAGATATGCGACCAAAAGTGTGAGCGATACCATTACAAACAATGCAGAATATGGGCAGGATCACTGAACGAACTCATAAAAGACAAATCATAAACTTATAACTTTATGCTCTTTCGAGTGCCTCTTACCAACTTATTATTATTATTATTATTATTATTAGTTAAAAAATAAATCATAGATAATTCTGAAATACATTAAATATTATTAAATTATAACTACCTACTAAAAAAATAAAAGATAATAAAATTTATTAAAATATATTATCTGTGCATGACCTACCACTTCTAAAACCAGATTGTTCTTCCATTTCTTTATCCTGGTATTCTATATCAACCATTTTACTTAGTATACGTCCATATATTCTACTTAATGTACTCGTTACTGTTAGGCCTATGCCTCTATAATTTTCACACTTTCTCTTGTCTCCCTTCTTATGTATCGATGTTATAATAGCGACTTTCCATTCTTCTGGCACTTCTTCGCCATTTATTATTTTATTAAACAGTACAGTGATCATTTCCAGTAACTTCTGACTGCCATTTTTAATCAATTCTATAGCAATATTTCCTGGGCCGGCATTACTACCATTTTTCATTCTCATAATTTCCTTTCTTACAGTATTTATATCAATTTCGATTATGTTTCCTGTTTCCATCTCTGATAAATCATCATTTTCTTCCAAAAATTCTTTTCGGTCCTCTACTAAAAGCTTTTTGCAATATTCTTCCCATTCAAAACTGTTATTCTCCCAGGAATATTATATGGATGTGAAACATGGAGGAGAAGAGATTATGATTAGGATTTTTTTTGGACAAAAGAGAGATGAACAGACAGGCAAATGTGAAGACTACATAACAGTCAGCTACAATACCTTTATAGGAAAACAGATATAATAAGAACAGTTAAGACTCGTAGACTGTGACGGGCAGGAAGTGTGGCACGAATGGGAAATAAAAGAGGGGTATGGAAGCTTTTTGTAGGAAAGCCAGAGGAAAAACACTCAGTTGATAGGTCAAGAATCAGGTGGGGGAATAACATTAATAATGATGCTGAGTAAAGTTGATTATACAGGGGATAGGGATGTATGGGGAGCTTATGTTTGCATGACCATGAACCTATGGGTTCGATAGTGCCAGTGAGTTAGTTATGTATTAATTTATTTTCTCTGTTTCCTTGAAGTGAATTATAAAGCGTTCACAAAAAGATTATGAAAAATTGGAAAAGTTTCACTTGAAATTAGTTTCAACGTTAAATATCCTCAACTCGTGTCCAACTCAGGGTCGAGTCGAGGAATGAGATGAGATGAAGCCCCTATATTTATAGAGGTTAGTGATTATCCAAGGTAAATAAATAAATGTCATATCAAAACATATTCATTTTTAAACACTTAACTGAAGAAAAATTTGATCAGAAAACACATAATAGATATTTAAAATATTTGAAAATATAATTTTTCCACTGAAACTCATATAAAGTCATAAAATTTATAAATTACAATGCAGGAGATATTCAACAGTAATTTAAGCAATCATGACCTATTCTGTTAATATAAAACTGGATAAATAAATAAATTAACATAAAAAATACATATAATATTGTACACAGCATTTTCATTAGGTTGCAAAACTTTCATAATGGAATCTTTAGAAATAAAGTAGTGGTAAATTAAAACAACTCATTGCACATAGGGGGTGTAGCAATCTGCTTGTGGACAATACCACTGCGCCAGCACTGCTGCCAGTCAGTATGGGGTACATCTGCTGTAAGTGAATGACCGTACACTTCATGCAACTTTTGTCTGTAACAATGATAGTTCTAGTTCTTATTTATTTAATATTTTATTTAACTTTCAGAGATTCCAACATGAAAATTGTTGTGATAGTTTAAGAAATTGTTTATCTCACCATAAACAAATACAACAGAAAAGAAAAATTATTTTGTTTAAAAATATTAATATTTCTTTATTTTACTGTAAGTTTTAATACATACTCAAAGTGAAAATCCACAAAAACTCAAAAACACCTTCAAATATATATATTCATACTCATCAGGCCATTGGCATATTTTTTATGTTGATTCAATAAAGCAATAAAGCATGTGAAATTTAATAATCTTTTAACAATAGTCTACATTTTTTATTTGAAGAGAAAAATATACACCAGAATCAGGATTTGAACCCAATTTGAACCAGAGTCATCGGGTTCAAATGCTGATTCATGCATATATTTTTCTCTTCAAATAAAATGTGTCTTTAGGTGAGAAGTGATACATTTAGCATTTAAGTTTGAAAATAAAAAAAAAAAAAAAAAAACTCCTGGCGCGACAGGCCTACAAGGCCCTTAGCCTACCAGCCGGCTGCTGGCCTCACATCCACATGTGTCAATCACAGAGGTAGATGATCAACAACCAGTGTAGTGGTGACATGTGGTTAGCATATCGAGTCCCCCAGCCGTTATAGCTGGTTTCCTCAACCTGGAGCCGCTACTTATTGTAGCTACCCAATTGCCTCACGATGCTGGGTGGGCACCGGTCCCATACTGGCCGAAATACCATGAGAAAATTTCTTCCCCCATGGAGACTCGAACCAGCGCAAGTCCCGTAGCTCTGCGCCAAGGCTTCCTACCTTAACCGCTCGGCTACGGCGCGGGACTAAGCTGTGGTGTTAATTCCCAATAAAGTCTTCTTGTTAAAGAAGCCACAAACACCATGTAGAATGAAAAGTCTTACCTCAGCACATGGGAATTCATAAAAAAGGAGAGAATTAATATTTGTTTGAATCAGGCGCCTGGTAGCTCAGTGTCAGAACACTGGTGTACATTAGCACAGACATTGGGTTCAAATCCTAATTCAGGTGTATATTTTTCTCTTTGAATAAAATTTGTCTTTCAGTAAGAAGTGATAAATTTAATATCTAAGTCCACCGCTGTGGTCCCGAGGTAGCGTGCTGCCTTGCCACGCAGCGGGCCCGGATTCGATTCTCGGTTGGGACAGTTTCCTGGGTGAGTTTTTAATTGGAGTTTTTCCTCACCTGTAAGACAAATGTCAGAAAACTTTAAGGCCCAAATGGTCGCCAAACATCATATGGCCATCGCAATCATCATTCATATTTGAAGAGAAAAATTATACGCTCAGACCGGGACTTGAACCCGGGACCCTTGGTTCTCTAGACCAAGTGCTCTACCAACCGAGCTACCTGAGCAAGTACCGATCTAAACGCAAATCTTTCTCTATATACATTGTAATTCCCGTCCACCAAATGCTATGAAGCCATGCTTCTATCTTGCAAATGGCGGCTCCTTTATTAAGAAGACATATTTGGGAATTATACATTACAGCCAGAACGGCTTTTTCTATGTTTTCATTATTGATTTCGTACATCTCAATGATGGATAAATCATATTTGAAGAGAAAAATTATACGCTCAGACCAGGACTTGAACCCGGGACCCTTGGTTCTCTAGACCAAGTGCTCTACCAACTGAGCTACCTGGGCAAGTACCGATCTAAACGCAAATCTTTCTCTATATACATTGTAATTCCCGTCCACCAAATGCTATGAAGCCATGCTTCTATCTTGCAAATGGCGGCTCCTTTATTAAGAAGACATATTTGGGAATTATACATTACAGCCAGAACGGCTTTTTCTATGTTTTTATTATTGATTTCGTACATCTCAATGATGGATAAATCATATTTGAAGCATGGCTTCATAGCATTTGGTGGACGGGAATTACAATGTATATAGAGAAAGATTTGCGTTTAGATCGGTACTTGCTCAGGTAGCTCAGTTGGTAGAGCACTTGGTCTAGAGAACCAAGGGTCCCGGGTTCAAGTCCCGGTCTGAGCGTATAATTTTTCTCTTCAAATATGATTTATCCATCATTGAGATGTACGAAATCAACAATAAAATCATCATTCATATTCATCTTAGATTAAGCTTAGGATTAAGGACTCTCCTGGCGCACCACTATCATCTTCATCACCCATCTTATCATCAGGGCAATATAACCCCACCTTTCAAGTGCCCCATCCTCAGAAGTGGGTTACAATTATGCCAATACCAGGAGAGAAAATAGAAATGTCCAAAAGGCATAACCTGGGCATAAAAAAAAAGAGATCAAGAACAGTCGACAAGTTAACTTCCCCATAATTATGCTAAACCATTTAACTTTTATTTTTATAATATTCATCTACTAGAATATTAAAAAATCCAGAATGTCAATTTACAAAATATTAAATTTTGTATGGAATGACCAGACTGGAAGTAAATATCAATAAAACTAAATATATGGTCATAGGTCAAAATACATTATATAATAGCAATGGACAGCTAATGAAAAATGAGGGAAATTTTGAGAAAGTTGCTGAATTCAAATACCTAGGAACAACATTCAGAAGTAGGAATGAGATGCACAAAGAAATTAAACATAGGCTCAATTCTGGAAATGCATGCTATTATGCATTACAGAGACTTTTGATGTCGCAACTCCTTTCAAAACACGTTAAACTGAAAAAATATAAAACTATTATTCTACCAGTTATATTATATGGGTGCGAAACATGGACTCTTACTTTAAGGGAGGAAAGGAGATTATGAGTGTTTGAGAATAAAGTACTTAGGAAAATTTTTGGACCAAAGAGAGATGAACAGACAGGTGCATGGAGAAGACTATGTAACAATGAACTACATAGTCTTTATAGGAAGCCAGATATAATAAGAACAGTTAAGTCTCGTAGACTGTGATGGGCAGGACATGTGGCACGTATGGGTAATGAAAGATGTGCATGGAAGCTTCTTGTAGGAAAACCAGAGGGAAAATGCCCAGTTGGTAGACCAAGAATGAGGTGGGAGAATAACATTAACTATGATTTGTAAGGAGGTGGATTATACAGGGAATGATTGAAAGCATTAGCTCAGGATAGGGATGTATGGAGAGCTTATGTCCGCGCGGCCATGAACCTACGGGTTCAATAGTGCCAGTGAGTGAGTGGGTAAGTAAGTAAGACCAAACAGTTAATAACAACATTTTCTGTTGTCTCTATAGTAGAATTAATAAATCTTGTGTTCTTCTGACACCTACAGTTAGAGTCTTGAGGAGGGGTACAACATTCACTCTCATACAGAATGGGGCATAAATACCTGATGATTTTAAAAATAATGTTAACTTGGTACAAGATATACTTGAAACAAGTTGAAATATGAAGTTTGATATATACCTGATGATTTTAAAAATAATGTTAACTTGGTACAAGATATACTTGAAACAAGTTGAAATATGAAGTTTGATATATACCTGATGATTTTAAAAATAATGTTAACTTGGTACAAGATATACTTGAGACAAGTTGAAATATGAAGTTTGATATATACCTGATGATTTTAAAAATAATGTTAACTTGGTACAAGATATACTTGAAACAAGTTGAAATATGAAGTTTGATATATACCTGATGATTTTAAAAATAATGTTAACTTGGTACAAGATATACTTGAAACAGTTGAAATATGAAGTTTGATAAATACCTGATGATTTTAAAAATAATGTTAACTTGGTACAAGATATACTTGAAACAAGTTGAAATATGAAGTTTGATATATACCTGATGATTTTAAAAATAATGTTAACTTGGTACAAGATATACTTGAAACAAGTTGAAATATGAAGTTTGATATATACCTGATGATTTTAAAAATAATGTTAACTTGGTACAAGATATACTTGAAACAAGTTGAAATATGAAGTTTGATATATACCTGATGATTTTAAAAATAATGTTAACTTGGTACAAGATATACTTGAGACAAGTTGAAATATGAAGTTTGATATATACCTGATGATTTTAAAAATAATGTTAACTTGGTACAAGATATACTTGAAACAAGTTGAAATATGAAGTTTGATATATACCTGATGATTTTAAAAATAATGTTAACTTGGTACAAGATATACTTGAAACAAGTTGAAATATGAAGTTTGATAAATACCTGATGATTTTAAAAATAATGTTAACTTGGTACAAGATATACTTGAAACAAGTTGAAATATGAAGTTTGATATATACCTGATGATTTTAAAAATAATGTTAACTTGGTACAAGATATACTTGAAACAAGTTGAAATATGAAGTTTGATAAATACCTGATGATTTTAAAAATAATGTTAACTTGGTACAAGATATACTTGAAACAAGTTGAAATATGAAGTTTGATATATACCTGATGATTTTAAAAATAATGTTAACTTTGTACAAGATATACTTGAAACAAGTTGAAATATGAAGTTTGATAAATACCTGATGATTTTAAAATAATGTTAACTTGGTACAAGATATACTTGAAACAAGTTGAAATATGAAGTTTGATATATACCTGATGATTTTAAAAATAATGTTAACTTGGTACAAGATATACTTGAAACAAGTTGAAATATGAAGTTTGATATATACCTGATGATTTTAAAAATAATGTTAACTTGGTACAAGATATACTTGAAACAAGTTGAAATATGAAGTTTGATATATACCTGATGATTTTAAAAATAATGTTAACTTGGTACAAGATATACTTGAAACAAGTTGAAATATGAAGTTTGATATATACCTGATGATTTTAAAAATAATGTTAACTTGGTACAAGATATACTTGAAACAAGTTGAAATATGAAGTTTGATAAATACCTGATGATTTTAAAAATAATGTTAACTTGGTACAAGATATACTTGAAACAAGTTGAAATATGAAGTTTGATATATACTGATGATTTTAAAAATAATGTTAACTTGGTACAAGATATACTTGAAACAAGTTGAAATATGAAGTTTGATATATACCTGATGATTTTAAAAATAATGTTAACTTGGTACAAGATATACTTGAAACAAGTTGAAATATGAAGTTTGATAAATACCTGATGATTTTAAAATAATGTTAACTTGGTACAAGATATACTTGAAACAAGTTGAAATATGAAGTTTGATATATACCTGATGATTTTAAAAATAATGTTAACTTGGTACAAGATATACTTGAAACAAGTTGAAATATGAAGTTTGATATATACCTGATGATTTTAAAAATAATGTTAACTTGGTACAAGATTATACTTGAAACAAGTTGAAATATGAAGTTTGATATATACCTGATGATTTTAAAAATAATGTTAACTTGGTACAAGATATACTTGAGACAAGTTGAAATATGAAGTTTGATATATACCTGATGATTTTAAAATAATGTTAACTTGGTACAAGATATACTTGAGACAAGTTGAAATATGAAGTTTGATATATACCTGATGATTTTAAAAATAATGTTAACTTGGTACAAGATATACTTGAGACAAGTTGAAATATGAAGTTTGATATATACCTGATGATTTTAAAAATAATGTTAACTTGGTACAAGATATACTTGAAACAAGTTGAAATATGAAGTTTGATATATACCTGATGATTTTAAAAATAATGTTAACTTGGTACAAGATATACTTGAAACAAGTTGAAATATGAAGTTTGATATATACCTGATGATTTTAAAAATAATGTTAACTTGGTACAAGATATACTTGAAATTGAAATATGAAGTTTGATATATACCTGATGATTTTAAAAATAATGTTAACTTGGTACAAGATATACTTGAGACAAGTTGAAATATGAAGTTTGATATATACCTGATGATTTTAAAAATAATGTTAACTTGGTACAAGATATACTTGAAACAAGTTGAAATATGAAGTTTGATATATACCTGATGATTTTAAAAATAATGTTAACTTGGTACAAGATATACTTGAAACAAGTTGAAATATGAAGTTTGATAATATACCTGATGATTTTAAAAATAATGTTAACTTGGTACAAGATATACTTGAAACAAGTTGAAATATGAAGTTTGATATAATACCTGATGATTTTAAAAATAATGTTAACTTGGTACAAGATATACTTGAAACAAGTTGAAATATGAAGTTTGATATATACCTGATGATTTTAAAAATAATGTTAACTTGGTACAAGATATACTTGAAACAAGTTGAAATATGAAGTTTGATATATACCTGATGATTTTAAAAATAATGTTAACTTGGTACAAGATATACTTGAAACAAGTTGAAATATGAAGTTTGATATATACCTGATGATTTTAAAAATAATGTTAACTTGGTACAAGATATACTTGAAACAAGTTGAAATATGAAGTTTGATATATACCTGATGATTTTAAAAATAATGTTAACTTGGTACAAGATATACTTGAAACAAGTTGAAATATGAAGTTTGATATATACCTGATGATTTTAAAAATAATGTTAACTTGGTACAAGATATACTTGAAACAAGTTGAAATATGAAGTTTGATATATACCTGATGATTTTAAAAATAATGTTAACTTGGTACAAGATATACTTGAAACAAGTTGAAATATGAAGTTTGATATATACCTGATGATTTTAAAAATAATGTTAACTTGGTACAAGATATACTTGAAACAAGTTGAAATATGAAGTTTGATAAATACCTGATGATTTTAAAAATAATGTTAACTTGGTACAAGATATACTTGAAACAAGTTGAAATATGAAGTTTGATATATACCTGATGATTTTAAAAATAATGTTAACTTGGTACAAGATATACTTGAAACAAGTTGAAATATGAAGTTTGATATATACCTGATGATTTTAAAAATAATGTTAACTTGGTACAAGATATACTTGAAACAAGTTGAAATATGAAGTTTGATATATACCTGATGATTTTAAAAATAATGTTAACTTGGTACAAGATATACTTGAAACAAGTTGAAATATGAAGTTTGATATATACCTGATGATTTTAAAAATAATGTTAACTTGGTACAAGATATACTTGAAACAAGTTGAAATATGAAGTTTGATATATACCTGATGATTTTAAAAATAATGTTAACTTGGTACAAGATATACTTGAAACAAGTTGAAATATGAAGTTTGATAAATACCTGATGATTTTAAAAATAATGTTAACTTGGTACAAGATACTTGACTTGAAACAAGTTGAAATATGAAGTTTGATATATACCTGATGATTTTAAAAATAATGTTAACTTGGTACAAGATATACTTGAAACAAGTTGAAATATGAAGTTTGATATATACCTGATGATTTTAAAAATAATGTTAACTTGGTACAAGATATACTTGAAACAAGTTGAAATATGAAGTTTGATAAATACCTGATGATTTTAAAAATAATGTTAACTTGGTACAAGATATACTTGAAACAAGTTGAAATATGAAGTTTGATATATACCTGATGATTTTAAAAATAATGTTAACTTGGTACAAGATATACTTGAAACAAGTTGAAATATGAAGTTTGATATATACCTGATGATTTTAAAAATAATGTTAACTTGGTACAAGATATACTTGAAACAAGTTGAAATATGAAGTTTGATAAATACCTGATGATTTTAAAAATAATGTTAACTTGGTACAAGATATACTTGAAACAAGTTGAAATATGAAGTTTGATATATACCTGATGATTTTAAAAATAATGTTAACTTGGTACAAGATATACTTGAAACAAGTTGAAATATGAAGTTTGATATATACCTGATGATTTTAAAAATAATGTTAACTTGGTACAAGATATACTTGAGACAAGTTGAAATATGAAGTTTGATATGATGTGGTTCAGTAGTGGCTTGTTAACATATCCTTTAAGATTAAAACGAAGCTTCATATGACATAAAAAAAAATTATGATACCAACTGGCCAAGATTAGAAAAAATAAAATCTTGCTACTTATTTTATGAACAAGCTGAATTTTGTAGAGTTATCATGCAAGCTTTGAGAAGTGCCACAGACTTGTACAGAATCTTCTTCACGACATTTTGTAACCCACAGTGACACATTGTTCCTAGAGGGAGCGTTGCAACTCTGAAAATCCTGCTGAATAAATGTAACATAGGTAGTTCTTATTGCTTAAATTTGTTCCAGGACAGGCCAATATTCCATCACACTGCATTGTTAGATGATAATCACTTCTGTCAACTGTGTTACTAACCTCTAAAACAAACACTAAAAATGTCAGTGAACAATGTCATCTAAAACTCTTTATATTAGTATATATATATATTTCAACATTACTCAAATATTTTTAGGCCAAGCAAAGAGTGTTAAAATTATTTTAAAAACCATCAGGTGTTTAAGCCCCACCCTGTATATGGAGTGATGACATTAATGGTGTGGGGAGCACCAACTCATCAGATTTTGTAATAACTTCTTGCAATGAATAGTAAAAATAGACATAATCAATAATATGGTTTCAAGCATTTGGCGCGAGGGAATTACAACGTACATAAGAGAAAAATTTGCGTCTAGATCGTGACTCGCCTCGGTAGCTCAGTTGGTAGAGCACTTGGCCCGGAAAGCCAAGGGTCCCGGGTTCGAGTCCCGGTCTAGGCGAAAATTTTTCTCTTCAAATATAATTTATCCTTCAATGAGAAGTGTTAAATTAATAATAAAATCGTCAATAGAAGCCCTACTGGCTATAAAGTAGTGTTAAATTCCCAATAAATGTCTTCTTAACTAAGAAGCCGCCATTTGCAAAGATAGAAGCTATGGTTTCAAGCATTTGGCGCGAGGGAATTACAACGTACATAAGAGAAAAATTTGCGTCTAGATCGTGACTCGCCTCGGTAGCTCAGTTGGTAGAGCACTTGGCCCGGAAAGCCAAGGGTCCCGGGTTCGAGTCCCGGTCTAGGCGAAAATTTTTCTCTTCAAATATAATCAATAATAATTGTAGACCTCAGGGGACAAAATTAAGGAATATCAGAAAATTATGAGAAAGAGACATAACACTGATATATGGTGCAAATTTTTTGACAGTTTTGATTGGCAGTTATAACAAGTGGAAAAACATGAAAGAAGTAGTAGTAGTTTCTGTCACTCCTCTTGGAAGCATAGGGGCTTCTTGAAAACATGCAATCAAACTTCTTTTTAATAAATTCTTGGCTTCATATTCCAATATCCAATTTGAGTACAATGTTTCATGTTATCATCTAAGTATCCTGCTGGCCTGTTTACATTGATTTCTTTCTTTATTATGGATTTAAAAAGTGCAGGTTATTATTGTATAACTGGCTTAACTTGGCAAAGAGAGGAATGGAGATATAAGGGCAGATCATTGACCGCTTTTGCCCAGTTACAAAAGAAAGAACCCATCCTGTTGTCAGTTTGTCTTCCCTCCATACCCCTATTAACATCTGGTGAAGAAACACTGACAATACTGATTCGAGTGAGAGAGGTGAGCTCAGCTATCTCTTTCTACAAATTTCTTGCAAAGTTAAGCCAGACATACTATAGTCCACAACTTCTAATTCCAATGATGGGGTTGCCAACCTGGCAGCTGAATCTGTTTTCTTCGGTTCTTGAGGCAGAGTTTCGACATTTCCTTCCAAATTCAATAGTTATGGTATTTGGGTGGCTGCTGAAGTGTAAATCCATTTGTAGCCATAAAACATGCAATGTTCCAGTAAAATCAAAGGTTCAACTTTTGCTGTGGTGGGGAAAAACAAGGACTGTTCAAACATTTAAAACTTGATAGTTTAACACACAGACTTGTAAACGTCCCCATGTGCAGAGAAAATTTTAAAACAGAGAAAAACCCATTAAAGATAGCAAAAGAGAATGGTTTTGAAGAAGAAATGATGCATAAGAAAATAAATAGATTCAAAACACAAAAATTGATGAATGAAAATAAATTAAATTTATAAGAAATTAAGTAAATTTACATCCTTCCTTTGGAATACAATACATTTTTTTAAAAATTTCGGCAAGTTTAACATCAAATTAGCACGAAAAGAAGATTATAACCTGAAGAGATTAATTAAAACAAATAAAAGTTAAAAGAATAGTGAAGGCAATAAATCAGCGATTTATCAAATTGATTGCAAAGATTGTGAAAAAATATACATTAGAAAAACAAAAAAGGAACTTGAATACAAGATTGAAAGAACACCTTAGAAATGTTAAAAATTACAAAATAGGTAAATCTGCAATAGCTGCATGTGCATGGTCAGAAAAATACAGAATCGAAACAAAGGCCAAACTATTGAAACAGTTAGATAAATCTAAGGAACTCACAATTTTGGAGGAAATTCACATCAAGAAAAATAAAATAAAAATCATAAATTTTTAATTTCCTGGGGAAAAAAGATTTAATTTTAAAGTTCTTCCGTCAGCCACCAGAGGGAATAGGAAGCAACCTACAGGATCACCAACCACCAATTCAACAGTTAGATAGAGCTGAAGAAATTACATAGAAGTATTGAAACATGTCCTCTAGAAATCTACAATTATGAGGTGACGTGTTAAATTCTAACTCATTTATTAATTAAAACAAACCTCATAGTGTCACTTCCTTCAGATATTAATGAAAATTTACAACTATGTTTTCTCAATTCTTAGTTTTTGTGACATTCCTTGTTTTTCTCCTGTGTTCTTCAAATATAACAAGATACACTATTTCACTGAATATAGGAATATTTACAATAAAATCAAAATCAAACACCATGAACAAAATCTAAACTAAAAACCACATGGTTGTATTTTGGAGAATTTGAAACATTTCAAAATAATTTGCAGGAATCTTTGAGTTTGAGGCAGGAGGGTAAGGGATGATCACAGTAATTTACTGTTATCAAGGCTGAATGAATTGCTATGACAACACAGGCCAATAATTCTCAAATACTAAACTGTTAGAATTTCACTGATACACTTATTTGAATTTAGGAACCTAACTTAAGCAGAATGTATAGAAATTGAACATATTTCTTTCTAGATGAAGACGGTGATGGTACATCCACTTCACCATCACTGTCTTATGTGATAAATGCTGCAGCAATGGATCATAGCTACTCTGCTCTCTTTCACCGTGACAATGACAAGCAAGTAGCAAAACCAAATGAATGCCTAAATCTCACAATTGCACATAATCAAGACACATTGGCAAATAACAAGTACAAAAATCTAATAATGAAGAAATATCTGTCAGACCTGAAGCTCAATACAAACAGCAGTGGCACTACTGGAGAAACTGGTGCAACATGCAGCTCAACCACACAGCATCCTGTCCAGTTATCCAAGTGGCTGGAAAGTGCTGCCAAGTATAAGCCAGGCCAGAGTTACATTACATGGTCTGCTAGAAATATTACCTGGCACAACACAGCTACAGGTATGTGTCCCACAAGGTTTTGTGTTAGGACCAGTTTTGTTTTTAATTTATATCAATGATCTTCCTGAGAGTATAAAAAATTAATATCTCCAGACATATTTATTTGCTGATGATTTAGCCATTAATATACATTGTGAAAATAACAATATTCTTGAAAATAGATTTGAAGCAGTTTCCTTAAAGTTATAAGATTTATGTAATACTAACAGACGGTATTCAAGAACCAAACATTCCGCAAAGAGTGACTCTAAGCCCTCTCTCCATGGATAATTATGTGGGTCATTTATGTAGAACCTATTCTACCTGACTCACTCTATTCAACACCATGTGCTAACAAGATATTTATTTTAAAAATTTCTGGAAACACATTGAAAGATGAGAGCCTCGGCTTACAGAAGCCGAAGATGGCATGGCCTAGAGAGCTTGTTTCTTGAATATGGGCCTTAGTCTCAATTGATATTAAATTAAACTTAAGTAGAATTAATAATTTAAATGTTAAGTTTCTAGGCATTAATTTGACTCTGATTTAGGATGGGAATGCCACATTGAACATCTATCTATAATGGAATAGCCCAATATTGAGCCATAGCATCTTCTTTGTTAGAAGTTAATAGACCAAGTTTATTTACTTACTCTTTCTTATTTGCCCACAAATGTCATGAATTGTATACGGTCAACATATCAACCTAATGGGACATATAACAAGGAACTAAGGTATTACTAGAATGTTGAGGTCAGTAAATTTTGTTTAGAGGACTTTTTATTCAGGCTTAAGGATCTTTTAAGGGTCTGAAAATATTCAGACTTGGGACCCACAG
This sequence comes from Diploptera punctata, assembly GCA_030220185.1. Lineage (NCBI taxonomy): Eukaryota > Metazoa > Arthropoda > Insecta > Blattodea > Blaberidae > Diploptera > Diploptera punctata. The sequence goes on from JASPKZ010007441.1 coordinate 519,146, forward strand.
CTTAAAATCCCTCCTGGAGGATTTGCTCATTAGATTTTCCCATCCTAAAAAAAATCAATCGACCCTGGCCAGGTTTGAACCCATGACCCTTGGGTACAGAGGCAAGAAACATATCCACTAGTCTACTGCTGCCAGCAAACTAAGTAAAAGTTTATTTATGTTGAAAGCCCTTACTCAAAACTTAGAGAGGAAATCTTTATTAATGGTGTATTATAGTCACATTTACAGTCATCTGAACTATGGAATTTTATTGTATGGCAACCATAATTATTATTTTATTCTACAGAAAAGAGCTTTTAAATAATCAGTGAAAATAGTAATACAACTCAATGTAAACTACTTTTTATATTTTAGGATTTCATTCTCTGGCATCAATGTACATATTTAGTTGCTAATTTACATAAAAAAGAATTTACATGTGCATATGCTGTATATATATCTTCATAACTATTGTACGAGGAATAATAACAATATACAATTATATAAATGTAAATTTAGTAAAACTCAAAATAGTTATGAGGTGATATCCCTGAATATGTTCAATACTCTTTCAGATCGTATAAAGAATCTTCCTATTTCAAAATTTAAAAGAGCTACTAAATTGAGGCAAAGACCAAATTATTGAAACAGATAAATCTAAGGAACTCACAATTTGGGAGAAAATTCACATCCAGAAAATGAAAAGGGAAATCATGAAATTTGAAATTCCCAGGGAAAAAAATATTTAATTTCGAAGTTCATCAGTCAGCCAACAGAGGGAGCAGGAAGTAACCTTACAGGATCACCAACTGCCAATTCAACAGTTAAATAGAACTGAAAATGATAAAAAGAAGCATCAAAACTAATTTTTGAGAAATCTACAGTTATGAGGTGAGGTGTTAAATCCAACTCAATTTATTAATTAAAATAAACCTCACAGTGTCACTTCCTTTAAATATATATTAATAATAATTAAATCAGTATTGACTTTGAAACCTCTTTACAAATCCATAAATATTTTAACATTGACTAGTTGAGACACAACATTATTGATTGATGTCATATATTGTACTATGTTTTTAACAATAAAAATCTATCTATTTAAACTGTTACATTATTTGTTCTACTAGAAATATTACCTGGCACAAGAAAGCTACATTCATGGGCAATCAAAAAAAAAAACAATAGAACTTTCCCTTAGATACTCAGGGATTGTGTTGAGGCACTCCCATCTTTTATTTCTCGAAACTTCATTAAAATAATTGGATAACATAAATTAAAATGATTAAAGTCTCCTTAGCCAATAATTATTAAATGAATCAGATTTTACACCTCACCTCAAATATTTTGTATGCATTCAGGATTGGTTTCAAAGAGACTTCTCTTCATTGTGAAATGGCATCTGATGATCCTGTAGGCTTAATCTTCTTCTCTCTGTTGGTTGACTGATGAACTTCCAAATCAAACCCTTTTAACAGGAATTTAAAAATTCATTATTTCAATCTTTTAGGGTCAAATCCACATTCTAAGGTGGATGACTTTTCTTCATTTTCAATATATTTTTTTAAAAGATTGAAGCAAGTCTTATTATAATTCTGGATAGAATTATAATAAATAGTGCTATAATTATTATTATAAGAATTATTTATCTTATCATAATCATCCATGCAAGTATTAGACCATGTGCCCTATTACGGTCTCAAAAAGAAATTTCCTATCCATTGCTTTTTTGGACATCCCAGTGATCTTTTGCCTTGGGGGTAGTAATGAAGCATAGCTTTTGCAATTCTGTGAGATGACATTCGTTGAAGATGGGCTTTCCAGTTGTTCTGGTAGTTTTGTAATTGATGGAGAATGGGTTCTACACCCAACTCTTCCATAATTTCCTCATTTCTTTTATGGCTCCACTTTGTATAGCCTGTTGTATCTCATTTACTGTTATTTGGCTTTCATCTCTTCTTTGTATTGTCCATGCTTCACTACCATATCTTAATACTGGCCTTGCAAGAACCATATAAAGCTGTAATCTTGTGTTCTTTTGTACTAAAGATGGTTTTTCATGATACTATTAATTATCCCTGTTGTTTTTGTGAAATTTGTGATTTTCTTTGCTATATCAGTTTCATCTTGAAATGTTAAATTATAATCCAAATAATTAAATTCATTCACTTATTCTAAAATTTCATCATCCAAAACAATTTTGCTAGGTATAGGGTATTTCCCACAAAAGACCATCACTTTAGTTTTCTTCCTATTGATTTGCATAATGTACCATTTTGCAATTATATTAAAATTGTGAATAGAATAGTGTATTTATCTTGTAAGACACATTTTTTTTGATTGGAAGTCAAATATACTAAATATATTAGATAAATAATACTTATACTTTTTCTCCCATTATATGTAATACATTTTGAAACACCAGAGGAAAAGAATTTGAGTTGGAAGTTCATAAAATAATGAATTTTGAAATTCCTAGGTAAAAGGATTTGATTTGGAAGCTTATCAGTCAAACCCCAATCAGGATGGAAAAATCCAAGGGAGAAGTCCTTTGAGCCACGTGTCTCAAGTCTTAAGATTTTTGGGCTTGTAAAAGAACCTTAAGCCTAAATGAGAGCCTCAGAGACAAATTTAATTGGTCTTTCACATCCAAGTAATATCTTAGTTGCCTACTAAGTGTCTCTTTGAGGCAACGAGCTACCACTTGTCACATACTAACATCTGTAGAAAAATAAATGTAACTAAATTAGCAATGGTTAAGTAGGCCTAACTCCTGCACACAACCTTGCTCCACATTTAAACACCACCAGTACTATTACTTCATCATGGCAGCCTCTTGGAGGAAGATGACGTGATCATCTCACTGGAAAATTTTACCCCAGAAAATAAATTAAACATAGGCTCAATTCTGCAAATGCACTATTATGTATTACTGGTACAGGAACTGTTGTCCCAACTTCTCTTAAAAATGTTAAACTGAAAATACATAAAATTGTTATTGTCCCAGTTATATTATATGGATGCAAAACATGGACTCTTATTTTTAAGGGAGGAGAAAAAATTACAAGTATATGAGAATAAAGTTCTTAGAAAAATTTTTGGACTAAAGAGATATATACAGACAGGCAAATGGAGAAGACTACACAACAGTGAGCTATATAATATTCCTAAGAAACTAGATATAACGAGAACAGTTAAGTCTCATAGACTGTGATGTTCAGGACAAGTGGCATGAATGGAGAATGAAAGACAGAATGGAAACTCCTTGTAGGAAAACCAAAAGGAAAGCACCCCATAGGTAGGCCCAGAATGAGGTGGGAGAATAACATTAACCACAATTTGAGGCAAGCAGATTATACAAAGCAAGTAGATTATACAGGTTAGGACTGTATGGAAGTTTATGTCCATGCAGCCATGAACCTAGGTGTTTGATGGTGCCAGTAAGTTAGTTATGATCTTCCCATTAGCTGCATTAAAACTGTAAAATATAATTTTGATGTTATATTTTAATTTAACTTATTTCAGTTCTGGACAAATTTATGTTTGAAAAGAAAAATTAACGCTTGAAGCTGGTATTGAACCCTGGATCTCTGACTCTTGTATGTCAGTGTGCAGTCCATTACACCATTCAATACTTTGAATAGAAGTCGTCTGATGGCATTATTAACAGAACTAGCTATCTGCCTTTGGAGCTAAGAGAATTGTATAAGTGAAAAGAAAATTTGGCATTTGTATTGTCTTGAATGGTGTAATGGTCTGCACACTCACTACAGAGTTAGAGGTCTGGGGTTCGATTCCCTGATCAGGCATTAAAATGTTATTTAAAAAAAATTGTAAAATAGAAATTTTGTAAATGCTGAGCATATTTGAAGCTGTGATTTCTTAAAAATAAATAATCTTCATCTCATCTTGTTTTTCCATTCTGGAGATCCAGTTTATTGTTGTATTTATTTTATGTTCTATGCCATAGCCAAGCAATTCAATGCATTATGCCTTGGTGCAGGAGCTACTGTACTTACACTGGTTCAAGTCCCATGTGGAAAGAAATTTTCTCATGGAATTTCAGCCAGTATGGGACCAGTGCCAAATCAGTATCAAGAAGAATTTGGGTAGTTACAATAAGTAATGAATCCAGATTGAGAAAATCAGCTGTAACGGCTGGCGAACCTGACATGCTGACCACATGTCACTCTATACTGACTGAACGATCAATCAGTTTGCAATTAACACATTTGGATTTGAGGACAGCAGAAAGCTGGTAGGTCTGTCGAGCCATGGAGTTTTCTTATTTATTTCTTATTAATATTTATTTTATCGATGATCACATTAAAAAATGGCTATGAACTTTTGTTAAGTTTGACACTATATAAAAACAAAAAAATCAGTGAAACACCAGTTTTGAATCCTGCCGATGATGGGATAAATCCCGAAAGCGCTACAGTTACATGATAATTAAGTTGAGGAGACGGACCTTTCAGGTGAATATTCTATAATTTTATATTAATAAAAACCAAACTAACTCACTGGCACTATCAAACCTGGAGGTTCTTGGCCAGGCAAACATAAGCTCTCCATATATCCCTATTCTAAACTAATGTTTTCCAATTATCGCCCGTATAATCTACTTGCCTCAAATCATGGTTCATGTTATTCTCCCACCTAATTCTTAGTCTACTAACTGGGCATTTTCTCTCTGGTTTTCCTAGAATCTTTCATGATACTCTATCATTCCCCATTTGTGTCACATGCCGTGCCTATCGCAGTCTACGAGACATAACTGTTCTTATTATATCTGGCGTCCTATAAAGATCATGTAGTTCACTGTTATGAAGTCTTCTCCATTAGCCTGTCTGTTCATCTCTCTTTGGTCCAAAAATTTTCCTAAGAACTTTATTCTCAAATACAGATAATCAATCTCCTTTCCTTTCTTAAAGTAACAGTCCATGTTTCACATCCATATAATATAACTGGGTGAATAAAAGTTTTATATATTTTCAGCTTAACTTTTTTGAGAGAAGTTGGGACAAGAGTCCCTGTAATGCATAACAGCACGCATTTCCAGAGTTGAGTCTATGTTTAATTCCTTCATGCATTTCATTCCTATTTACAATTATTGTTCCTGGGTGTTTGAATTCAGCCTCTTCTTTAAAATTTCCCTCATATTTCATTAACTGTCCATTTCCATTATATAATGTGTGAACATTTATTTAGTTTAATTGATATTTACTTCCATTCCCAATTTCTTAGTATTACTGAATAGTGTGTGTGTTGGCCCTCAGTATCTGCACTCTGAATATTAACTATCTAAATTGAATAAACCAACTAAAGTAGAGTACACGATGGTAATGTTAATATGTTGTGTTCCAGTGAATGAGGGAGACATCTGTTTGTCAGGACATCAGAGAGAAGAACTGGACGCTGCTGAAGCTCTCACGCGACTATCAAGTCTACATTAGTTACTCAATACGCATGTACTTAGTGCAACAATAAATCATGTATTTTATTATCAAATTACTATTTTTTTAATGCAGGGGTGAAGCTGAAATTATATATTTGACGTAAACAGCAAGAAAATAATTTTTTAATACATAAATGAATGTCTATGAGTCTGCGAGCCTGTCCTTTATAGTCTCAACCATTGACCGATTTGAATGGGGTTTTTACCATCATTTAGACAATTTTTTGGGACAATTAACATACAGTGTGACCCCTGAACCATTTTAAGGGGCCATAAGTCTTGAACCAATAATAGGACACACATGCAACATTAGGAGAATATAATGCACAATTGGGAGATTACATTACACTGTTTACCTCTCAGAGCAAATGTTGGAAGTGTCCTCCACTAGCATCTATACATATTTGCACTCATTTCACCATATTAAGTCCGATTGAGGGTCTTTCCACTTTTCAGCAGTTGCCCTTTTACCAGCCGGCTGCTGGCCCTTCACATCCACATGTGTCAATCACAGAGGTAGATGATCAACAGCCAGTGTAGGGGTGACATGTGGTTAGCATGTCGAGTCCCCCAGCCGTTACAGCTGGTTCCTCAACCTGGAGCCGCTACTTATTGTAGCTACCCAATTGCCTCACGATGCTGAGTGGGCACCGGTCCCATACTGGCCGAAATACCATGAGAAAATTTCTTCCCCCATGGAGACTCGAACCAGCGCAAGTCCCGTAGCTCTGCGCCAAGGTTTCCTACCTTAACCGCTCGGCTACGCCACAGGACCATATTAAGTGAAGTTCTATTTACTCGCCAATGTTTGCTTATTTCATTTCAAATGGATTCCTTGAGATCATAAATTGTCCGAGGCCTATTTTTGTGCACTCTATTTTTTAGATACCCCACAAGAAAAAAATCCAGTGAGGTTAGGTCAGGAGATCTTGGGGGCCACAGACCTCTTGAGATTATTCGATTATCAAAGAAACTGGTTACAAGGGCCATGATGGAGGCATTAGATGTATGGCATGTTGCTCCATCTTGCCAGAAATAACCTTCTCTCAATTTGATATCATCCAGCTGCTCCACAAATGTATTGAAGATACCTGTATAAACATCAGTGTCTACAGTCGTATCGAAGATAATGGGACCAACGATCCTGGAAGCTGACACTGCGCACCATACTCCAACCTTTTCATCATGCAGTGGTGTTTCGTGGATCAAGTGGGGGTTTACAGCAGCCCAATATCTGATGTTTTGTGTGTTTATGTAGCCTGACAGATTAAACCATGCTTCATCTGTAAACCACGTTATGGAGAGAATGTCTGGATGTGGAATTAGAAAATCCTGAAACTATCAACAATAATGGATTCGTTTTTAATAATCTGCTTCTTTCAGTTGTTGTACCATATGCACTCTGTATGGTCATAATCCCATTTATTTCGCAGCTCTTTGGCATGTGCCATATGAATAGCCAGATTCCTGGATCAATCAACGCAATGATTTGTTTGGAGAGTTCACTAGTCTCCTTCAAACTTTGTTAACAGCTCTGCACTCAATGGTAGTCTATGTTCCTCTCACTAACAAGTATATCAGTTGTCTCCAGCTTTCTTGCTAGCGATAAAATTGTTGCTGCATGGGGTGGGGGGTAGAGTTTTTCCTTTATTATTTATTTGTATCCGTATCCATGGTCTGCTCTGCTTCTTATTGTCTCTGTCTCTAGAGAGTTCTCTATCTTGATTATCAACAGAACCTATCTTAATTTCCATATCAACTTGTGGGACACACAAGCTACTGCACAGTCTGCAACTGGGCCCAAAAAACAGACTTAATTCATCTTTCTTATAAAGCAATTCTAGTGTATTATTCAACATAATATAAAGTGAAGGCTAATCTTTTTAACTTTACTGATAATACTTTACGTCTGTCATGACAGGGAAGGGAATCACTATTTAAGCACTCAAAACTTAGGTTTAAGTTTAAACTGAAACAGCAAGCCATAAAGAAAAGACATACAAGCTTAACTAAAAATGAATATAATAGATTGAGTCAAAACGATAAATTATATATATAGCTTAAGGTAGAATATACCTCATAGTGAGAATTCCTAAAATAAGTAAGTATATATATAGCTATTAAGTTATGTAGATAGGAAATAACACTATGAGGTTCTTTAATATTGTTTATTTTTTATTATTTCACTCACCTCATACTTCATAAATCATAGCAGACCCTGGGTTTCTTCACGTAATTTGTGACATTGTCAATGCTGCGTCACGTTCACAACTGACGTCAGTTGTGAACGTGACGCAGCATTGACAATGTCACAAATTACGTGAAGAAACCCAGGGTCTGCTATGATTTATGAAGTATGAGGTGAGTGAAATAATAAAAAATAAACAATATACATAGCTGTTTAAAAATGAATCAAATGTAAACATAATATACACAATGAACAAAATAAGAACAGTCATCAGTACTGAATAACAATAATAATGATACATTCATCCATATCAGACTTTTCAGACACCAAACTTAAAAAAGAATTCTTCTCAACAGCTTTCTTCTAGAAATAAACGAACAGTCCTTGACAAGGGATCACTTCTTCGATCCCTGCTGAACTTGATGAAAGGAAAGATCGACTCTGACTGTTAACTATCAAAGGCCTCAGGTCGCAGACGTCACTCATCGCACATCCAAACTAGCATCGATGACATAAGGAAGGAGAAACTGGGGGGGTAAATAAGGAGAGGATCGAGCACAGAACATATATACGAACACAGAGTCTACAATATTGCGTCATGGCAGTCAAATTTACGTCATCACAGTACATTGCCTTTGTCGGAACATCCCTACATTAAATTCTCATTAAAATTCCCATTGTGTTGTTAACAAGGAATTTGTCTTCCAATATGTTTTCACAATGAAAACACGCTCTCAAAGTGAGTACTGCATGTTGCTGTTATGACTGCGGACTAAAGACTGACTACAATGCCATGAAAATGCTCGTAATTTCCATCAAAATCAACAATATAGTCCACAGATAGCATTGATCGATTATTGCCATAATTGTTGTTGATTCTCCCTGAGATCATTAAAATCAATTTCACATTTCTACGAGCTTTCAGAGAGAAATTATGGCCTATTAAAATAGTTCAGGTTTATATGAATCACACTGTATTTTGTAATGCTGGAATAACTGTCCAATCTAATCGTGAACTTTTTTGTAGCATTTTTTGAGATATTCAGTTCTGCGTATATTAATACTATACTTACTATAGGGTCAAGAGCTAAAAAAAAAGTGCATTAGTGCACTAAAAGAGTCACTTTCTGGATGCTTAAATGGCTTACACTGCCTACACAAAATTAATGTACACAGAACTCAATATCTCATTTCTACAAAAAAACCCGTGATTAGATAGGGCAGTTAATATCTCAGCGGATTTTACATTTTGATGATAAACAACAACATGTATCTATCTTTTACAGATAACTCACAATAACCATTTTTATCTTTCAAAATTAGGTTAAAAATAACAATTTAGTTACAGAGACTTTTCCAACAATGTTAATATTTATTTGTGTATATTTTAATAAATTCTTTACACATAACCTGTTTAAATTATTTTGTCCAAGTGAACATCTTGGGTCCTGCTAGTTTAAAATAAAATTTAAAAATCAGTTGTAATGAATGGTAAAGAAATGACTGAAGAAGGACATGATTTTGTCTGAAACCGTCGGTATCAAAGAAGTTTGAAAATGTATGAGGTGAATCGATTAGAATATGTTCTCCACTCACTATTAAAGAAAAAAATGTTTGCCTAACCAAAAATCAATCCCCAAATCTTCAGCTTTACAAACTGATGCTCTACCACTAAGGTTCTTCCCATACAAATACAAACTTCTCGCCCCTTGATCTCCAATGTACTAAAATTATTCACTATATAAATTAGATTGTTTCTACTATAAGAAGACATTCACACAGTTGATGCTACATTTATAATCAAAAAACTGTAACTCACTGGCACTATCAAACCCATAGGTTCATGGCCACATGGACATAAACTCTCCATACATCCCTATTCTATGCTAATGTATTTCAATCATCTACTTCCTTCAAATCATGGTTAATGTTATTCTCCTACTTCATTCTTGGCCTATCAACTGGGTGTTTTTCTACAATTAGTTTCTATGTCCCTCTTTCATTCCCCATTTGTGTCACATGTCCTGCCCATTGCATTTTATGAGATTGAGGCCCTTTTTTTGTCTGGTTTATTGCCTTTGACCTGTCTGGCATGGGTAAGCAGCAATGCTACCACCGGGATCATTTAAGCACGCAAGCCACTCCACCACGACAATTTAAGTAAATCAATATTAATAAATTTATATTTAACTATATTGGGTAGAGGAATAAAAAGAGAAGTATGTGCTGGATCAGAAGGAAGCCTATGATAGAGCATCAGCACATAAAGCTGAAGGTTCAGGATTTGATTCCCCAGTTCAGGCAGAAATTTTTCTCCTTACCACTGACTACAAGGTCTTAGCTGTTTACATTAATTTACTTATTACGATCAAAGTAAAGCTTTACCTGCATAATATTAATTCATTAAACTGATTTGTTTGTAACCAATTTGTTTTACAGCATGCATGCTAGACTCGTACAAAATGCTGTGGAGAAGCGATTTTCTATGAGTTTGCTAAGCAACAGCCCCCACTCCAAGGCTTGCTACTGTAATGGGTGCTAATATTCTTGGAATCTGGACTGGCTGACTCCCCAATATGTTATAATTAGCTTTACCACTGGTATAGATATGTTTCCCAAAATAACTTTAATATTGTATGCAATCCTCATATTATAAACTAGTTAATTTCTTTTAGTAGCAATGCATTTACTCCACACCACTTACATCTACTATTTGTTAATTTTGTTACCACAAAGTACACTATCACCTCCTCATGATCTGACACCTATCACCAGGGTCAGCTATTTGGTGGAAAGTAGGTGAACTGCCACTTCACCTTATTTTTACCAAAATTATTTTTAAACTTTATTTTCCTTATCTCAAATGTTGGTTTCAGTACAAACAGTTTTCTGTATTATTGTATGAGATGGGACTCATCGTTATGACACAGAGCGCCCATGCCACGTGTTGTCATTCTGGCCCATGGTGAGCGCTCAAGTGAAAGATTCTTGCTTTCCACTCTGCTCGACCTCCGGGGCAGAGCTTAGCTCGCTAGTTGCCATGACAACCTAGACATCAACATTGAGGTCTAGCGTTACAAAATCCTGCAAATTAAGTAGCTGAGAGGGAATTAACCATCTGCTTCAAGGCTTTATGTATGATATTCTTTCGTATCGCGCTATTTGGCTATTGTTGTGGTGGTTGAAATATGAATCCTGTTTGAATGATGTGTGTGTTTTATTTGGAAACACATTTTTTATATCGGAAAAATGAAGTTAAAAAGAAAGTTTTAAAATGTACTACAAAAGAAGTTAAATGCTACAATCTTAGTTTCAAATGGTCATAATTTAAGGAATTTCCATTGTTATGCTCCTCTTCCTCTATAGCAACATCTATGAAATGAAGATTTTATTGTCTGAAGTGTCTAAAAACATACCTGAGAAATTCAATTTCAGAAGAGAGACTTTCTTCTTTGGGGAATATTACAATTCAGAACTTCTACTGCAGTTAACAAAGACACACCCATTCCATGAAGATATCATTGAGAAGTTTGCAGTCTTAGGGTCGCATGCAAATACATTAGTCTCTCATATTTAAAGAGAAAAATTATACGCTCAGACCGGGACTTGAACCCGGGACCCTTGGTTTTCTAGTCCAAGTGCTCTACCATTTGAGCTACCTGAGCAAGTACCGATCTAAATGCAAATCTTTCTCTATATACGTTGTAATTCCCGCCCCAAATGCTTTGAAGCCTTTGCTTCTATCTTTGCAAATGGCGGCTCCTATATTAAGAAGACATATTTGGGAATTATACATTACATTATAAATGCCAGTACGGCTATTTTCGAAAATAGCCGTACTGGCATTTATAATGTAATGTATAATTCCCAAATATGTCTTCTTAATATAGGAGCCGCCATTTGCAAAGATAGAAGCAAAGGCTTCAAAGCATTTGGGGCGGGAATTACAACGTATATAGAGAAAGATTTGCGTTTAGATCGGTACTTGCTCAGGTAGCTCAAATGGTAGAGCACTTGGACTAGAAAACCAAGGGTCCCGGGTTCAAGTCCCAGTCTGAGCGTATAATTTTTCTCTTTAAATATGATTTATCCATCATTGAGATGTATGAAATTAATAATAAAAACATCGACATTAGTCTCTACTCAAATTACTTCCAATCACTGGTGAGCTGACTCACCATGAGCAATTGCTGAGATCGAATTAACGGCCGACTTACCGGTCATGCATGAAAGTCGACGTTTTTGTAATATTGGCAACGAATTACCCAGAATTCTCAGCGATAAAACCACTTCCCATTATTTTCGTCTGCTATAGAGGAATGCATTTACGCTTGCGTCCCGCAAATAATACCGTATACAACAATGCCTGCATCGCGCAATATTACACCGATTCTCCCTGTTCTTCCAGTTGAATTCTTTGGTAGACTCTATCAAATTCCTCTTCTCCGCATATACCGAAAACATGATCGAAGTCTTCAAGGTCCGACATCTTGGATAAAGCTGCAAAGGTTTCAAACTACATCAGTTACCATCGGTTCCCTTCGGGATTCTCACGATAAGTTTCTATCTTGAGCTATGATCTTAAGTTACCTCGTTAGGTAGCTTACAATTATTATCGCATAAATAGATTTCTGAGTAAGCAAAATGTATTAGGATAAAACTTTCTCAGCAGAGAACGCCTTTTACGGTCTAATGTGTTTATAAATTCTAACCTTAAAGGATTGAATACTCAATCTGATATACAAGAAAAAGGTGAATTTAATAATGATTGAGATAAGCATATGTACAAATATTTTTTCTTACTAGCTCTTCACCTAACTTCAAAACCACAAGCCGCCAGTGCCTATCACTCTAACAAAAACATACCTCACATTTTAGATTTTATCTCCTTTTTTCCCCTGAAGGAATATCATTCCTGTGGTCTCAGGGTAACATCATTGCCTTTTGTAAGCAGTGGGCCTGGATTCGATCCCCAGTCAGGACAAGTTTCTTGGATAAAGTTTTTTTCAGAGATTTTCCTCACCTGTAAAACAAATGTGAGGAAACTTAAAGGCCCAAACGATCCTGAACATCATCTGGCCATCACAATCATCCATATCACATTCGCCTTGTTTAGTAAGAATGCCAGAGTGAATGGAGGTCTTCTTGTCTTCTCTCACCCGCTGCCTTCACTCCTCTGTTTGTAATTTCCTTTTCAAGTCCCTGCTACTCAGTATACTTTTCCCATCTTCTCTAACCCCATCTAAACATCTATTCTTTGTTATTGTTTATTTTTTATTATTTCACTCACCTCATACTTCATAAATCATAGCAGACCCTGGGTTTCTTCACGTAATTTGTGACATTGTCAATGCTGCGTCACGTTCACAACTGACGTCCAACGGCCTTCTATCCTGCAGGGTCTGCTATGATTTATGAAGTATGAGGTGAGTGAAATAATAAAAAATAAACAATATTAAAGAACCTCATAGTGTTATTTCCTATCTACATAACTTAATCTATTCTTTGGTTTACCAATTGGCCTATTTCCATACATTTTCTGTTTTAAGGATTTTAAAAGTTCATTCTTAACACATGACCTGCCATTGCAATCTTCTCAATTCAACTATCTTTATTATAGCAATCTCTTTATAAATAAATATATATAGTTCTCCATAACCCATTATCATTCACTGTGACTATACCTCTCCTGAGCTAAGTTCCAGTTGAAATAGAAACAAACCACATGTATGACTGCATTTTCATTGGTCAAATAATGGTTTTACCAGAAAAGAAGACACTCTGGCAATGTTCGTTGATTTCCAAGGAGCATATGACTCTATTTGGAGATATAAATTATTAGAAAAAATGCAGACTTTAGGCATTCAAGGGAATATGCTACTCTGGAGCAGCAATTTTCTCATCCAACGGTTCATCGCTACAAAGTATAATAATCACCTCTCTAAATACCAACAAACACATCGAGGTTTACCACAGGGTTCTGTACTCAGTACCATTCTCTTCAATATCTACATTAATGATCTACCTAAGCATATAGAAAAGCTCGAAACGAAAACCCTACTTTTTGCTGATGATGTTGTAATATGGGTCTCCAAACCGAAAAAACCAAAGTCAACAATTAATAACCATAGCCCAACAATCACTAATACAGTTAGAGAATTGGACATCCCAGAACTTAATGAAGATAAATATACAGAAAACAAATTATCAACTATTTACATTAAGAAAGAAACCACTACCCATCACTCTGAAATTGGAGGGTGAATTATTAACTCAAACACATGAAGCAAAATATTTAGGAATAACTCTGGACACAAAATTAACATGGAAGAAACACATGGAGAATATATGTACAAAGATAGAAACAAGGTTACCATTATTAAAACGATTAGCAGGGAAAAGTGGGGTTGCAACACACAAACCCTAAACACCTTCTACCAAATGTACATAAAACCTGTACTTCAATATTGTGAAGAAATCCTAGTAACTACTAAGTGGAAAACTTAATAAATTGCAGAACCAAATCCTCCGTCTGATAACAGGAGCCGTTAAAACAACACCAATCACTGCCATGCAAATCTTAACAAATAACCCAAACATAGCATCTGAAATTGAGAAAACAGCAGTCACACAGTATGAAAAATTTTTAAGGCTACCCCATAATAACTGGACCCAAAGAAAACCACAAGTATGTTTAAAATCTCAGCAAAGCTTCCTAAGCATTGTACAAGAAATCAAACAGAAATTGCAACTTCCACATTCAAAAGAAAATATGCAGATGAGAAACAACCCTCTAGAATTTTTGGAAATCGAATATAACCTTCATTTAACAGAAGACATCAAGAAATCTGAAACTCCTCCATATATTTTAAAACAAATGTCACTGGAAATGATAAATCTAAGATACCCAGCTCCTGAATGGATACATATTTTTACAGATGGCTCCAGCCTACCAAATGATGGTGGCACTGGTGATGGTGCAGTATGTCCACTTTTTTCCTTTTATCGTAAACTAAACACAAATTCAACAAACTTTGATGGCGAAATTCTAGCAATTTTCTTATGTTTACAAAATCTTTTATATCAATCCAAAAATTTACAAAAGTTGTAATTCTATGTGACTCCAAAGCAGCCATTCTTGCTATAACACGAGACACAATACCCAAAAGCATCAAAATTATCGAATGTCACAAAATGATAAAACATTTATCCCGTCTACATAAAAAAGTTGTACTTCAATGGATTCCAGCCCATTGTGGAGTGACAGGCAATGAAATAGCCGATTTTCTAGCCAAGAAGGGTAGCAAAATTGTTGCAAACCCAACTTCTGCTCCAGTTTCCTTTCACTCTATCAAAAGAATTATCTCAAATAAATACATCAATAAACTTAGAGAAGAATACACCACCAAAACATCTGGAAAGGAATGGGAAAATCTACAAGCTTATGACATTACTACATTACAAAGAAAATCTGCAGTAGCAACATTCAGACTGCTAACGGGACATGACTGCTTGAATAAACACCTACACAGAATTGGCATAACAGATTCACCTAAATGCCCTTTTTGCAATTTAAATGAAGATATGGAAAGAAACCATCTCCTCCGTTGTCCAGCTTTTGTAGAAGAGACCAGCCTTTCTGCTAAATATTGGAGTGCAAGAGAGCGAATGATTTCATTATCAAGTGCTCGACATTAGATACCAACCAACCATAATGGTTTTACCTTTAAGTGTATAAGAAAATGTAGTTCACTCTCCAACACTCACAATAAAAATATGTATTATCTAGCACATGTCCATATAAGTTATAAAGGAGAATCTTAAAATATATAATTACAATTATAATACATTAATTAATCACTGTTATATTTTACGCACATCCAATGCAGAATACATTGGGATTTCTATTGTTTCAAAATGGCCAGTTTCTATAGAATTTCTTAAAACATTGGAAATTAAATTAAACAAATTTTTTAATGTATTCACATAGACTTTCACGGCCGGAGTTGCTATGATGATGTTGAAGAAGATTTTCAGGCTGTAGGCCGTGGTAAATTTTTTATGTTTTCAAACAGTTTAGTGAAAAATATCCTACATTAGCCATTGATGATGTGGTGAAAATAACAGCAGAATTTACAGGTGAGTCAGCACAGAGCATATATTCTGCTCTTAATAAAATTGTAAATAAAGGACATCATCGACATCATGGAAAAAGCATAAACATCTGATTAAGTAGGCTCATATATAAATTTTTTGCCTTAAATAAATAAGAAATGGAAGTTCCTAATTATTGGTACCATCTTACCTTGTATTCAGTCTTATTTGTCATAAAGTATGATGTTGCCTAAGAACAATATTTCTATCAATGACAGTTCCTTACATAATTAAGTCATATGGTGGGTAAAAGTAGCACCATGGTTCCCAAGAGACAGAGTCGGCAAAGTAATACCTCATGCAAGTTTGTTTACAGTACAATTGGAACTTAGCTCAGACTCAGAATTAATGTAGAATTATCCTCAATATCTTTCTTTCAATTAAGCATTACCAGGTCTCTGTAGATTTTCCAGAATCTTTGAAATTTTATCAGAGTATCAAAATAATTTTACTGCAGTTCATTAACTTCTTTTGTTAATTTAACTATATTCTTACAAGAGAACTGTCAACCACTGCATGACGAAACATACCTTCAAATTTCTCACAGAGAAACATTGTTCAGCCATTTTTAACTGCAAGGCACTAAAATCCAGTGCCAAATCTCTCATTTAAACTACAGAGAAGTAATACAACTCCTCACTTGATGGATTGGATAACTTTGACTACCTGCTGTAAACACTGCGCTCACCTTACTTCACTCTACTCTAAGTTAAGCAGGGAGTTCCATCTGCTATGCACAATGAGTTGCCATTGCTGGATTGTGGCTTCGGTTTCTGTGCCTTGCAATTAAAAATGGCTGATCATTTTTTGACACGGCCTTGGTACATCACAACACTTCTCTGAGAGAAATTTCAAGGTAGGTTTCGGCGAGCAATGGTTGACAGTTTCCTTGTTAGATCTGTAATAATTCTGATATTATGTGGTATTATACATTTTAAAAGTCTAATGTAGTGCTTTTACATTTTACAGTTTTGACCAGCCTCATGGGCTATAGTGGTCAGTGTTCCTAACTACTGTTCATGAGGTCCTGGCTTCGATTCCTGGTCAAACCATAGGAATTTTTCCTGTGGTTGACCATGATCTGGAATTTAGTTTAAGTTTAGGTTAAGAACTCTCCTGGTGCTTCATTATCATTTATCACCCATCATACCATCGGGGTAATGTAACTCTGCCTTCCAGGTGCCCCAACCTAAGAAATGGATTACAATTCTGTCAATTCTAGGGGAGAAAGCCGGAAATGTCATAAAAGACAATGTGGTGGCATTAGAAAAAAAAACACATTTTACAGCTTTTTTTTTTAAATCTACTTTAGGTGCCGAAATCTACTTCTTTTAGGGTCTAAAAGTCCAAGGTCTAATGATAAGTTTTGGTAAGGAGTAAAAAGTACAAACATGTTAAATCAGATATCGCTCATAAAAATAAAAATTAGTACATAATAGAATGTGGACCTACCTTTGGACATCCCTGTATGTTGAGGGTCATTGTCATTGGGCAAAGTTGACAGGAATTTATTATTTTTAGAAAACTAATAATACATGACAAGCCTGTATCCTGTCTATTTAAACCACACCAGCGATCTTACATTCCTCTTTCAGTTGTTATGCTGTTAGCTGAAATAACTCTATTTGAGTTATAGAAAATGGTACCATTTACATGAACAATTTGGAATTGTTAAGCAATTATTGATATAAAAAAGTATATCATGCAGCAACTAAGAAAACTAAGCAAATTGCTCAGAAAATCAAATTTGTGGTCCAATTTTGCTGGTTTATGAGATATAACAGTATATTTATTTTAACACAGGGTATCTCTAAAGTCACTACTATGAACACACTACTATTTTTCCTTTTCTTTGCATACACTTTGCAACATGTTTAGCACGGAAGAATGGGTTTGCATTGTTTGTGCACAGGTACACAGATTCTCATATGAAGATGCCAGAGCTGAATTTACCCATAAATTCCGTAAACCAGCCACAACAAATACGTCTACTTGTAAACAAATTGAAGCGTACCAGCAGTATGTGTGACAAAGCATGTCATGGATGACCACATGTATCAGCAGAAACAATGTAGCAAGTTCAAATTGCCAGTGATAGTCCGAATACATCAACTCAACACCTCAGTAGGGAGTTGAATGCACCTCGCAACACAGTGCAGAAAACTATGTTTCACTCTACAAAAACATCCTTATCATGTATGCTTCATTTTCTGAATCATATCACAGAAGCAGCAGGCTTTTTTTTACGGTTTAAATGTTAAGGTCTACATTTCGTTTCACAGTTGAAAGATAGATGGCAGTCATGTAGAAAGGCAGTAGAATATGTATAAAACTTTAAAATAACATTGATTTTTTTAATCATTGCCTTCCTTCATTGAAATGGATAGTGACTTTATAGACACTCTGTACTTAAATCATATTTATTTTGTTGAACTATTATAGGAAAACTCACTATGAGGTTTAATTAAAAATTTTAATTAAAATGTTTTATACTCACCTCATATCCAGTCTTCTATTTATACCGGTTTCAAAGCTTAAGTAGCTTCATCTTCAGTAATTTCTTGTCGACTGATGTTATGTTGACAAGAAATTACTAAAGGTGAAGCTGCATAAGCTCTCAAACTGGTAAAATTAGAAGACTGGATATGAGGTGAGGTATAAAACATTTTCATTGAAATCATATTTATTCTATTACTTTGGGAGAAATCTAATATGGTGGTCACAGGAGCAGTTTTTAAATTATGGTTTTCAGGTAAAGCCCCATTTCTAATGTCGAATTTCTCTGATTTCTGACGATAACTTTTCTCATTTTAATAAAGTTACAGTGGAAAGTAACACTATGAGGTAATTTAGGTAAATTTTTACACTCACCTCATATTCTTCTTCTATTTTAAACTAGTTTCGGAACTTCACACTTCAGTTCCATCTACTGAAGATACTTACTTACTCACTGGCACTATCGAACCCGTAGGTTCATGACCGCACGGACATAAGCTCTCCATACATCCCTATCCTGAGATAATGCTTTCCAATCATTCCCTGTATAATCTACTTCCCTCAAATCATAGTTAATGTTATTCTCCCACCTCATTCTTGGTCTACCAACTGGGCGTTTTCCCTCTGGCTTTCCTACAAGAAGCTTCCATGCCAGTCTTTCATTCCCCATACGTGCAACATGTCCTGCCCATCGGAGTCTACGAGACTTTACGGTTCTTAATATACCTGGCTTCCTATAAAGACCATGTAGTTCATTGTTATGTAGTCTTCTCCATTCACCTGTCTGTTCATCTCTCTTTGGTCCAAAAATTTTCCTAAGTACTTTATTCTCAAATACTTGTAATCTCCTTTCCTCCCTTAAAGTAAGAGTCCATGTTTCGCACCCATATAATATAACAGGTAGAATAATAGTTTTATATATTTTCAGTTTAACATTTTTTGAAAGGAGTTGGGACATCAAGAGTCTCTGCAATGCATAATAGCACGCATTTCCAGAATTGACCCTATGTTTAATTTCTTTGCGCATCTCATTCCTATTTGTGATTACTGTTCCTAGGTATTTGAATTCAGCCACTTCCTCAAAATTTCCCTCATTTGTCATTAGCTGTCCATTTCCATTATATTATGAATTTCTACGTGTGACCATATATTTAGTTTTATTGATATTTACTTCCAATCCTAATTTCTTAGTGTTACTCAACAGTGTGTGCGTATTGTCCTTTAGTATCTCCTCGCTATCGGCCAACAATACTACATCATCAGCATAAACTAACAGCTTATTAATACCATTCAGTTGTAAGCCTTCCTCATTCTCTAAAGATTTAATGGCATGCTCTAGTACAAAATTAAATAGTAGAGGAGATAGTGCATCACCTTGCTTCAACCCATTCTGGATTTCAAAAGTGTCCGAAAACTGTTTGCCTACACGCACTCTACTCTTTGTGCCATTTAGACACATTCGTATAAGTCTAACTAACTTTTTAGGAATTCCGAACACGAAGAAGATTTCAAACAGGAGAAAAAACACAAAATCAAAGTAGCAAGAGAAATCGGGATTGATGAAAAAATGGTACACAAAAGGATACAAAAGTATAAAAAATGAAAAATTATAAACAGAAGTTGAAAAAGAAGAACCACCTATGAAAAAATATAGGAAATTCACATATCACCCTTGGGTACACAATAAATTCCAAAAGATATTTGAAAAGTTTAATAATAAATTAGCACCGAAAAATAACTACAGTTTAAATAAACTAATAAAAACCAACAAAAATGAAAAAACTGATACAAATAAAAAATTAGGAATATATCACATTGAATGCACGGGTTGTGAAAAGATATATATAGGAAAAAAAAAAAAAAGAAACCTAAAAATTAGAACCACACAAAAAATATTAAAAATGGGGAAATAGAAAAATCTGCAGTTGCTGCTCATGTTTTGGTCTGAAAAACATAATATAAATTCGGACACTAAATTATTAAAACAGTTAGAAAATACAAAAGAGCTATTTGGGAAAAAATCTATATTCAGAAGAACAAAAACAGAGTTATGAATTTTGAAATACCGACAAAGCGTGACATTGTTTGGAGGTTCTTTGGCCAACCACAGGATGGAGCTGACATCGACATCCAGGGTGTGCAACATAGATCTAACCAGTCTGGACAAGCTGACGATAAAACAAAATTGTTTTGAAACATGTCCAAGAACAAATCAACATTAATATTGAGGTAAGATGATCAGACTGTAAATAAACTGATAAAAATTTATCTAAATAAATATATCTCATAGTGTGAATTCCTAAAAAAAGTAATTATGAGACAATTTTCAATTTAAAAATGAGTTGGATCAAATGTTTTTACATCTCACCTCATAAAGTTCCAATTTTTTTATATACCGCTTTCAAGGGCCTTTTGCCTTCAACTTCAGTCAAACCACAACTGTTTGCATTTTTTCCTTACTCCACCATCGAGCAGTGCCATGGCCAGACCTATCTCATTTAGGGACTAAAAATCATCCAAATCTTCACCACTCCGACTATAAGAAAGACATTTAACTTTCATAGAAAAAATCACTATGAGGTTCAATTTAAGATTTAAATTAAAATTCTTTATACTGTTTCATTGGTCCACCACCAGATGGATTAAGAAACAGTCTCCTAAATGACACAACATTGGTCAAGATATTACCGAAGATGAAGCCACCTAGATTTGAAACTAGTTTAATTAGAAGACTGGATATGAGGTATAAAGAATTTTAATTTAAATCTTAATAGAATGACAGAGGTTAGGATACGAAAGATGGCATTGATGTATAATCCTGGAGGATGAAGATCGGTAGGAAGTCCAAGAAAGCACTGATGAGAGATCAGAACACCTAATCCATGAAGGAAAATGATGATGATGATCTTAAAATAAAGACTTTTATTTAAAAAATACAGGCAATGGAACGAAAGAAATATGCAAGCTGCCGATGTGCGTAGTGCAAAAACAAAATTGTGTTAATGAAAAAATGTGTGTTGCTTGTGGAGATGTGCCCTTCTGTTTCAAGATATATTACACTCAAATGACCTGTAGAGGTAAGATAATTAAATTATAATAGTATAGGTACATTTACAAAAATAATATGGTTAAAAATAATCAATTTACAAATATAATATAAAAGTAAGTTGGCCGTGGTGGACTAGAGGTTATGTTCCTTGCCTCTGGTTCTGTGGGTTGCAGGTTCAAATTTGGCCAGGGTCGATGGACTTTTTTTAGAATGGAAAAATCCAAGGAGCAAATCCTCCACACAGGACATTAAGCTGTGGGTTCTGAGTCTGAAGATTTTCAGACTCGTAAAACAACCGAAAGTCTGAATAAAAAGGCCTTTGTACAAAACTTACTGACCTCCTTCATCCTAGTAGTACCTTAGTTGCCTTCTAGATGTCTCATTGGGTGGTATGTTGACCGCATACTATTCATGACATCTCTATAAAAATAAATGTAACTAATTTAACTTTTCATTTTCAGCTTTCGGGACGAACGAGAATTGTATACATTGAAAGAAATGTTAACATTTGTATCGTCATTTAAATGGTGTAATGGACAGCACACTCATACAGAGAACAAAAGGTCCAGGGTTCAAATTCCGATTCAAGCATTAATTTTTCTTTCTTAAATTAGATTCTATCCAGGATTGGAAAATATTAATTCAAATAAAAACATCGAAAATATGAAGCTTTACCACTAAAAAGTAATGTATCAATTCTCAATAAAAATACTTCTGAATAGAAGAGGTCAGTTGGCGTGATGGTAGCGATGGCTATTAGCCTTCAGACGAACAAGAATTGTGTAAGTTGAAAGAAATGTTAAAGTTTGTATCGTCATTTGAATGGTGTAATGGACAGCACACTCTTACAGAGAACAAGAGCTCCATGGTTCAAATCCTGGTTCAAGTGTTAATTTTCCTTTTTAAATTAGATTCTATCCAGGATTGGAAAATGTTAATTCAAATAAAAACATAAAAAATAATTTAACTTAGCCTCGTAACTCCTAACAAAAGAGAGGCTAAGGCACAACATAGTGCTGTTACATCACTGTAGATATATAGATAGATAGATAGATAGAATATAAAAGTAAATGTGTCATGGAGAATATCCAATCACAACCTGAAAACTTCTTGCATGAAAACCAGTTAGTAGACTAAGAATAAGGTGAGAGAATAACATTAACCATGATTTGAGGGAAATAAATTATACAGGGGAAAACACCCAGTTAGTAGACTAAGAATGAGGCAGGAGAATAGCATTAACTGTGATTTGAGGGAAATAAATTATACAGGGTATGATGGGAAAACATTAGCTCAGGATAGGGATGTATGGAGAATTTATGTCCAAAGTGGCCATGAACTTTGAGGTTCGATAGTGCCAGTGAACTAGTCGTGGAGAATCTCCATCCATAACCTGCTGCAGACATTTATGCATAACAGGGAATGGATTAAGAAACATGCCATTTTGAGAGAATCTTATTTTATGACGTGAGATGTCAAATTTTCAATTCTTGTTTTGATTTAATTTAAGTGGGCCCCAGCACAATGTGGCAGTTTATATGTTCATTAATTAGCTTTATTTTACCTGGCAGAGTTAAGGCTTAAAGCCTTGTTTTATTGTATAAAGTAAGTGTATTGCTTGTCTGTAATTAAAATTAAACAACACACTATATAGATTTCACTTTAATACAACTTCTTAATATATAAAACTGGAAACTTTACATGATTATGTCTATATGCTCTCAAGGTGGTCACTGAAGACTGATTTTTGATCAAGTCTGTTATCTTCTATCACAATTATGTCCCTTGGAAAGTCATCCAGTTGTACAAACAAGTATCTGTAGTCAAAATTACCCTTCTCATTCTGAAATTAGACCATACATATCAACATTTATTGCTATTGAATTATTATACAACATATGAGGTATAATTTAACATTTAAAATAAATTCTGTTCAACTAACTTCATATCCCATTTCTAATTAGACCGGTTTCAAAACCTAAGCAGTTTCATCATCATGACCAATGTTCTCTCATCCAGGAGCAGAAAATCGGTCAAGAAATTACTGATAATAAAACTGCCTAAGTTTTGAAGTAATATCATGGCTGATGTACTATCGTGAAATTACTGCCTAAATCTTGAAACTGATCAAATTAAATGATGGGATATGAGGTGAGGTGAACAGAATTTATTTTAAAATGTATTGCCATACTCGTATAAATCAATCTTAGTGAGGGCCCCTGTTTCAGACACTCATAAGCAGCTAAAACACATACAAAAATAAATTAAGAATATATAATACAATTATGGAAACATTAAATATAGTAACATTGAAAACTGATGTAGTAAAAATAGATTAAATGGTTTGGACACCTCAAAAGAATGGAAAAGGGAAGACTGCTACTATGAATGCTTAATATAAAAGTCATGGGCAAACAACCACAGGAACACAAGAGAAAAAGTGATTTCACTGAGTGAAAATAAATTTAAGGATATTAACACAGTGACCTCAATGCAGTTTCGTAATGTATTTTAAAACCTTCAAAATAAATTTACAAGACAGGGAACACAATTGTGAAGAATTAAAAAAAAAGCCTGGGAAGAAAGAGATGGATAAAGTCTTCTTAGAATTCTCTTCAACGACATAACATCGGTCAAGATATTATTGAAGATCAAACTACAGTACCTAGGTTTTGAAACCAGTTTAATTAGAAGATTGGATATGAGGTGAGCTATTTTAATATAAATCTTAAATTAAACCTCAAAGTGATTTTTCTTATAAAAGTTCATAATAAAACATTATTATTATTATTATTATTATTATTATTATTAAATTATTTTTAGTCTGTACATCTTACCTCAATATTAATGTTGATTTGTTCTTGAACATGTTTCAATTATATCATAATCATCATCAGCATCTTGCCCAGACTGGTTGGATTTATGTTGTATACTCCATCCTGTGGTTGGCCAAAGAACCTCCAAACAAGGTCACATTCCGTCAGTATTTCAAAATCTATATTCAGAAGAACAAAAACAGAGCTATGAATTTTGAAATACCGACGGAATGTGACCTTGTTTGGAGGTTCTTTGGCCAACCACAGGATGGAGCTGACATCGACAACCAGGGTATACAACATAAATCCAACCAGTCTGGGCAAGATGCTGATGATGATTATGATATAATCGAAACATGTTCAAGAACAAATCAACATTAATATTGAGGTAAGATGAACAGACTAAAAATAATTTAATTAAAACAGCCTCAAAATATTACTTCCTAAAATAAAATAGTAATAATAATAATAATAATAATAATAATAATAACATGAGACACAACACCCAAAAGCATCAAAATTATCGAATGTCACAAAATGATAAAACAGTTATCCCGTCTACAAAAAAAAGTTGTACTTCAATGGATTCCGGCCCATTGTGGAGTGACAGGCAATGAAATAGCCGATTTTCTAGCCAAGAAGGGTAGCAAAATTGTTTCAAACCCAACTTCTGCTCCAGTTTCCTTTCACTCTATCAAAAGAATTATCTCAAATAAATACATCAATAAACTTAGAGAAGAATACACCACCAAAACATCTGGAAAGGAATGGGAAAATCTACAAGCTTATGACATTACTACATTACAAAGAAAATCCGCAGTAGCAACATTCAGACTGCTAACGGGACATGACTGCTTGAATAAACACCTACACAGAATTGGCATAACAGATTCACCTAAATGCACTTTTTGCAATTTAAATGAAGATATGGAAAGAAACCATCTCCTCCATTGTCCAGCTTTTGTAGAAGAGACCAGCCTTTCTGCTAAATATTGGAGTGCAAGAGAGCGAATGATTTCATTATCAAGTGCTCGACATTAAATACCAACCATAATAATAATAATAATTATTATTATTTTTATTATTATTAATATACTAACAAGTTTACATTATGAATTCTGATGCAGTCAACACCATATGTATGTATCCCTTGTCTTGTTGTAGCTGTCACAGGTTTAATTAATTCTACTATAGTTGAAGTATTCCTAATGAGGAGCAAATTACTTTTTTGCAATAATGCATTTTGTCATACTTACAGCAATGGCGACAATGATTGAAAGTTCAACTTCCTACATTTCGAGGTTGTCAACCTAAATAACTATAGTGTAATATTACATATTACAACCCATGTGCGGGAAGTAAAACCACTGCCTTTTATGTATATACAAAAATATATCCAAAAGATAGTGTTAATATACATTAAACAAAAGAAATCGCTGCATTTTAAATGAACTGAACTTTATTTGAAACAATACTGAAAGTTGACTTAACAAAATTCTACTGAAAACTTTTAGACTTTTGAGCTTTATGTCCAATATTCTTCTTTTTGAGGAAGCTAACTAGTGTAACAAAATCTGCAATATTGATACCTTCTTTTAAATTTATTATCTCTTCAACATTGATTCAACATTGAATATTCTGACCACAAACTCGCTGGAGACTTTAATGTTTCACTCCTAAAGCAGCCATACTTTTTTCACTTACACTACAATTCTTCTCCTCCAGCCACTTTCTGAATGAAATGTATGTTTTTTCATATCTTGATTTAGATTTCTCTGGCACTAAAGAAGCACACCCAACTTCCCAAGCTTCAATTTTGTCATTTTGATTACAGTCATTCATACTTGCAGCCATTTTATACAAGATTGTTATCTTGGCCTGCTGTAATCTCAACAATTATTTTTGGCATTTAGCATATATATATATATATATACATACATTGGCCAAACTGCTAATGTCAGTCAATTGTTTATAATGAACGCAAATATTTCCAACAAAGATGTTATTATTTTACTATTATTTATTATTTTGAAAACACCATCATGCAAAAAATAATGTACAATGCATGTTTGTAAAGTATTTTACAGAATCTCAGAAATTAAAAATCTTGCTGTCGCAAGGTTTTTAAACATTTTCCTTGATTCTGTAAAAACCACTTCCCAACCTCATATTGTAATATACTATACAATTTTAACAAATAGTCACCTTACCAGTAACATAAAAAAAATTGTAAAAGATGGTTGAAACAAAATATAGTTTTCAATGAAATCAGCATGAACACAAGTTGTTATGAATATAATTACCTCAAATGTCTCAAGATGCACTGTAGCTCTCTTCCTGATACCCTGAATATAGTACTTCATTCTGAGGTGAAGCACGCCGTCCTTTTCGTAGTACAAGTGACTGTAATGTACATAAAAAAATAAACATGTTTTCTATATGAACCTACATAAAAATATACATTTACCTTTAATTACAATTGTCAAAACACAATAATTAACAAGAATTAACTGATATTATTAAATCATTAAAAAAGTAATAAAGCTCCCGGAGAAGACCACATTAATCAGGAATTATTTAAATTTTCAACTAAAAAGTTTTTAGACAGATTTCTTATTCTCCTTAATATGATATGGGATGGACAAGAACCACCACAAAGCTGGAATAAATCCATTGTAATACTGATCTTAAAAAAAGGAAGTCGCCAAATCCAAGATAACTATTGTGGAATTAGCTTGTTGAACTCTGGATATAAAATTTATGCTAATATAGTTAAGAATAAATTGAAATAAAAATTATGAAAATATAATTGGAGAAGAGCAGGATGGATTCAGAAAGGGTAGATCTTGTACAGATGGATTCTTCACTCTAAAACTACTATTAGAAAAGCACAAGGAATTCAATATAGAAACTCACATCGCCTTTGTTGACTTCATAAAGGCTTTTGACAAAGTAAACAGAAATATATTATTACAAATTTTAGCTGATGAAAACATTCCACAACAATATATGTTCAACATCTATAAAGATAATAAAATCTGTTAAACAAGATGGCAAACTATCTTCTTGGAAAAAGATCAACACAGGAGTAAGACAGGGATGTGGACTTTCACCCGTGCTTTTCATTATATATATGAATAGAATAATAAACGAATGGAGGAAAACACAACAGGGATATATACCCATCAATAGGAACCTCAAACTCGATGCTATTCTTTTTTGGACGATTTAGCTCTTCTGGCACTTTCCGAAAATGATTTGCAACGATTAATTTATAATTTACAAAAAATAGCTGCCAAATTTAATATGGAAATATCAATTAATAAAACTAAAATTATGGCATTTCATGGGAAGGACCCCATACAAAGTAAAATCTGTCTCCAGAATAAAATTTTAGAGAGATCTAATCAATTTAAATATCTTCGATATTATCTCTCTATCTGGGATGAAAAGAATATCCCTGAAAAAATTACTAGTTATAATAAAAGTTTGGGAATTATTAATCAAGTTATGAAACCATCCTTTGTACAAAAAGACACCAGATTATGTTTATATAACACTTTGGCTAGACCAGTGTTGATCTATGGTAGTGAAGCATAGACACTAAAAAGACAACATGAAAGCAGAATAACGGCTTGTGAAATGAGATTCATGCGCAGAACAGCGGGTTACACCGGATGGAATTGGAAAAGGAACACCGATATCTTAAAATAATTCAAGACTACGCCAATTTTGGAATATATTAAACAGTACCAAACTAAATTGGAAAAACCATCTTGAAAGAATGAGTTTAAATCGGATCCCCAAAGCTGTTTATAATTACATATAAAGAGGACGAAGATCTCTGGGCCGTCCATGAAATGCAGGAGGGAAAATTTTCTATAGGATCGTAACAGGCCTTGGCCTAATACTTGGAAGGAAGAAGAAGAAAACACAGTAATATACTGTGTCAGAGACATGTCATTTGAAAGTAAGTACAACAGATAAATTATATTTGACAAAAATGAACTTCTGGTGATGATCAGGAAGGATTTTAAAGAGATTTAAATACAGAAGAGAAAAGATCCCTGGTGGGAGCTATCAAAACAACACAATTTATTTGGTTTTGACATATGAAGAGGATGATGGATGACATATTACCGACCAAGATTTATGAATGCAATCCGACAGGAAGAGAGAAAGAATAATAATAAATAAATAAATACCCTCAACTTGTGTCCAACTCAGAGTCGAGTTGAGGGATGAGATGAGCCCCTTATATAGAGGTTTGTGAATGCCAAACGTGCCGGCTGACCACATCTGATGCACCATCACAGGGGCAGATGAAAGAAATGAAATTGATGAGATGAATATGGAGAAATGGTGGAAGGGGAAAATAGGAGAAAACATCAAGGAAAACCTGCCCAAGCTTCGTTTCGTCCATCACGAAACCCACATGGAGTGACTGAGACTTAATCTCAGGACCCCAGAAGTGAGAGAGGAATAATAATAATAATAATATTATTATTATTATTATTTTATAGTCAGATATAAGAGCAGTCAAGTCTCATAGACAGTGATGGGCCCAGTTGGTAGACTAAGAATGAGGTGGGAGAACAACATTAACCATGATGAAGGAAGTGGATTATACAGGGGATGATTGGAAAACAAACTCAGGACAGCTTATGTCCGTGTGGCCATGAACCTATGTGTTTGTTAATGTCAGTGAGTTAGTTTTAATAATAATGATAATAATAGGTGGCTCTGTGGCACAAGTGGTTAATTGTTCGTCTCTCACTGATGGGGTCTCAAAATCAAATCTCGGCCACTCCATATGGATTTTGTGGTGGAGTGAGAGGAGCATCGGCAAGTTTTTTTGGGATTTCTCCCATTTTCTCCTGCCACAATTTCATCGCACCATTTCTCCATATTCAACTCATCCATTTCATTTCATTTCATTCATCTGCCCCTAAGACGGTATGTCAGATATGATCAGTCAGAACCCTTGTTGTTCACGGAGATCTATAAATATACGGCCTTCATCTCATCTCATTCTTCAACCTGACCCTAATTGGACACGAGTTGAGGATATTATTATTATTATTATTGTTATTAATATTCTGAGTGAGGTAATATGATCACCCAGTAACACAAACATTGCAATTCTGTTTTCATCCATGAAGTGCAGAAAGAAATTATACAAAGACTCAACTCCATATCCCAACTTCTCTCATAAAATGTTAAACTAAATAAATATAAAACAGCAATTCTGCAGGTTATATTACCCGGATGCAAAATGTAGTCTGCTGTTTTAAAAATAAGGAAAAGATTACAAATCTTTCAGAATAAAGTACTTATGACATTTTTTAAATTAAAAGAGACAGACAAGTGAATGGAGAAAACTACATAACTGGTGCTATGTGATCTTTATGGGAAACAGATGTATTAAGAGCATTTAAATCTCAGACTATTGGACAGGACATGGAATAAAAAAAGGGACCTTGAATTCTTTTTTTTAGGAAACCAGAGGGAAAGCACCCAGTAGGTAGATTGAGAATGAGATGGAGAATAACATTAAGCAAGAATTATAGGGAGAAAAATTTAATAAATTGCAGAACCAACTCCTCCGTCTGATAACAGGAGCCATTAAAACACCACCAATCACTGCCATACAAATCTTAACAAATAACCCAAACATAGCATTTGAAATTGAGAAAACAGCAATCACATAGTATGAAAAATTATTAAGGCTACCCCATAATAACTGGACCCAAAGAAAACCACAAGTATGTTTAAAATCTCAGCGAAGCTTCTTAAACATAGTACAAGAAATCAAACAGAAATTGCAACTTCCACATTCAAAAGAAAATATGCAGATGAGAAACAACCCTCTAGAATTTTTGGAAATTGAATATAACCTTCATTTGACAGAAGACATCAAGAAATCTGAAACTCCCCCATATATTTTAAAACAAATGTCACTGGAAATAATAAATCTAAGATACCCTGCTCCTGAATGGATACATATTTTTACAGATGGCTCCAGCCTACCAAATGACGGTGGCACTGGTGCTGGTGCAGTATGTCCACTTTTTTCCTTTTATCGTAAACTAAACACAAATTCAGCAAACTTTGATGGCGAAATTCTAGCAATTTTCTTAAGTTTACAAAATCTTTTATATCACATCCAAAAATTTACAAAAGTTGTAATTCTAAGTGACTCCAAAGCAGCCATTCTTGCTATAACACGAGACACAACACCCAAAAGCATCAAAATTATTGAATGTCACAAAATGATAAAACAGTTATCCCGTCTACATAAAGAAGTTGTACTTCCATGGATTCCGGGCCATTGTGGAGTGACAGGCAATGAAATAGCCGATTTTCTGGCCAAGAAGGGTAGCAAAATTGTTTCAAACCCAACTTCTACTCCCGTTTCCTTTCACTCTATCAAAAGAATTATCTCAAATAAATATATCAATAAACTTAGAGAAGAATACACCACCAAAACATCTGGAAAGGAATGGGAAAATCTACAAGCTTATGACATTACTACATTACAAAGAAAATCTGCAGTAGCAACATTCAGACTGCTAACGGGACATGACTGCCTGAATAAACACCTACACAGACTTGGCATAACAGATTCACCTAAATGCCCTTTTTGCAATTTAAATGAAGATATGGAAAGAAACCATCTCCTCCATTGTCCAGCTTTTGTAGAAGAGACCAGCCTTTCTGCTAAATATTGGAGTGCAAGAGAGCGAATGATTTCATTATCAAGTGCTCAACATTAGATACCAACCAACCAGATTTATAGGGAATGATTGGTAAATATTAGCTTAGGATAGGGATGTAAGGAGAATGGCAATGAACCTTAGAGTTCAATAGAGTCATTGAACTAGTTAGTTTAGTTTCTCTAGACTAGGAACACAATCATCAACTAGAACACTAAAAGATTTAATGTACAGAGTGTCCACAAAGTCCTGCTACC
The DNA here is from genome assembly GCA_030220185.1 of Diploptera punctata. Classification (NCBI taxonomy): domain Eukaryota; kingdom Metazoa; phylum Arthropoda; class Insecta; order Blattodea; family Blaberidae; genus Diploptera; species Diploptera punctata. The sequence continues at coordinate 550,259 of JASPKZ010007441.1, forward strand.
AAAACAATGTAACTTAGCTCATAAACTATTTGAGATAGAGACATGCGGTTTTTTGCAACGTATTCTACATCTCTCAAAGTTTTGTTTACATTTGTTGCAGATTGTGATTTAAATGACTATGACGACACCACAGGAATAGGGTCAATGTGTATGGTCATATGCTGAGTATGGTAAATCACCAGTAACTGTTAAGCAAAATTTCTGCCAGCAATATGGAAGAGATCCTCCATCCAAATCATCCATAATTTGAGAGGCCGAGAAATTTCTAGCGACTGGCAGTGTAATGGACTTGCATGGAGTGCATGACCAGGTGTGAGCCAAAAATCTATCGACAATGTGAAACTTGCATTTCAGTGCAGCCCTCAAAAATTGATTTGTCGTGCTTCACAGGAATTGCATTTACCAAAATCAACCATTCATAAAGTCCTCCATAAGCGGCTACATCTTCAGATCTATAAAGTGCAAATTATGCAAGCGTTGCTGCCAACTGACTTCCTCAGCGTGCTGAATTTACTGACTCCATGCTGAATGCAATTAACGAAGAGAATGAGTATCTGTAGAAGGTGATGTTCTCTGATGATGAGACTTTCTTTGTGTCTGGGCATGTTAACCGCCATAACTTTCGGATATGGGAGTACTGGGATTTACGAGACTCAGCATACCACCATACACCGGGCCTTTTCCTGCGGTGTCGTTTAAATCACTATCTGTAACAAATTTAAACAAAACTTTGAGAGATGTAGAATACATTGCAAATAACCGCATGTCTTTACCTCAAATAGTTTATGAGCTAAGTTACATGGTTTGGTAGCAGGACTTTGTGGACATTCTGTATATACAAATTCTGAGCTAAGTTCCAGTTGTTCAGTAAACAAACATGCATAAGGTATTACTTTGCTGACACTGTCTATTGGCGGAACCATGGTGCTACTTTTACCCTTACCATATGACCGAATTGTGTTAATATTTTTTCCTTGATGTTGATAGATACCCTTTATTACAATTTCATTATGAGCAGAATTTATGCTCCATATTGATTTACCTGTAAATTCTGCTGTTATTTTCACATCCTGAATAGCTAATGTAAGATACTTTTCACTAAACTGCTTAAAAGCATTCAAAATAATTAGTTTCTCTCCGCTTTTCAAAAGTTTTCCTTTTTGATGCTTTAAAAATTGTATAGGAGAAGCAGCCATCTAAAACAATTATAATTCTAATGTATTCTACATTATGAAACAATGCTTATTTAGTGAATTAAAATTGTAATTATATATTTTAAGATTCTACCATATAACTTATATGTGCTAGATAATATATGTTTTTATTTCCTTTATTTCGAGTGTTAGAGAGTGAACTGCATTTTCATAAACACTCAAAGGTAAAACCATTATTTGACCAATGGAAACACAGTCATATATCTGGTTTGTTTATATTGCAACTGGAATTTAGTTCAGAGGAGGTATAGTGTGAATGAGTAATGCTACTACTAACCTGACATGTCGTCTTCTTCCACGTCTTGTTTCTTCTCCAAAGCCCTTAATAGGTTCACCAAGGGTATCGGCTACTCTGGGATCAGCACAACATTTGACAAGTGATGCACTATATACACTGTTTGGGCTTTTGCTGGAGAAAAGTTCTTTAAAAATCTGATAAAATATAAAAGCGGTAACTCCAACTCCGGCCACAATTACGCCCAGATATGAAACTGTCTTCGTTGTCTCCTTAACTGAAATTAAATAAACCAGTTGGTAGTACATATTGTTAGAAAACATATTAATAAAACTAACAATTCTCACTACTCTATTGTAATCTTAACTTTTACTGCACAAAAGTCCATTCCTAGTAATAACACAATAAAGTAGGTTCCAAATTTTGCAACAGATATTTCCTCCAACTAATTGGTTAGTTACCATTAGATGCAGATTCTTTTCTCGAGCACTGTTATATACAGTTCAATCTTTATTGAAGGGGTATATGGCACAGTGGTGCAAGCAGTTTTCTTCATTTTGAGAAAAACAGTATTTTATTTTTCAGTGTACAAAGAATCAAGTTAGCTTAATATTGATAATCATGGAGATACGAGGGCGGATCGGAAAGTAACGCACAATAATTTTTTTTTAAAAAGTTTAATAGTAAAAAAAAGGAAAAAAATCACAAATGAACTTACATCTTTTACCTACTTTTCGACATAGTCACCAACTTTCTCAACACATTTTTCCCATCGTGTTACCAGTTTCAATATGCCCTGTTCGTAGAAGTCCGTTTGGTTGGAGTGTAGCCATCTGCGCACTGCTGATTTCACTTCCACATCTGTCTCAAAGCGTTTGCCGGCCAGGAATTTCTTCATGGGACCAAACAGATGAAAGTCCAATGGTGCAAGATCCGGACTGTATGGTGGATGCTGGAGCACCTCCCAACCAAATTCGGCGATTTTCTGACGAACGACAGCAGCAACATGGGGGCGAGCATTGTCATGAAGAAGTTTAACGTTAATGTTGTGACGTTTGTCACGAATGGCACGACGCAACTTCACCAAAGTTTTAATGTAGGCCGCAGCATTCACAGTGGTCCCGTGTTCAGCAAAGTCCACCAATAAAACACCATGCATATCCCAGAACACTGTCACAAGCACTTTCCTGGCAGATTGAGTCACTTTGAATTTTTTCTTTACTGGGGAACCAGCATGTTTCCACTCCATTGATGCCTGCTTTGTTTCAGGCATGTAGTGGTACGCCCACGACTCATCACCTGTGACGAATCCTTCCAGAAAGTCATGTCCTTGTGCAGTGTACCGCGTTAAGTGGTCCAAGCTTGCCATCATTCGCTGGCCCTTGTGGTCGTCTGTCAGGTTCTTAGGTACCCAGCGAGCACTAACTTTACGGAATTTCAAATTTTCATGAACAATATCGTACACCGCACCATAGGAAATGTTGAACTTCTGCGATAAGGCTCGCAGTTGCACACGCCGGTCGTTCAGAATTGCTGCCTCAATGCCTCTGACATTCTGCGGGATTGCTGCTGTTGTCGGCCGGCCGGAGCGTGGCGAATCACTAAGGTTCACGCGTCCCTCTTGGAAGAATGTGTACCACCTGGAGACATTGCTATGGTCCATACAATCATCCCCATACACGCCACGCATGTCCCTGTGAATTTCACTGGGTTTATGCCCTTTGGCCCACAAAAATCGAACAACACTTCTCTGTTCCTCACAGGTGGACGACTGTAGCATGCGCGCCATCTTTGTTACATAGTTCAAGCTTCTCTCGCAAGAGGTGCACCTGAGAAAAAAATACCATCTGTAGTGAAAACTTCAAACTATATCTCTGTGAAATTTCAACATTCTAGCTGCAATACCAAGGCAGAAAAAAAATCATTGTGCATCTTTCCGATCCGCCCTCGTATTTATTAAATCATTTTTCAATTCCTTCTGGATTTCTTCATGTTGAGACTTGTAAGTAAAGTTTAGGTTCCTTTGGACAGATTACTGGCCCGACGCTAAGTGTATCTTTTAGTCTCTGGACAGACATTAGAATAACACGTTTACTCAGTACCCAATTAAGAATTATACCACCGTGACTGGTACTCCGAGCCTTGGGTTGTACCACAAGAAAGTGAGGATGAGAAATGGGTAGGAGAGGTTTTGTTGCAGGTCACTACCCCTTACAATATTGACTCTTCCAACTCTTTTGTATGCTAGCAAAGTATGGACAATGAAACAGAAGGATATATAGAGACAAAAGGATATCCATCCATAGTAATTCTGTCCGAGGGCAGGTCTTTCAATGCAATCATAGTATTTTCATGCTATGCTTTGCAGCTTTACTAGGGAATTATAGATGTGGTAACTTCCATTGCTTTCCACACCGGTGAAGGATGATAATGATGGTTGGATGGTTTTTGGAGACCGTTGGGCCCTAAACTTCCCGACATTTGTCTTACAGGTGAGGAAAATCCCAAAAAAAAAAAAAACCTCACCCAGGAGCCTGTCCTGACCGGTAATCGAACCCGGGGCTGCTGTGTGACAAGGCAGCATGCTACCTCAAGACCACAGCAGTGCACTCAAAATGATATAATGATGTGATATATGCAGTGTGTGCTAATCCAATTGAAGATTGCTACTTTCAAGACTGTAGTTTGAAGAAGTTGAGAGAAAGAACCGAACTGCACTGAAAACATCATCCACAAACAGTGCATACAAGTTCAAAAAAAGAACAAGGAACTAAAACACAGAAGATTGGGAGGGGAGGGTTTTCATTGATTGAATCTCAATTAACAAAGTCCGTAGAGGGAGAACAATTACAGTACTGTGCTGTACCTAACTGCTTCAAAATTATTTTATTATGATCTCATTGCAATCCCATTATAACATTTTTACCACATATACAACACATTAGTAACAATTTTATTTTTAATTAAAAAAACCTTTGGATATATGGGCTAGTGCGCAGGATCATGAGATCCTGGGTTTGATTCCCGGTCAGACCATAGAATTTTTCCTTAAAAGAAATTATTCCCGTGGTTGCCCATTGTCTGGAACGTAGTTTAAGGATTCTCCTGGCACTTCATTATCATTTATCACCCAACATATCATCGAGGAATGTAACTCCTCTTTCCAGGTGCCCCAATCTAAGAAATGGATTACAATTCTGCCAATGCCAGGGGAGGAAGCCAGAAATGTCATAAAAGACAACCTGATGGCATTGGATAAAAAAACTTTTCATAATATGCAAGGTCAAAATAATTGTTTGATGACCTTGAACTATTAAAGTCACAGGGCCTTATCATGTGACACATTATACGAAAGCCCATTTCAAGAGCTTTAAAATGACAACATGAACTCTCTAGCTCTTATAAGAGCTAAGAAAATTATTTTATTATTAACCATATCTTGCTTTTTGCAATGTTTTACTTTTTTACACAGTCTTACACCGAAAACCAAGTGACTAAAAAATCTGAAAAAAAAAGTTTTTTTTCTATCATATATAGATATGATCAATACTGTGGATTTTGTTGAAATTGGTAATGGTCAAGTTGTGAGGATTGTTGAATTTAATATGGAATGATTCCACTGTTAGGGAAATTATACTCTTAGCTTAATAGAAAGTACCACAGGTTGTAAACTTTATTGAATGTTATCGATTACATTATTGACTATGTCTTGAGTTTTTTTTTTTTGGCTGAACTGCACTTCTACTTACCCATGATTTTTCAGTTTACTGTTGTTTTTTAATATTTTAAACTTTTTCAAACAATTTTTATAACATCATTAGACAATATTGTTTATTTTTTATTATTTCACTCACCTCATACTTCATAATTCATAGCAGACCCTGGGTTTCTTCACATCTTTTGTGACATTCTCAATGCTGCGTCACGTTCACAACTGACGTCCAACGGCCTTCTATCCTGCAGACTGACCTCCGTGCCATCTGGTGGCCGACCGAAGAATTTCCAAATCAGTCCTCTTTCTTTATAACCGGGTATTTCAAAATTCATAGTTGTATTTTCATTCTTGCATATGTAAATTTTTTCCCAAATTGTGAGTTCCTTCGGTTTTTCCAATTGTTTAAGTAATTTTGTTTTGGTTTCTATTCCATGTTTTTCTGACCAGGCATGTGCAGCTATTGCAGATTCGGTTTCTCCATTTTTAACATTCACATACCATCCTTTCGTATTTGACAAGTTTCAAAAAATTTTCAACAAATTCAACATTAAATTAGCACCGAAAAATGATTACAGCTTAGGTAATTTAATAAAAACCAACAAAAAATGAAAAGATTGAAGACTGCAAAAAATCGGGAATTTATCAAATTAATTGTAAAGATTGTGAAAAGATATACATAGGAAAAACAAAAAGGAATCTAAATACAAGATTAACAGAACACCTCAGAAATATTAAAAATGGAGAAACCGAAAAATCTGCAATAGCTGCACATGCCTGGTCAGAAAAACATAGAATAGAAACCAAAACAAAATTACTTAAACAATTGGAAAAACCGAAGGAACTCACAATTTGGGAAAAAAATTTACATATGCAAGAATGAAAATACAACTATGAATTTTGAAATACCCGGTTATAAAGAAAGAGGACTGATTTGGAAATTCTTCGGTCGGCCACCAGATGGCGCGGAGGTCAGTCTGCAGGATAGAAGGCCGTTGGACGTCAGTTGTGAACGTGACGCAGCATTGAGAATGTCACAAAATATGTGAAGAAACCCAGGGTCTGCTATGAATTATGAAGTATGAGGTGAGTGAAATAATAAAAAATAAACAATATTAAAAACCTCATAGTGTTATTTCCTATCTACATAACTTAATCATTAGACAATTTTCAAGTATTTATTTAAATATGCAAATCACAATATTTTGACACTGTTAGACAATATTTTGATGCTAACTGCTATTTTCCCCACAATGTATATTACTTAGTCTATGATTTTTTTATCGCTGGTTTGGGTTATCACTGGTTAGAACAGCATTAGGAAGTGTACATCCATTTTTAATAAACGTTTGGTAATTTTAATACTATTAATATATTTCTTTAACATAGATTTGGGGATTTATTGCAAAGATTGATCATTTAAATTTCATAGCAATGTGCTGCCATCTAGCGTAAGCTGTATAAACTTCAGTATGATATTGATAATAATCGATATGTGGCAAGGATGATAATCGATATATGGTTCAATGGTGGGTTATTGGTGGCTCTATAAACTCTGTTGCATGCACACTGATGTTCTATAAGGCTGAAAATATATCCGGTAACTTAAAGTGCAGTTTTTCCCAATGTTTATATATAGCAATATTTAACAACAATGTTTGTTACTATATCCTTCATCATTAACCCATCAGCGTGGAATGACATGCAGTGCCCGCATAAAATAAACACTACTTCTCAGCGGAGTGCTGATCGAGCATGTTCGACATGCACCACGTTTGTTTTATTATGATTCTTAATGAAAATATACCAAGAAAACAGGCTTTATGAACTGCCATCTCATAGAGGAGATATTAAAATTTCCTTTAACATAGAATATATATTTAAATGCTCCCATACTGAGGGGTTAATTTTTTCCTTACATTTCGATATAGGCTATCTGTGTATGTCAGATTAGGGTTTCATAGGATTAGATTATGATGTAGATCGATCCATCCATAGTAATTCTGCCCGAAGGCAGGTCTTTCACTGCAATCATAGCATTTTCATGCTTTGCTTTGCAGCTTTACTAGGGAATTATAGGTGTGGTAGCTTCCTGTTGCTTTCCACACCTGTGAAGAAGGATGATGATAATGATGGCCAGATGATTTTTGGGGACCGTTGGGCCGTAAGCTTCCTGACATTTGTCTTACAGGTGAGGAAAAACCCCAAAAAAACCTCACGCAGGAGCCTATCTCGACTGGGAATCGAACCCAGGCCCGCTGCGTGACAAGGCAGCACGCTACCTCGAGACCACAGCAGTGGACATGATGTAGATAAGTTAGTTATATTTAGTTTACATTACAAAATGTATCTTAAGTTTTCAGATGCTGCAGAACATTGGAGACAATGATACCGTGAGAGAGGCAACAAGACAGGTCTATTCTTATATGCTATCTTATATGAACATGCTGTTTATATGATGATTATGTTATTTTTATGTCAAATTCTAATTCTTTTTCTCTACTGCTCATACTCTTCTTGCAGAATTATATATATATATATATATATATATATAGATATATATAGATATATATATATATATATATATATATATATATATGTTTAAGAAAGACTTCTTGGGTTTTCCACATCAAGGATTCAAGGTTGGCCTCTGGTCACTGATTCTGACATGATCCCATATACCATTATCAAGGAATGATCGGGTTCGAGTTACTGATATAGGTCTTATATATCATCAGCAATACATATCCGACACACTATTGGACCATGGCTAGTAATCCATGTGCTGTTAAGTTAATTGCACTGCATTTTCATGGCGGTCCGTTTGGGAAGCTGTACACCCATCCAAGGGTTGACCACATTCCATGTTGCCAAACCGTGGTATTCTTGATATCTTCTACGTTGTTTTAGGGATGACATGGTAGTCAGCAAGAGCAGTTTTTCATGTAGATGGTAATCTTTGGGCATCGTCCTGAGTATTCATAGATTGTAGTATTTTCCCAATTTCTATTGCTTCCCTGTAGATTCTAACTTTTTATAATTCCTAGTACATACAGATTCTGAGGTCCAGGATTCAATTCCTGGTTCAGATGTTAATCTTTCGGAAAAACTGCACTTAAACTAGCGTGAAATATTTTCGAAGTCCTATAGAATAACAGTGTGCATGCGCCAGAGTTTATAGAGCCAGAGATAACCCACAATCGAACCACATATCGATTATCATCCACGATTACTATCCGTCGCTATGAAATATAAATTACCAATATTTGCAATAAATCCCCAAATCTATGTTAAAAATATATTAATAATATTAAAATTACCAAATGTTTATTAAAAATGGGTGTACACTTACTTACCACTCCCTAATGCTGATCCAACCAGCGATAACCCAAAAACAGCAATAGAAAAATCATAGACTAAGTAATATATTCTGTGGAGAAAATAGCAGCATCACAATATTGTCTAACAGTGTCATAATATTGTGATTTGTATATTTAAATAAATATTTAAAAATTGTCTAATAATGTTATAAAAATTGCTTGAAAAAGTTAAAAATATTATATGTTAGTAAATACGGAAGAAGAGCTATAGTTTACAACAATATAACTTACAAATCAAGCGCTAGTAGAAGTGCAGTTGAGCCAATTTTTCTTTAAAAAAATGCATGTATATTATTTAATAAACTATAAAGTAATCTGGTGTGCACTAACCTGTTCCAACAGAACCTAACAAAATGAAATGAATTTCTTAAAATATACGGTATTTTAAAATTAGTTGCAAATGTTGGTGACACCGATTTCACAGATATGTCATGTCATCTGATAGATGTTAAATTAAAGTTCATGTATGCACACTGCAATTCTGTAGACTTTAGAAAAAAAATCATTGAGAAATAAATGCTACAATTTGTGTACGTAGATAAATATTTAATAATTGTAAAGTAAGTTTTAACAATCGTTGAAAATGTTTAAAATACTACCGAAATATGGTTAAAAATGGTATAAGTGTGAAGTTCAACAGTGTCAATGTTTTATGGAAAATCATAGAACGTCATATTCTAAAGACCGGCTCCCAGGGGTTTGTATGTTAGCTTAAAGGAATGACATTCTAAACACTGACAACTTATTCGCGGATTGTACTCACCATTAAAATGTCACATACTAGTACTTTATATATACTGCATTTATATATGTAAAGTTAACATAAAATAATAGTATTGTGCATTTACTAACCTTTTGTTAAAATAGGTTCTCCGACTTCTGTAGATTTAACATTAGTTAGAGAAGAGGAGTCTTCCTTCTTTTTAGAATTATAATTTCTAATTTGAAACAAATATTTTCCAGTTATTCTATTTTCTGTCAAAGTACTAAGACACAGTTTTGATTTATGAAGATTAAAAAGAATGTCAGTATTTGAAGCAGGCTTACGAACAAAAGCACAAATCAACTTTGACATTTCACAAAATGTTCAACTGCTTATGTAGCGTTATGTAGTGCTAATAAACTTTATTTAGATTACATTTCATAATTAACTCAAAAAGGTCGGTAAACATGCAAGTTAGGGAAAGGAAATTTGCGCTAACAAGCATTATGTTCTCTATGCACAAAACCATAGATCAAGATGGCACAAAACAGCGATAACCACCCCAGGCCAACGCAAATGGTAGAGAGTGATGCCAGGCCTAGTTTTTTCTGCCAACGCTTGGAGGCGCTTCAGTCGCTATGTCGCAAAGCAAATTCGTCTACAGTGACAATGCAGCCAACAGACTCCTTGATTTAAATATTTTTTTTAATTAATAGAAATGAGCTGACCTACTCTTAATTTAAGTAGAAACATTATCTTGATAAAACGTTTGTTTAATTTTTATACCTAGTTTATTTTATTTATATCATAATAAACTGTATATTTTATTCCATTATGTTGGCTGCGTATTTTAAAATGTAGGAGCATCGTGGATCAATTTTTGTTTGTTAAATTAGAAGGAATTAATTTTCTGTTAAAAGAATAGTTGAATGCAGGCTTTCACGGCCGGTAATCATAATGTTGAGTGATTCCGGGTTATGTGGCCGTGGTCCATAGTTGGTGTTGATACCAGACGTTTCGCCCTCAACTGCGGAGGGCATCTTCAGTGGCGAGTGCTTCTAGGCGTGTTTCCTGGTCGGAAGATCTACTTAGAGTGAGCGCTGTGGACGTAGAGGACGTTGTATTGATACTAGTGGTGGGTGCAGGGTGAGTGGGCGTGGCTCTTGCTGATTGGCTAATGGTCGTCTCCTTGTTGTCACTGGTGTTAATGCATTTATTTTCTAGTGTATGAAACCAGGCCTTAGACAGTTTGATACCTTCCTCTTTTCTGTTAATATTTCCCTTATGCTTGTATATTTCTATAGCCTCTCGGTATAATCTAGGGAAATAGTAGGAAGTTGTGGCTAAAACTTGTGTATCGTCGAATAGAATCTGGTGTCCATTCATAATGGCATGTTCTGCTACAGCTGATTTATCCATTTCTCCTTGTCTGCAGTTTCTTTTATGTTCTGATAAACGGGTGGCTATACTTCTTCGTGGTCCCTATCGTGGTCCCTATATATGATTTACCACACGAACAAGGAAGTCGATATACGCCGCAAGTGGAGAGAGGTGGCCGAGGATCCTTAGCTGAGCGAAGGCAGTCTTCTATTTTTCTTGTAGGTCTGTAAACTGTTTTTATGTTGTATTTTCGTAGGAGTTTTCCGATACGATCTGTGACTCTTTGTACATATGGTAAGTAGGCTATGCTGGTTGAGGGTGTGTTATCCATTCTGACGTGCTGTCTTCGTGGATGTATGGTTTGTCTTATTTCCTTGGATGTGTAGCCATTTTTCTGGAAACAATTGAACAGATGGTGTTGTTCTTGTTTAAGGTGTTGTGGTTGGCATAACTTAGTCGCTCTGTCGAACAGTGTCTTAATGACACCTCGCTTTTGTCTTGGATGGTGGTTAGAGTCTTTGTGCAGATATCGGTCTGTGTGTGTAGGTTTTCTGTAAACTGTATGTTGAATTTCCCCATTGCCAGTCCTTATTATTTGAACATCCAGGAAAGGAAGTCTTCCATTATCTTCTTTTTCCATTGTGAACTGTATTTTGTTGTGTCTGCTGTTAAGGTGTTGAAGGAAACGTTCCAATTCTTCACTGCCATGTCTCCATACTACGAATGTGTCATCAACATAGCGAAACCAATGTTCTGGAGACTTAGGAGCTGTTTTTAGTGCTTCTTCTTCGAATTTCTCCATGAAAAAATTCGCTACTACAGGGCTTAGATGACTGCCCATGGCTACTCCGTCGGTCTGTTCATAGTAGCTGTTGTTCCATTGGAAGTAAGTAGTAGTTATTACATGCCTGAATAAATTGGATATTTCCTTCTGTGAAAATCTGTCTAATGTTGTCCATAGTCTCATTTACCGGCACCATGGTGAAAAGGGAAACCACATCGAAGCTAACCAGTATATCTTGAGATGTTACGTTTATATTCCGTAGTCTCTCAATGAAATGTGTCGAGTCTCTGATGTAGCTGTCCGTTTTTCCAAGGAGTGGTTTCAGAAGTCCTGTGAGATGCTTTGCCAGTAAGTAGGTCGGGGAACCGATGGCACTGACAATTGGCCGGAGTGGAATGTTGTACTTGTGTATTTTTGGAAGACCATAGAGTCTTGGAGGTTGAGCTTCGGATACGCGTAATTTCTTCTTAATTTCTTCTGGCAAGGACGATTGCTTGATAAGATTGTTGGTTTTCGAAGAATACCGGATGTAGGGTCTCGCTTGATAGGTTTGTATGTATCGGGTGTCAGAATCTCTATTATTTTCTCTTGTATTCGTGTGTATTCATAACAACTGTAGAGTTTCCTTTATCGGCTGGTAAAATGGTGATATTATTATCATTATTTAAAGTTTTTAGCGCTAGTCTCTCCTTCTTAGTTAAATAATGATAATAATATCACCATTTTACCAGCCGATAAAGGAAACTCTACAGTTGTTATGAATACACACGAATACAAAGAGAAAATAATAGAGATTCTGACACCAGATATTTACAAACCTATCAAGCGAGACCCTACATCCGGTATTCTTCGAAAAACCAACAATCTTATCAAGCAATCGTCCTTGCCAGAAGAAATTAAGAAGAAATTACGCGTATCCGAAGCTCAACCTCCAAGACTCTATGGTCTTCCAAAAATACACAAGAACAACATTCCACTCCGGCCAATTGTCAGTGCCATCGGTTCCCCGACCTACTTACTGGCAAAGCATCTTACAGGACTTCTGAAACCACTCCTTGGAAAAACGGACAGCTACATCAGAGACTCGACACATTTCATTGAGAGACTACGGAATATAAACGTAACATCTCAAGATATACTAGTTAGCCTCGATGTGGTTTCCCTTTTCACCATGGTGCCGGTAAATGAGACCATGGACTACATTAGACAGATTTTCACAGAAGAAATATCCAATATATTCAGTCATGTACTAACTACTACTTACTTCCAATGGAACAACAGCTACTATGAACAGACCGACGGAGTAGCCATGGGCAGTCCTCTAAGCCCAGTAGTAGCGAATTTTTTCATGGAGAAATTCGAAGAAGAAGCACTAAAAACAGCTCCTAAGTCTCCAGAACATTGGTTTCGCTATGTTGATGACACATTCGTAGTATGGAGACATGGCAGTGAAGAATTGGAACGTTTCCTTCAACACCTTAACAGCAGACACAACAAAATACAGTTCACAATGGAAAAAGAAGATAATGGAAGACTTCCTTTCCTGGATGTTCAAATAATAAGGACTGGCAATGGGGAAATTCAACATACAGTTTACAGAAAACCTACACACACAGACCGATATCTGCACAAAGACTCTAACCACCATCCAAGACAAAAGCGAGGTGTCATTAAGACACTGTTCGACAGAGCGACTAAGTTATGCCAACCACAACACCTTAAACAAGAACAACACCATCTGTTCAATTATTTCCAGAAAAATGGCTACACATCCAAGGAAATAAGACAAACCATACATCCACGAAGACAGCACGTCAGAATGGATAACACACCCTCAACCAGCATAGCCTACTTACCATATGTACAAAGAGTCACAGATCGTATCGGAAAACTCCTACGAAAATACAACATAAAAACAGTTTACAGACCTACCAGAAAAATAGAAGACTGCCTTCGCTCAGCTAAGGATCCTCGGCCACCTCTCTCCACTTGCGGCGTATATCGACTTCCTTGTTCGTGTGGTAAATCATATATAGGGACCACGAAAAGAAGTATAGCCACCCGTTTATCAGAACATAAAAGAAACTGCAGACAAGGAGAAATGGATAAATCAGCTGTAGCAGAACATGCCATTATGAATGGACACCAGATTCTATTCGACGATACACAAGTTTTAGCCACAACTTCCTACTATTTCCCTAGATTATACCGAGAGGCTATAGAAATATACAAGCATAAGGGAAATATTAACAGAAAAGAGGAAGGTATCAAACTGTCTAAGGCCTGGTTTCATACACTAGGAAATAAATGCATTAACACCAGTGACAACAAGGAGACGACCATTAGCCAATCAGCAAGAGCCACGCCCACTCACCCTGCACCCACCACTAGTATCAATACAACGTCCTCTACGTCCACAGCGCTCACTCTAAGTAGATCTTCCGACCAGGAAACACGCCTAGAAGCACTCGCCACTGAAGATGCCCTCCGCAGTTGAGGGCGAAACGTCTGGTATCAACACCAACTATGGACCACGGCCACATAACCCGGAATCACTCAACATTATGTTAAAAGAATATTTTCTAGTAAGTATTATTAATACGTAAATACATTAAAATAAATATTAAAATGTATGAATTGGCTCATGTTTCCATTAGGTCACGGAATTTTTAAAATTCCTTAAATTACTTTTACGGAATTATTAGGTTATGGTTTTGTTTTTATTTACATTTGCTACTTTTATAAAAAATTTCTAATGCTTGTTAAAATTCTTAATATTTTTCCTGCGCATAATACAAGATTCTTATGCGACTGTTCCATTACTTACATGATCTAGTGGAAAATCTTCCTATGTATGATTTTTAGCCTATATAGTGCATACAGAAATTTTAGGGGGCAAACATGCTTTTGTATAATGTTAGAAATAATACGATTTTAAGTAACTTATTTTTTTTAGTGATAGGTACGGGACAATCCATATCAAATCGGACAGCAAAAAATCTTGCAATTTATTTTTTTAATTTTATGTATCCCTAAATATAGTGAATACATTTATAAAGGTATTAATACAGAAATTTTATTTTTATCATTTATAGGTTCGTTGTTATGATGATCTAAAATTATCGTAAATATGATAAACTAAAACGTTTACTAACTGATATTTCTGAAACAGTAAACAGCAAAAATGTGTTTCAAACATATTTATATAGGTGATATTATGTAGTTTAAGGGTGTTATTTTTATAATGAGGATATTTTTATTTTCGGTGTCAATTTTCTGTTTTATGGCGGTTTACTGCAGTACATATCAAAAAATGAAAACGGAAAAAATACAGGATACTACTCACGTAATAAGGATTAATTTCCAGCAATTGCCTTTTTGGAGAGTTGAATAGTTCAGACAATATAAATGTTTTTTATTATATTTTCGTAAAAAAACTCGCGGGTCCACGGCGTAGCAAATTAATTTCACGACCAAGGTCGCGCGCGTACTTTATTGAAAGAGCTTCATCAGTGACTTTTTCAACTGCCATTAAATCGAATATATTATTATATGTTCTGCTTAATGGAACAGTACCGTAAATTTATAAAAGTGGCGATATTTTTAATTCTTACCCAATAGATATTTATTTATCAAATTTTATTGCTGAAGTGAGAAGTAAATAGCTCTGTTACTTACGTTTACTGTGAATTATTAAACAAATTATTTATAACTAACTCACTCACTGGCTCTGCGGAACCTGTAGGTTCATTGCAGCGCGGACATAAGCTCTCCATACATCCCATCTCGAGCTAACGTTTTCCAATTATCTCCTGTATAATCTACTTCCCTCAAATCATGTATAATGTTATTCTCCCACCTCATTCTTAGTCTTTCAATTGGGCGTTTTCCATCCGGTTTTCCTACCAGAAATTTCCAAGCACCTCTTTCATCTTCCATACGTGCCACATTTCCTGCCCACCGCAGCCTACGAGACTTAACTGTTTTTATTATATCTGGCTTCCTATACAGATCATGTAGCTCACTATTATGTAGTTTTCTCCATTCACCTGTCTGTTCATCTCTTTTTGATCCAAAAATTTCCCTAAGAACTTTATTCTCAAATACTCGTAATCTACTGTCCTTTTTTTAAAACAAATTATTTATTTTGTTACAAATTTTTCATTACAGTTTAAATGTAATATTATATAATAAAAACTATTTCATCATTAATTGAATAAACTGGTGTCAAATTTATTATGTTATAATTACTAATTTCAGTCTTAAAATAACTTTTTATTCACTGTATTGTATTGTACCCTGATAACTTTGACGAAATAGCATTGTTATAAGATATCACTTCCAAATAAAACCGAATGTTTTAATATCGTACCACTTCCTACCAAAAGATAATAATGCAATGTCAGGAAAGTCTTCCTTAAACATCTGTTTTACATCAACAATTCTCAAGTTCAGATTACATACTAGACAGTTGATTTACATCAGTGTGTTTGTTTAATGCATCTCGTCATTTTAAGAGTCACAGTCAAATTAAATAATATCTTATAGTTTTTAACTAACAAGTTTGCAGATCTACAAAGACTGAATGGTGAGTTAGAAGTTAAATATAATTTTAATTATGCATGTATTAGTATTCAATAGTTATTAACAGTATTATGTGTTAATATATAATTTTACAATTTCTTAAATGTTTCTGGAATGAGAGAATAATCGTAGAGATATACATTTTGTGTTATAAAAGGAGAATAATGGGAAGTTTAGACATTAAAATAAATACTATAATAATTTAGCTTATAATAAAAGCTAATATTATCGTGCATTTTAATATCATCTTAGATATGTCATGAGTAGGGGATGCAAGATCAGTACGTGATACCAAGCCAATAAAATGTATTTATACCTCTTAAATATTACTTGTAACAGCATGAAAATTGTTATAAATTATTATCGATAGCTTAACATTACTTGCAATATTCAACATCAGACATTGGTGTAGGGTACAAGTACAAAATGTTACAACACATTACAAAACTACTCTCTAGAAAATATTTTTAATAGGCCTACCGGCTTGAATGCGTAGGTGCTTAGTAATTTAAATTAAACTACACATTAGCCAAAATCAGCACAAAATTAACCGCCTACTGAATATATCAATAAATGTTTGTTAAATTTAATGACGTTTATTATGTAGCAATTTATTTCAAGCGCGAGGTTCTCCTACGTACCATAAATTTACGACACGCGACTCACGGATTTCCTTTCTTCTGGAGAAAGCTACATTCAGAATTGTTACGCCTTTAAAATGCCATTGATTCCTATCGAGTTTGAACCCGCGAACCTCGGAATCGGAGGCGTGCAGAGTAACCACTAGTCCACGATGATGATGATGTAATAATTGTAATAATGATAATAAAAATAATGTAATGATGATAATAACAATAAAAATATTTGTAAGTGCGCAAAGGACTATTACCAAGTAGCTCCGTCATTGTTTGTACGAGCGAACGATCTCCACTCACGCGAAAGGTATTGCGGGCAGTCTACACACAGGGGATTTTAGGAAAAATAATTATTTTTGGTAGTTTCCTTTCAAGACTCCACTTTAATACTAATTACAAAAAATTAACTGGTGTTCAGGTAATAATGTGCCACTTTTTGATTTTATAAAATTTTTGGTGAGGAAGGTCAATTGCATATTAATTGCATTTACGCCCTTCAGAAAAACGTAAATATTAACATACTAATTTTCAAGCGATAGAGCATAAAATCATCTATAATGTGACTATCTTTTCAAGTTGAGGGAATAGCCATACTTCGAGAAATATATTTTATAAAAGAGACTATTTAAAACAATACGATAAATTGACAGCTCTATTACTCTTTAATTACCCCAAGCGAAGACTTGAAATTCGGTTCAGATATTCAGTATATCATAAGGTTTCACTGTAAAAAAAATGGTAAACTTTTAAAGATGTGAGTTCAATTTTCACAATTTTTTTGCCGATTTCGTATGGAATGTCCCGTACATTGATGCCATATCTTTGACGTAATTATATTGAATTATTATTCTTCATCTAGCCACCTGTCATTGTTCTGGGATCAAGTTTTGGATAAGATTCTCTATCTATCTTGGTTATTCCATGTCTACTCTTCCATAATTTCCATCCATTGAATTACCCTTTTCTAGACATTCTCCTCAACTTGTTCTTCAGACCTTGTCTATATCTTGGTCAACCTCTGAAAGACGGTGTTAATAAAGCGAGTAAAGTTACGTAAGACATAGCAAGCCATAATAGATAACTGTCTACTATCGAAGGATAACCATATATTGAATTTATATATATATATATATATATATATATATTGTAACTTGAACCCCAGAATGTGTACTTGAGACTGAAAACATATTACATTAATTAAAACTTAAAAAAACAATGAAGGAATATTTAATTATAAGTACGGTACTTGTTTTATAATTTTTTTATTTCAGGAAAAGAACTGATATTTTTAGATAGGAGAATGTTTATTTTCTACCAGTTCTTTTATAGCTTATTTTATGGTTGTTCTGTTGAAATACATAGGATTTCTGTATTTTTCATGTTCATATAACTGTAGTATGTTTATAAAGATTCAAAAACTATGTAGTGTCCATTACAGTATGTACTTTGTATAACTTTTTTTTTTCTTTCTATTCAGATCTGCAAATGTCCAGTAATGCTGCTCTTAACCTCCATCTGGAAAGGGGTAATTGATAACTGAATTCACCACCAATACAGTGAAATGAATGGTTTATTGTGATTTAATGCATTGTTTGATTGAGCTTATCATATGTTAAGAACAGTAAGATACCTGTAATTTTTAATTACCTTTTTTGTAAGGGACCAAATTTTGTTGGTAAAATATGTAGGGAAAGAAATTAAAAAATCTCAATGCATTAATTCTTCATAATTACTTAAATTCTCTTATTGTTTATTATTATTATTATTATTTTGTTCATATGTCTAAAATAAATAAATGATTATTAAATGATATCTCTATTTTTATTTGAACCTTTCCTTGATAATCTGGGTCATCCTTTCTTTAATTCTAAGAAAATGTAATGCAAAAAATAATGTTATTTCTAAGAAATTTTTGAACAAAAAAACAGTTTAAATGAATACTTTAAAAGAATTAATTGAATCATAAAATATTTTTCCAGTTTTTTAAAACTAATCAACTGTTTTTCTGATGTTAGGAATATATTCCATGTATTGAATAAAGAGCAAGTTGAGGGTCTTGGAAATTGAGATTAAGTTCTGAATTGATATATTCATAACACTGTGAGGTTTTATTTAATAATAATTACTCAAATTTTACAGCTTGCCTCATACTTTTGTAAAACAGAGGACCAGTTTCGAAAGAAGTTTCCCTTTCGAAACTAGTTCTGAGTTTTTCAATAATATGAGGTGAACTGTAAAATCTGATTGATTAATACCAGGCATTATTTAAAATGTGGTATTACAAACGCCGAAAGTGACGACTGAGCCACCGGGGTCAACAATGATTAGTTATACTTTTATCGATAGATGGCGCAAATTGTTTTGCCGATAATACAGTAAGCTGTAATCGGTTAGTGTTTTCTGCCAACGCTTGAGGTCTCTGGAGTCTAGGCATCACCGAATAACATTGGCGCTGGTCATCTCTATAGTGGGTTATCTCTGGCGATAACAGAATAAAACCACGATATAGTGGGTTATCTCTGACTGACTGACTGACTGTTTTGTGGCAATGACTAGCATTGCCCAGTGTGCCGCTTTTTGGGAACCAGTTGAGGTCCCTTGGCGGCCAAACACCATTGTGTTTATTCAGTAGGGGTTTTGTTCCTTAGCCTTGCTGTCTCGCTGCTTATGTGTTCATTACCGTAGGAGGTATGGATGATATGAAACATGAGTTCACTAGATTTGTCAGGAACACAAACCTTTCCATAGGTGTCGACAGACCATTCAGCAGAGGCTGAATGTTATGGAAAAGTTGTTGTCCCTGATCCGTCATTGGTATAGCAGCCACAGACCCTGGCTGACATGGGACAGTGCCTGTAGTAGGTTTAACTGTGATGCCAGAATTTACCATAGAACTATATGAGACTGTAGGATTAACAGATTTTGATGTGAAAATTCGAGGTTGGGACGCCGGGGTTGTTGGACTTTGGTTTGGTTTTCTTTTTTCATAAATTTCTTTTGCTTTCTTATAGGCTTCACAACCCCGGTAGGAAGCGGGATGTCCCTTTTCCCCACAGTTCGCGCACTTCAGCAGGCTCTTGTCCGTGAGTGCCTCGGTTCTCACCGGACACTCACGATGACTATGAGTACCAGCGCAAATTACGCAAGATGGGGTCAAGGAACACCCCATGAAAGTATGGTTAAACTTCTGGCATCTGAAGCACTGCTTCATGCCAGCTCTAGGTCTGTATGGTTCCACAGCCACCACTGTCAAACAGAGGCGGTTTAAGTTATATATTTCCCTACCAGCATCATTGTTCTGAAGTTCCAGGATGTATAATGGTAAGGGAGTATAAAACTTCTCCTTCTTTTTTGGTGATTTGCTTTACCGATATTATTGGATATTCTAGTTCTTTAAGTTCTTCCTTGACTTCATCAGCAGTGATGCTGGAAGGAAGCCTCTTTAGGACAGCCCTCAGAGGCAGATCTTTTTTGAGTTGAAATGTATAAAATTCTTTCTTTGCATTTTTGAAGTACTCTTTGAGTAGCTGAAAGTCTGCCTCCGAGGTAGCGTAGTATCTCAAACCGTCCTGGGTTTTTACTACTTTCACGTCTTTTTCGAATTTTCCTTTTAATTCCCGATTCATCCTGAAAAGGTCACCATGTCCAATCACCGTTATGGGTGGTGGGCGTGGTTCCCTTTTCGGTTGCGGCATTACTTGAGGCTCCCTGGACGGTTTGAATAAAACCATCTTTTTTATAACCAACTAGTTGTAATACGTCACAACCACGGTTTCTCTATGGTCACAACTCGCAGTGTACGAATTGATCGATAACGTTGGGTCGAATGAAGTTTTCGACCTATCGATTCATTAAGAATTTCCATAGACGATGTGAGACGAGATAAGTGATTGGCTTATTTGAGAAGCGCCAATTTCTCAACAATACAATTTTTCGAAATATTTTTAAATTCATAATATTTAACTAACAGTTATATTTTTACAAAACGCAATATATATATATATATATATATATATATATGCTGACCGACCACGAGTAAACTTGTGATCGATGCGTTTTTGTTTCTCGTCAGCAGTGATATGAGATTGATTCTGAGAAAAAAATTGCCTGTCAACATATGTTAATCCTTCAATGAGAAGTGTTAAATTAATAATAAAATCGTCAATATGTTACTGTTGAACGAAAAAAAATGGCAACAGTCTATCTTGGTATCGTGCACATGCAGCGACCTTTTTCTCAGTCCTCATCATTTGTTTATGTAATGAGCATAAAAAAAGATGCTGGCAATGTTCGTTTTATATTACATGATGTGAAGTTTTTGTCTTGTTTTAGTATTTCCACTCCAGTGGGAAACGAAAAATAAGGGTAAGTACGAATTCATTAACTAGTGTAAATAAGGTTAATGTGTAGGCAAGATTCTCTCACATGTCAAACCTAAAAGTTTTTGTTTTTCATTTCCTTAGTACCTACAAATTTCAATCTCTGTTTTAGAAAAACATTGAAAAAAATGGAACTATACTGGTGCTTAAAATTAAACGATCAGCTTCGTACCCTCGAAAAAATTGGTAATGTTTAAATGGCTGTATCTTCGTGAAAAATGTTTTAAAAAAATAGCGTTGCATGAAGTCTCTAGGGTATAAATCAGTAATGCAATTATTTTTTTTGTCCACTTTTTTTTTTTTTTCAGTATAAAGTGGAAGAAGCAGAATGACAAAAATTGTTGTCTAGTTTGACTTGTTACATATTTTTATGATTCTTGTACATCGCATTACTGTTAATATAATATACTTAAATAATAATGATTTCATTGATTTGTTATCTATTTCATCTAATTTTATTGGAGTTTATCACATCCTTATCCTGCATTCTCAGAAGCTTAAATGAAGCAACTCTGATGTGCCTTTTAGAGACTATTCAATATTACTACACCATAGGAGCGTATGAGATTTAGTATTATTTACAAGTGTTCCAGATTAAAGATAGCTGATGGCATAGAATAGTGTTCGATATACAATAAATATTCAGAAAGAAACATAGATTATTAAAACAATAAAACAAATATCTAAACTCTTTTTTTATTCCTCTAGTGAGAACCCCTCTTAATTGGTTTATATAAAGTAAAGCTTTATTAATAGACAGTGGTGTAACTTTTCGATCAGACCTTACACAAAAATAGTGTCTGAGGCCTCAATTTATTGATATAAGAATGTTCCCCTTTTATTCCCTTTTCTTCTCCAGAAAAGCCTGACCAGAGGCTATAAGATAGCAGCCCCATCACTGGTCTTGCCTTCCTTTGGCCAGCAACCAATCGAAGGGACTATTATTATGCTTTCAAGTCTTATATGAGAATTTCCCAGAAATTTTCTATAGGATCGTAACAGGCCTTGGCCTAATACTTGGAAGGAAGAAGAAGAATAAAAGAATAACTACCATGAACTGTTTTTATGGACAGATAATGTAAACTGTTCATTAAAGAGGCATCTGCACTCATAATGTAATTTATCCACGTTAAATAAAATGTGGATAGTTATTCTGATGTTATTTTAGTGGTGTATCTCCTATGTAACTCAACATTTCGTTAGAAGTTCTTTTTTCAGCTCATACATTTAAAATTGCTTACATTGTACCAACTTACTGCAGAGTAGGGCCTAAGGAGTTGTATGTTATGCAATTGTTAGTAGACTATATTTTTATTTTATCTAATGGCATTTATCATTGACATAACATCATTTTGTTCATCTGATTCATAATCATGGTTCTGGCTTCCCAATATTTTTCGGTCTCAGTTATCCTGCAAAGAGCCAGGCAGCGCATTAAATGTTCCCTGTCCATATCTTCATCTAGATTACAGAGATTGCAGGTGGGCGCTTGAAGTATTCCAAAGCGAGACAGATGTTTGGCAAGAATATCGTGTCCAGTTTGGAGGCAGAACTTTGCAACAGCTTCTTTGTCTTGGCCGGTCAGGTATGTTATATATAGTAGACTATATTAAATTATTAATATTCTGTTTATTGTTTTAGGAATTTTGAAATGACCAAAAATGCTCGAACCCAAACCCAATAAGTTCATACTTCAAAAAAAGTAGAGAAAAGAGATAACAGCAGTGAAACACAGGAAACACCTATAAAAATATCTAATCATCATCATTACATTGTGATGATGGAAATTTCAATAGTATTGTAAGCCTATGTTTTCTCTTTACAGAGATTTAGGTGCTCTCCCCCTACAGGGAAGAATTTGAACCATACTAATTTAGTTACACTTGTTTTCGTATAGATGTCATTTTGAGTGGTACGTGGTCAGCATTCCGCCTCTACTGACATCTAGGAAACCAAAGTAGTACTAGGATGGGAAAATTCGGTAAATTTTTCATTCAGGCTTAAGGATTTTTTACGAGCCTGAAAATCTTCAGACTCGGGACCCACAGCTTAAAGTCCCTCCCGGAGGACTTGCTCCTTGGATTTTACCATCCTAAAAAATCCATCGAACCCGGCCGGGTTTGAACCTGCGACCCTTGGGACCAGAGGCAAGGAGCATAACCACTAGTCCACCGCGGCCGACAATAGTACTGGGTCAATTTCTTTCATTGAAGTTGGACTTAACAATAATCTGAATATGAACATTGGAGAGTCAACTAACAATGAAAACAATAAGACATCTTCATTGGAATCGACTATCAGTAACAATACTTTTGCCAACAATATAGGGATTTTTGTAAATAAAAAGACCTTTGATTATACAAAGTGTAAATTATTGGAAAGACCTTGGGAATCACCAAAGTCATATAAATTCACTTTACAAAAAGGTGGGAAGGAGTTGAAATGTAATTTGGGTTATCAGAACTTGGAACAAAGGAATTGGCTGGTTCTTTCCCACATGAAACAGAGGTTGTTTTGTAAGTTCTGTGTGCTGTTTGCTGATGAAAAGTGTGGCCGTAATAAAGGAATGATAGCTTAAAACCTTGTCACCCAACTGTTGACTTCATTCGCCAAGTTTACGAAAAAATGGACACTTAACAATTACATGAAGATATTTCTTACCACAAAGTATGCGTTCAAGCTAGTCTAAACTTCCTGTAAAGCTACCAGAAAAGTCTTATGAAAATCTGGTAAATACTCCACAATTTTAACAAGCAAAAGAAAACAAAGAGAGACTTCGGTCAATAATAGAATCTATAATATTCCTGGGTCGACAAAACATTCCTCTAAGAGGCCACCGAGATGATGTCAATCTCGACAAAGAGGCTGGATTCTGTAATGAGTGTAATTTTAGAGGATTGTTAAGATTTAGAGTGTCTGAAGGAGACGAAAATCTTAAGTGACACTTGTCAACAGCCTCTTCAAGAACTACGTACATAGGGAATACAACACAAAATCAATTAATAACATGCCGTGGTGAAGAAATAACATATATAATACTGAATCAAATAAGGAATGCAAAGTATTATTCTATTTGACGAAACAGCAGATATTTCTAATACAGAACAGCTTTCTTTGAACTTGAGATATTTGTATAAAATGAGATTTGTGAAGATTCTGTCAAATTTATTCATGCTTATGAGAGCATTGCAACTGTTAATACAGATCAAGACCCAAATAGTAAACAACGCCTAACTGGAGATGCTTTGGGAAAACGTACTGCAAGAATTGTACCTAGACTTAGGAAATGGTACTGACAGTTGTACTGTAATGTCTTCTGAAGTTGTTGGTGCAGTCACTGAAATACAGAAAGCTGCAAAGAAAGCATACACTTGGTTACTTACAATACAAAAGTAGTGATATTATGTGTAACGACTAAATACTGCTTAAAAACTGCTCATATTAGTTTAAAAACACATTATTAGCATGCTAAAATTTACAAATTTATTTATTGGTTAATTTACATGGACCCATGCACATCCCTGAAAATTTGCATGGACCCATGGACACCCCCAAAAATCTGTCGTGGAACTGCCCTTGATCTGAATACTCTGTGCCTACATGTATCCCACTCTTTGTGATATGATACATTCATATAAGTCTAACTTTTTAGGAATTCTGAACACCAGTAGGATACTATAAAAATTGTTCTTCCTAATTGAATCGTATGTCTTTTTGAAGTCTACATATAGTTGAGGTACAGTGCCATTATATTCCCAATTCTTTTCTGAAATCTTATACTAAAAATCTGATCTGTTGTAGACCTGCTTTTTCTAAATCCACATTGATGATCTCCTAGGATGTGATCAATGTAGGGAGTAAGTCTGCTTATTAATATATTTGTTTGAATTTTGTATGAAGTTGAAAGTGATGAGATGCCCCTATAGATGTTGCAATCAGTTTTAACTTCTTTCTTATAGTTTGGTATGATAACCCAAGTCTGCATTTTAAAACTTTTTTTCAGATGATGTATTTAAAATAGCTGTTCTTAAATCAATTGTTTACACTGATTCCAGAAATGATTTCCATTTTTGTCTATCACGTCAGGTTTTTTGCACAAAATAAGAATTTATATTTTCACATTTTAGCTACTACAAGCACAAATATATTCAATCTTCATTTCACACAAGCTAAAGTTTTGTTAAAAATACATGTTAAAAATACTGTAGAGAACTGTCCTAATAATTTTGTGACTACCTTGTAACAAAACAGAAAGTAAATGGTGTTCCATTAATTTTGAAACTTTCTCTTCTTTGACTTCCTTGAAGTTCCTCCATTTTTAGTCTCCCTCAACAACATCTTTAATATCCTGGTGAAAACGTTCACCTTGCTCTTCACTATAATGTCCGAGATTTTCGGGGAAGTAGTTGTTATGGAAATATAGAAAGTGAACTTTCACACTCATGTTACAATTCAACTTTTTGAAAATTTCCAACATATTTTCCACAATTGCCTTTTAATTAGGATCTAGTTCTGTTTCTCTGTGTCTATACTATGGTCCATGAGTAATGTGTTCCTGGTTCTAGAAGATTCTTTCTTTTAAGCCATGAGCCTAGTAGTTCTGCAGATTCCTTTGGCAAATTCAGATCACGAACTAGATCATTAAGGCCACTTTGAGAGAATCATTGTGGAGTAAAGTCATCTTCAGACTGATATATATCATTAGTATCATCGTCAGTGATTGCATCAAGTTCACTTTCAACATTATATTTTGTCAGGTTTTCTCAGCTGGAGGAAGAGGAACAGGCAGCTCTTTTCCATATGGAACTGACATAATGGCTGAAAGGATGCTTGGATATACAATTTGGTTCTTATTCTTTAAATTACACCCCTGAACATTAAGCAAACTGGAGTAACAGTCATTGCAAACATCATTTATTTGTGGATGACATGGAGATCTACTTTCACTCAGACAAATATTCTTTAAATGACGCGGTAACCAAAATTAATTAGGACCTTGACTCGCTAACGGCATGGACAGAGAAATATGGACTTCAATTACATGTGTCACTTAATGGGATTTAAATTCCTTATAGTGAGACAGTGAACAATCTAGGAGTATTTATGGATAAAAATTTAATTTGGAATAAACAAATAAATACCATTTGCAAAACTATCTTCTCAATAATACACTCATTAAATTGTATAAGAAATTGTTTACTGTTTGCTCTAAGGGAAATGTTAGTAGAAACACTTGCAATGCCCCATATTGATTGTTATGGTACTCTTTTTACTGACCTAAATACTGTTCTTACCCAAAGACTTCAACGTGTTCATAATTCTTGCATATGTTTTATTTGTGGTATACACAGATTTGATCATGTTACACCATTCCTTGAACAATTGTCATGGCTTTGTCTACAAGATTGTAGAACCATCCATTCCCTATGCCTTCTCTATAAAATATTACACACATCATTACCTTATTATTTATCACACTGCTTCACTAGACTCTCTGATACACATAAATTAGATACCCGATCCCTTGAGCACGGTTTCCTTTATATTTCTCCTCATCATACTACCTATTATTCAAAATCTTTTACAATTTCTCTTGCTAGAACATGGAATTCCCTTCCAACCTATGTCAGAGAGTGCCAAACTTTACTATCTTTCAGAAACAAATTGAAAATAAAATTACTTACAGAAACAACTCGCTAATATTACTTTTTAAAAAATTAATAATTTGTTTTTTCCTTATTTAATAAAAATAGTTTTAAGATTTGTTAATATATTTACCTAATGCCTTGTATAATAAGCGATAGATTAATTCATTATAGTTTATTACTTTCTTTGTATTTTTTTTTTCTTTCTTTTCTTTTTATGTATAGTAGATTCGAGCTGTTATTCCTTTCTGTATTCATTCTATCATTAATTTAATTTTAATTGTATTTCATTTAATTGTATTATTAGACATTATTTTCATTATTATTCAATTTGACAAATAATTAATTGTTTAGTATGACTATTATTGTAATTTTTTGTATTTATGTGTAACATATGTTTGTCCTGGTGAGTGGAAGAGAAGGCCACATGGCCTTAACTACACCAGGCTAAATAAATCTATTAAGGTGGTCTTTAGGCTCCCTCCACACCATAGGAATCGCAAATGGCATGCACATTTTCTTCCTTTTTGTCCACAATCTTAACCTCTCAACGCAATAGCAGCAAACTTTGTTCAGTGCTCGCGCCTTATCCTGGTCATCAAGTTTCACTTTAAAATAAGCATAGTAAGTTTTTTTCACAAAGTCTGTAATATCCGTTCTTTGTTTAAGCACTGTATAATTTCCACAAATATAGAAGAAAACGTTGGGGCACGCCGTAGCGTAGTGGTTAAGGCACTGAGCTACAAGCCGGAGGGTCGAGGGTTCAAGTCCCGTTGGGGTCAGGATTTTTAAACTGACCAAAACCCTCTGGCGGCACTATGACCCTGGGGTCGACTCAGCCTCTAACGGAAATGAGTACCAGACGCTTGTTCTGGGGTAAAGGCGGCCGTCACGCAGGGCTGACAACCCGGCTGACATAAAAGTGCCGATTGTCTAGAAAAAGTGGGAGCCTTAACCTCCTACTACCCCAAGGGCCTCTGGGTCTGTTGTGGGATCACTTTCTTTAAGAAGAAAACGTTAGGATTGTTCACACATTTGCATGTAGACATTGTCATACTTGCAGTCACACTAGAGAGAAAAAATGAGAACAGCATTGATAATGCAAGTGTCTGAAATGAACAACACTTCCAAAGCCATCCAATAACAACCTCAGCAGGAGTTGTGCCAAACTAAAGGCTTAGAGGCTTGAAGTGACTAATTTCCCTCCAACAATACTCATTACCATCTGGCACATATTATGCTTTCACCAATAAATATATGAAAACATATTAGGCCCACTGTGAAAAAACTGTACATGATAGAAGAAAACTAAGAACAGTTCTGGAATCAGCATAAAAAGTGAACTAATACAACATATCAGTTTTCAGTCATTTAATATCATGCAGACTAGCGTAATCAATTCTTTCCATTGATTTGGAAGACCTTCTTTTTCCCAAATCACACTAAGCAACCAGCATACCTTGTCCATCAGTTTTTTTCCGCCTGCTTTTATTAGTTTTGCTGGGATCCCATCTGAACCTGATGCTTCATACATCTTCAATTACCTATCACCATTTCCTCCTCTATTGCACTTGGTTCTGTGATTAACATTTCTGCTGTCTGTAAATTATGCTCTTCAATATCCTGTTCTGCATGCACATTTAATGGCTAATTAAAGTTATTTTTCCATCTATTTAATATACTCCTGGAATCAGCAATCATATACCCATTTTCACTCCTAAGTATATTTATTCTATGAATGAATGAGTCAATTCTTATTTTACCTCATATTTCATGTTTTCTTAAACATGGGAACTGCAGTTTTCAAGAGGAAATCCCTCTCATCCTCAGCCGACATTATGACTACCGGATTTTTGTTTGAATCTTCATCTATAATGTTGCCATCTGGTACTAATTTGATTAACTTGAGATCAAGTCTTGTTCATCGGGAATTTAAAAATTCAAGGATCTAAATTTGTTCTTCTGAATATATATCTTCTCCCAAACTGTCAATTCCAAAGGTTTTCCAAATGTTTTAAAATTTTAGCTTCTTTTTTAATTTTATGACTCTCAAACAAACTATGTGCTGATTTTTCAATTTCACCATTTTTAATATTTCTAAAGTGTTCCTTTGTGTGAGTGTCTACATTCCTTTTTGTTTTTCCTATGTATACTTTATTGCAGTCTTTACAACTAATTTGATAAATTCTAGATTTTTTACTATATGGGGTATTTAATTTCCTATTAGTTATTAACATATTACTAAGACTAAATGTATTTAAAAACTGCAGTTCCCATGTTTAAAAAAAACATGAAATATGAGGTAAGATAAGAATTGACTCATTCATTCATTGAATTAAGAACCCCATAATGTTATTTCCCACAAATTAGCTATGAATATTTATTCTAGTCTAAAAATCTTTCTTCACTATCCTAATCCCTTGATATAATTCTCTGACTTTCCTATTTTTACATTCATTTCAAGATCTTTTAATCTTCTCTCTTAAATATTCCCTCTTTTTACTCTGTAATAACCTGGTGGTTTCCTGTCTAATACTCTCCAATTGTATTAATTTACCTCATTTGGCCTCATGTAATTATTCATTTTTGCTGGCTTTTTTTCTTTGTAATGTTGGCATATTCCTCATCAAACCATTTTTTGTCTCTTTTTTAAATGACTAATGCTTTCTAATGCTGACAATTTAATAGTTTCTCTTATAGTCTCCCATTCTTTACTTATATCAGTTTCTTCTTCTTCTGTTGCAACATTCTCATCTCAAGATTCCAGTATTTCAAATCTAATAGCAATTTTGATTTGGTATTCTTCCCGCAGTTCATCATTTCTCAAGTTTTTTTAATTCAAATGTTTCAGAATCATCTTTAGTGTTTGTTCCTCTCATAAGCGATAACCATTGTCTGATTTTCACCCTGACCAGATGATGATCTGAATTGCAGTCTGTTCCTCTAATTGATCTAACATCAATGATGTTACTGTGCTAGCATTTGTCCACTAATACATGATCTATCTGATTCTGAGTTTCATCATCTGGAGACGTCCAGGTGTATTTATGAATATCCTTATGCTGGAATGTTGTGCTCTTAACAATAAGATTCTTTAATGTGACAAAAGTGACTATTCTAACTTCATGAAGTTGGCCTATATATATATATCTTTCCGTCGAGGCACACCGTAGTGTAGTGGTTAAGGCACTGAGCTACAAGCCGGAGGGTTGAGGGTTCAAGTCCCGTTGGGGTCAGGATTTTTAAACTGACCCAAACCCTCTGGCGGCACTATGGCCCTGAGGTCGACTCAGCCTCTAATGGAAATGAGTACCAGACCTTGTTCTCGGGGTAAAGGCGGTCGTCACGCAGGGCTGACAACCCGGCTGACATAAAAGTGCCGATTGTCTAGAAAAAGTGGGATCCTTAACCTCCTACTACACCAAGAGCTTCCTGAGGCCTGTAGTGGGATCACAAAAAAAAATATATCTTTCCGTCCCACTTTTGCATTGAAATGTCCTAAGACAATTTTCATATGATATTGTGAAAGACTATCAAATACGCATTCTAATTCTTCATAGAATTCACCCTTGATCTTGTCATCCTTATCTTCTGAGGGACCATGTACATTTACGATTATAAAATCATGTCGTTTACCCTTTAGAATTTTGTATGTATAGGTTTAATGCACATATGATAAATATATATTGCTTTCAGGACTATATTCCAAAGGAATGCAATATGGCACATCAATTTTAAATGGTTTTCAAACTTCCACTTATTTTTTAAGTATTTACACAATCCAATATAATGCACCAATTTGCATTTCAAGAACTAACCATTGTATTAACAGTTAAAGGAAGAGAATGTTTAAAAGTAAAAATTAACAAAAATTGAATATTCTGTAAAAAATAATTTATTAAAATGGAACATTGAATCTAACAATAATACAGAAGTTAACAATAAATAGAAAGTATTCGAACGATCTATTAATTATTCTTATTACATAACTAATACCCTTCCTCCATGGCTAAATTTTATTCATTTAAATTAGGAATTCTAAATACTAATGTAATATCTTCAATAAACATACTAAAAACTTATTCAATGGGACAAAATACTGGCATGTGGAAGAGAGGCATAACTCTCTTATCTGTAAAATTCATTCAATTCCTTAAATTGCAACAGATATCAAAACATCGATCTTGCTAAAATGACAAAAAATTAATTAACATGTTATGAAAATATGATAGGACGTAACATTATGAGGTTCTACTTAATAAATAAGTTGGGTCTGCCATCTTACCTCATATTTAGTTGTTTCTTGTAAGACAGTGTACCAACTGAAGATGGAGCAAAGATGCTTTGAAACATGTCTTACAAGAAACAATGAAATATGAGGTAAGATGACAGCAGACCCAAATTATTTATTAATTAATATTTTATCCAAATTTATGTGTATGTAAAAATTTACTTCTGGAAAAAATGCATGAAGTAATGAAATAATGCAGTAAATTAATAAGCAAATATTATAACATTACATATATTTCAGACATCTTATATTCAAATTAACATGGAACATTTAATTTAGATTTCATAATCTTTCCACTGCAACTTTTATTTGTTGTTATTTACAATTGCTTTAATGACAGTGTTGAACTTATGATTTTAGTATAGATTATGGATAATAATATACCAATCCCGAGCAATGTTCCAGTTGTAATGTAAACAAACCTGCATAAGGTATTACACTGCCAATTCTGTCTATTGCGAGAACCTTGGTGCTACTTTTATTTGCCATATGACAGAATTGTGTACAGAACTGTCATCGATAGAAACATCATTCTTAGGCAAAATTATATTTTATGGGAAATAGGACTGAATACAAGGTAATAATAATTAGGAACTTCTATTTCTTATTTACTTATGAGAAAAAATTATATATGGGCCTACATAATCTAACATTTATGGTTTTTCCATGATTTCGATAGATATCTTTTATTTATAATTTCATTACAAGCAGAATATATGCTCTATGCTGATTCACCTGTAAATTCTGCTCTTATTTTCACTATATCCTCAATGGCTAATGTATATTTTTCATTAAACTATTTGAAAATATTCAAAGTAATTTGTTTCTCTCTGCTTTTCAAATAGTATCTTTTACAATATTTTAAGAAATTCTACAGAAAGTGGCCATTATGAAACAATAGAAATCTCAACGTATTCTGCATTGTGTGTTTGTGTGTACGTAAGAATATAACAATGCATATTTATTCTATTAAAATTGTAATTATATATTTTAAGATTCTTCCGTATAACTTATATAGACATGTGCTAAATAATATACTCATACGTTTTTTATTTTTATATCTTTATTTCGAGAGCAAACTACAATTTCTTACACGCTTAAAGGTAAAGCCATTATTCAACAATTCAACAGCTATACATCTGGTTTATTTACATTATAACTGGAATGTAGCTCGGAAGACGTACAGTATAAATATAACCTTAGCGGTCATATCAACTGATATTTCAGGTACAGAGTTATTAGGTCTCTCATCCTAGAGACTCCTGATCTCATCCAGTGTGATATTTTAATCAGTTAGAGTTACTTTATCAAATATTAAGATACAAGATCATTCAGATCTACCAGAAAACTTTATTGTACACAAAGGAACTGTCAACCATTTGCATGCCGAAACCTACCTTGAAATTTCTCCCAGAAAAGTGTTGTGATATACCAAAGTCATGTCTAAAAAAATTATGTGCCATTTTTAATTACAAGACACTAAAATCCAGTGCCAAGTCTCTATTTAAACTACAG
Organism: Diploptera punctata; assembly: GCA_030220185.1. Taxonomy (NCBI): domain Eukaryota; kingdom Metazoa; phylum Arthropoda; class Insecta; order Blattodea; family Blaberidae; genus Diploptera; species Diploptera punctata. Next base: position 582,716 of record JASPKZ010007441.1, read on the forward strand.
GCAAGTAATACAATTCCTGAATTGGTGAAATGGATAACCCTGACAACCTGCCCACATGCTGTGTTCTGCCAAACTACATTCCACTTTACTCATGCAGGGAGACCATTTGCTTTGTACAGCACCTTGCGATTACTGGATTTTGGTTTCAATTTCTGTACCCTGCAGTTAAAAACAGCAGATAATTTTTTGGACATGGACATCAGAACACTTCTCTGAGAGAAGGTTCAAGGTAGGTTTCGGCATGCAATGGTTGACAGTTTCCTTGTTAGTTATTCTCTTTGGCAGACACCAATGCTTTGATGATCTGGTTCTATTGTTTACTTTATTTCAATTCTTATAAACATGATTGAAGACCTGGGTGTTTGCCTCAGAGTTGAATAAAATATTGAAAACTCTCAGCCTGACTAGTGCACTGTGAAATTATTCTTTACACACAACATGTTTACATTTTGCTACTCACAACAAACTGAATGTTTTAATGTTACATCCAAAATGTTGTGCTAAAGTAGATATTGTCCCAATTGTATTGCTTACAAAGAAAGCAGTCTGTAAATAGTTTATGTTGTCGGGCAAATAATACTTGTTGAGTTTACAGCAAACTCCCACATAACCAAGATCTACAAGTTAAATTAAAAATCACACTTCTGTCCCTAAAATCCAACCTCAGCATCACCATGCAATGCTAAGTAAGGGAATCCTCAAGTATTTAACACATTCAATATTACATTAGCACTGATTAACAAATTTAGTCTGGGTAATCTACTAATAATTAATAAAAAGGTTAATGTCCCAGATAGTAAAAACTCTTAAATTTATCAAAATAGTTGTAATGACTGCAAGAAAGTATATATAGGGAAAACTAAAAGGAATTTATAAACTCATACAAACGGACACTTTAGAAATATTAAAAATGGTGAAATTGAAAAATCGACAACAGCTCATAGTTTGCTAGAGAATCACAAAATTAGAAGAGAAACTAAACTTTTAAATCATTTAGAGAAGCCTTTGGAATTAACAGTTTGGGAAAATACACATTCAGAAGAATAAATATAGAACCATGAATTTTGAAATTCCCAGCAAGCAAAATTTAATTCATAAAATCGACACCAGATGGCAGTTTGGAAGATGGTGTTGACAGAAAAATTTCAACAGTTGGAGTTTGACTGAAGATGACCTTTAAAACTGGTATCTTGAAAACATGGGACTTTATGAGGTGAATATAAAAAAATGTTCTCCAATTCATTATAGATTGAAATAAAAAGGGAATCTTATATATAATTGTAGGCTTTCACAGCTGGCGTCTCGATCCATTAAGAACACATGAGACACTGCAGACTAAAACAAAATGAAAAATCGGCCGTAGCGGAACACTTGATGAACAACCAACAACATACTCGTATTATAAGATTCGAAGATACTCAGGTATTATCACAAACATCACATTACTACACCAGACTATACAGAGAAGCCATTGAAATATATAAACATAAAAATTCCTTCAACAAAAAAGAAGAAACCATGAAGATAAACAAAATTTGGATCCCAGCACTGCATAACACGACAACGAAGCCTATGACTTCTGCAATCGGCACAACAGCAAAAAACTTGGTCCGCGCAGAAAATCCCCCCCCCCCCCACCACCCGGGGTTTAGCTATAAATAGAGAGACAGTTTCCAACCACCAGCCAGTCTGCAGCCGACTGTTGAGGAGTTCACAGAGAGCACGCAGTATCTCCTGATGAGGTCTACCGCACCTGTAGACGAAACGTCGAGTAAGAAGACAACCAGACCACGGCCTATAAGCCCTGAAGACGAACCAAATATGGAAAAAGGGAATCATTATTGGGATGATGTACAGTGGGGACTATCTGAGCCCCAGGACTCCTATAGAAGTTTGAAAGGCCCAAAAGGAATCTCATAAATGGCGTCTGAAGAGATGATGGTCACCATCAGCCAGGCTAGCAACTTACTCCAAGTATTAACTAATTGCTCAAAGAGGAAATATGCTAAGCCAGCCTGATTTAATGTTGTCTTAATCTCTCAAGGGAACTGTCAACTATTGCATGACAAAACCTACCTTGAAATTTTTTCCAGAGAAGCATTGTGATGTACAAAGGCCATGTCCAAAAAAAAATCTGCCATTTTTAACTGCAAAGCACTAAAATCCAGTGTCAAATATCTCATTTAAGTTATAGGGAAGTAATACACCTAGAGAATTGGCAGATTGGATAACCATCACTATCTCCCATCTGTGCCGCATCCTACCTCTCTTCACTCTGTTCTTACTAAAGCAGGGAGATCATCTGCTCCGTACAATGGGTTGACACTGCTGGATTCTGGCTTTGATTTCTGTACCTTGCATTTAAACATGGCAGATATATTTTTGGACACCATCTTGGTACATCACAACGCTTCTCTGGGAGAGATTTTAAGGTAGGTTTCGGCATGCAATGATTGACAGTTCCCTCATCAGCAAGAAGAAAGGAAATTAAAAAAATATACAATTGTTAGAGATAGTAATCATGAAGGAAGGAAAATCCTGAAAGACCTAACAAGAGATGGTTGGAGTCATATGAAGCTTACTGAGAAATAAAAAAAATGATTTTATATGGAATAATAATAATATGTTCTAGTTGTGGGTCATCTGGGAAGGCAGCCAAAATAAGATAACTTATTAAAAATTAATTTATCATTCAGTATGAGTTTATAAACCAGGGGTGGCTATTCAGGGGAGGTAGGTGAAGTGCCACTTTATTTTTGCCAGAATTATTTTTAAACTTTATTTTCCTTTTCACAAATATTGGTTTTAGTAGAAACATTTTTCTGTATTATTTTACGAGAGGGGACTCATTGCTATTATACAGAGTGTCCACGCTGTGTGCTGTCATTCTGGCCCACAGCCAATGCTGAAATGAAGGATTCTTACTTTCCACTCTGCTCAGTCTCCAGAGCAGAGCTTAGCTCACTGGTTGCAATGACAACTGTGACATCGCCCACTGAGATCTAGTATTACAAAATCCTCCAAGTGAAGTAGTCGAGAGGGAATTAGGCCATCTGCCTCAAGGCTTTGTATATGAAATTCTTTCGTGTCGCGCTATTCGACTGTTGTTGTGGTGATTTAAATATGAATCCTGTTTATGATATTGTGTGTTTTATTGGAAACACCTTCTTCACTTTGGAAAGATGAAGATAAAAAGGAAGTTTTAAATTGTGGACATCCTACTGAATCTCTTCAAATATATGGTACAAAAGAAGTTAAATTCAGTTAAACGCTATAATTGTATTTAAGTAAAATTTTATCACCTCACCTCATATTCTTCTTCTTCTTAGAATGGTTCATTTTACTTAAATAAATGATATCTCATAGTGCTAATTCCTAAAAAAGAAAGATTCAATTATTGTTTCAAACGGTCATGGTTTAAGGAATTTTCATAGTTGTACTCCTCTCCCTCTACACAGCATCTCTGGAAAGCAGTTTTTTTGTCTGAAGCATATAAAATCATACCCGAGGAGTGCAATTTCAGAAGACAGACTTCCTTCTTTGGGGAATATTACAATTCAAAACAGAAATTTTAATGCAGTTAAGGAAGACACTCCCATTCCATGAAGATATCACCGAGAAGTTTGTAGCCTTAAAGGACTGAAAGATCAATTGATATGCAAGAAACAGATAAGTTTAATAATAATCAAGGTAAGCGTGTGTACAAATAATTATTCTTACTCGCTGTTCACCTAACTTCAAAGCCATGAGTCGCCACTGTTATAAATTTATATAAAGCAATGCAATATTAGTGTTACAGCTATAATAGTAGTGTTAAAATCCTATCAAAGTCTTCTGAAGCCAGATGGCGTTGTGGGTGAAGGTCCATTGCAGCAAGTGAATGGGATTATACAAGAGAAAAATTTAATCAAAAATGAGATGCCTAGATAGCATAGTTCATTAATGCATTATTATGTAGAACTAGAGTTCTTGGGTTCAAATCCCAGTTTGGGAAAAATTTTTCTCATCGAAAATGTATTGTTCAGTATGAATGTATAAATCGCAAGATATTGTAAGTTGATTTATGTTTATTTCCAACTGTTAACAGAAACTGGACAGGAGTTTGCTGTATTCAAGATGTTACATTATACTGTGTCCATACACATGTTGTCTTCATTTGTCTCTTTTGTCATCTTCAAGAACACATGTGAACATCTTGGCACACATCAAGTTGAATGAATCTAAAATCAAAACAACAAATCAAATTCATGACCATGTTATTATCAGGTGTGACACATATAGTGTCTTTCATATATTATGCAATTTTTAAAAATGCCATAATTAAATAAAAAATGCATCAAAATATAATTTTTTTTTCATCCACATACACTCCCATTTAAGTGCGGAAAATTATATCAGGCATATGTCCACCGCCACTGTCTCAGCAGGCAGTTACTCGGTCTATGAAGTTCATGATGACCCTTCCACAGACATCTCTGTTGATGTCGTTGATAACACATTGTATTTCTTCCTTTATGGGGTCTACCTCCCTTCCTAGGGTTTCTACCAAAATGAATAGTAATTCAATCTATATTATTTAACTGATCTTATCAAAAAAAATAATTGAAGACCGAGAAAAATCATCTCCATTTGAATGCATGATAGTTTATTGTACTGCAGAATTGCATTCTGTTATCCAGCCAAAAAAATTAATGCAAACCCGGAGAATGTTTGTGGTTTGTTCACATAGACTTTGGACCTGTCACACATCCCGTGAGACAATAACCCTACTCTATGTAAAAATTCCCTCAGTCTGAGATCTCAATTCATGGTGACTTGGAATGGCCTCCCAGATCTTGTGATCTTACTCCATGTGACTTCTTTTTATGGGGTTATGTGAAGTCTATGTGAACAAACCACAAACAATTATCTAACTTAAGGAAGAAATTCAACGTGTCATCAACAACAGCAACAGAGATGACTGTGAAAAAGGTCATCATAACTTCATAGATCGAGTAACTGCCTGCTGAGAGTCAGTGGATGTGGACATATCCCGATATAATTTTCTGCGCTTAAATTGGAGTGTACGTATGTGAAAAAAAAAATAATTTTTATTTCGATGCATTTTTGACTTAACTGTTGCAATTTTTAAAAATTTTGTACTATATGAAAGAAAGTACTTAGGAAAATTTTTGGACTAAAGAGAAATGAACAGACAGGTGAATGGAGAAAACTACATGGTCTTCATAGGAAGCCAGATATAATAAGAACAGTTAAGTCTCGTAGACTGCGATGGGCAGGACATGTTGCGCATATGGGGAATGAAAGACATGCATGGAAGCTTCTTGTAGGAAAGCCAGAGGGAAAACACCCAGTTGGTAGACCAAGAATGAGGTGGGAGAATAACATTAACTATGATTTGAGGGAAGTAGATTATACACGGAATGATTGGAAAACATTAGCTCAGGATAGGGATGTTTGGAGAGCTTATGTCCAAGCGGCCATTAACCTACAGGTTCGATGGTGGCAGTGAGTAAGTAAATAAGTATGAAAGGCCCTAATTTCCATAATATGAACCTAAGTTATTTACAAAGTGAAATATTAAAATAAACACATGGCAGGTGCCGTTGTTCCCAACTAGGTCACATTTTTTTAACTTTTAAGAACTGTAGGCCTTTTGGAAATTGTTTTCCATTTTCAGAAGAAGCACTACTAACTGTTGTTGTTTTGCGAGGCTTTTGACATCAGTAGCCTTCCAGCATCATCAGTAGCTACTAACTGTTGTTTTGTAATTTCATATAGACTTTTGTATGAGTTGGGTTTGTTCTCATTTAAAATTAAATCATTGTTTATTTCTTTTAAAATTTCAAGTTCCTCCAGTATGTTTATCTTTGTTGTATTTCTTTCTCTGTGAATTATAGGTAAGAGTGTTTTCTATTGTTTCCATGCGGTGGCAGGCATTGATGACATGTTCGGCATAACTAGATGTTCCTTCTGCATACATGAATTCCTTAAAAGGTTCTTTGAATCTTTTTGAAACTTCTGCTGGTTCTGCCTACGTAGAATTTACATTTTTTATAAGTTAATTTGTAAACTCCTTTATTCTTAAATTTATTGTTTTCTTCTATCTTTCTATAATGGTGTAGTCCATTGTTGAGCCTTATCCTCTGCCTTGTAAGGAGTTACTAAACCAAGTTAATTTTTAGTTACCTTATTCGCTCATAGATGTCACGGATGGCATGCAGTCAGTATACCAACCCAATGAGACATCTAACAGGCAACTAAGGTAATACTAGGATGTTGATGTTGGTAAACTTTGCTTTATTCAGGCTTAAGGATCTTTTATGAGCCTGAAAATCTTCAGACTCGGGATGCATGACTTAAAGTTCCTTATGGAGAACTTGCTCCTTGGATTTTTCTGTCCTAAAAATCCATCAACCCCGGCCGGGTTTGAACCTGCGATCCTCGGAACCAGAGGAAAGGAGCATAACCACTAGTCCACTGCGGCCGACGTTTTCTTCTATGCTGTTGTTTATTAAATGATTTAATTTATTTCCAGTCTTGTATGCTTATGTTTTTATTTTTGTTTAGTTTTTTTTTTCAGAATTTTAACTAATTGCATTGTTTCATTTCCTGTATATGTTAGCATTATCCAAGTATTTTTAGTGTCAGATTCTTTTTTGAGGGTTCATTATGTTATGTCTTCTTTTTTTTACGAGTTTAATTATAATTTATTCATTAGAACCACTATTTTTACAATGTTTGTTTATATATTTCAGCTTTTTACTGTAATTTGCTTGGATTAGTGGCAGTTTTAGTACCCCATTTATTAAACTGTTGAATATGCTAATTTTTTGTTGGTGAGGATGTCTTGAATTATTGTTGATTGTAAAGCATATTGCTTGAGGCTTTCAGTAAATGCTTATTTCGAGTTTTTTTTTTCAGGTTTTAATTTTAAATAGGAACAAATCTAACTCATACAAGTCTCTATACTAAATTACAAAACAGTCAGTAGCTATCGACTATGCTGGAAGGTTGCTGATGTCAAAAGCATCGCAAAACAGTAACAATAGTTAGTAAGTGTATATCCTTCTCGCTGAAGATGGAAGCTGGTTCCCGAAAGGCCTACAGTTATTACAAGTATTTTTTTTAATTTAACATAGTTGAGGACGACGGCATCTGTGAAGTATTTATTTTAATATTTTACTTTCTGACTATTTACCTCAACGGAATTTTAAAATGAATTTTATCACTATTGACTAGTTATTTAATTTGAGATAGATCTGGAATTAATTCTGTTTGAGTGATTGGCTAAAAACAATTATTTTGATTCACAAAATTTTCTAAACATCATACGTGAATCAGATTGGCTTTCAAACAAAAATGTGATTCAATCTTTTTTTGTTTCTGTTTCAACAATTTAGGTTGTGGCAATACTGCAAGTAATAGCCTGTCTTAATTATATTAAACAAATAGATACATTTATTATGTACCTTATTTATTACAGATTTTCTCTATGATGACAGGCCTTCAATAATAGGGGATTCATCTCATCTCATCCCTCAATCTGCATTATGCCAGACTAGAGTAGAGGGTTTATTTTGCTTTATTCTTATCAATATTGATAGGAGAAGAGGTAATAATTATAAAGAGAATGAATCGGAAATAAAATATGATAAAGTGGTAAAATTTCAATAAAGACACAATATTACTTAAATTCAATTAGTCTGGCCAAGTTGCTGAAGATGATTAGAAGACTAATCGAAACATGTTCAAGAACAAATCAACATTAATATTAAGGTAAGATATAACAGACTCAAAATAATTTAATTAAAAGAACCTCAAAATATTGCTTCCTAAAATAAAACACATGTTATTACATTTGATAAATTACAATAGGAAGTAACATTATGGCTCGAATCTATGAATGCATTAGACCGTAAAAGTCGTTCTCTGCCTGTACTCTGCTGAGAAAGTTGCATCCAAATACGTTTTTGCGTACTCAAAAATCTGTTCATGCGATAATAATTGTTGAAATTCCTAAGCTACCTGGCGAGGTGACTTAGCAGAGAAACGAATCGTGAACAAACCCGATGGGAACCGATGTAGTTTGAAACCTTGCTGTGTACCTTGCTGCTTTATCCAAGATGTCGGACCTTGAAGACTTCGATCATGTTTTCAGTATACACGGAGAAGAGGAATTTGATAAGAGTCTACCAAAGAATTCAACTGGAAGAACAGGAGAATCGGTGTAATATTGCATGATGCAGACGTCGTCGTATTTTGTATTATTTGCGGGACGCAATCGTAAATGCGTTCCTCTAGCAGACGAAAATAACGGAAGTGGTTTTATCGCTGAGAATTCTTGCCAATATTACAAAAATGACGACTTTCATGCATGACCAGTTAGTGGGTAGCTAATTCAATCTTTGCACTTGCTCACGGAAAGTCAGCTCACCAGTGATTGGAAGTAATTTGAGTAGAGACTAATGTATTTGAATGTGGCCCTATGAGGTTCTCTTAATAAATGGGGTTAATCTGGTCATCTTACCTCATAAATACTCGATGTTTCATTTGACATGTTTCAATAAGTTGTCCATACCATTGTCAGCTTGTCCAGATTGTTGATTTTTATGTTGTCGGCCCTGGATGTAGGCTCTCACTCCATCTTTTGGTTGACCGAAGAACTTGCAAATCAAATCCTTTTCCCCAGGAATTTCAAAATTCATAATCCTATTCTTATTCATGTGGATGTAAATGTAAAACTAAATTATTAAAACAGTTAGAAAATACAAAATAACTCACCTTTGGGAGAGGATTTACATCCACAAGAATAAAAATAGAATTATGATAAATTTACAATATGAAATAACATTATGAGGTTCTTTTTAATAAATAAGTTGAGTCTCATAGTAGTTGAGAGGGCCAACAATATATAATCAACAGTCTGTACAAGCTGATGATAAAACAGAAGATTTGTTTTGAAACATGTCCTAAAAGAACTCAACTACTATGAGGTAAGATGAAACCAGACTCTATTTATTTAATAGAATTATGGAATTTAAAATTCCTGAGAAAAATAATTTGATTTACAAGTTCTTTGATCAACCAAAAGATGGAGTGGGAGTCAACATCCAGGGCCAACAACATAAAATTCAACAGTCTGGACAAGCCAATGATGATATGGACAACATATCGAAACATGTCAAATAAAACAAAAATGTTTATGTGATAGCATGACCAGATTCATCTTATTTATTCATTATATTCATTTTATTGAAGATATTTTTTTATTACTGTGTTGGTATCTACTAACTTACTTACTGGCTCTATCGAACCTGTAGGTTCATGACCATGCAGACATAAGCTCTCCATACTTCCCTATCCTGAGCTAATGTTTTCCAATCATCCCCATACCTCAAATCATAGTTAATGTTATTCTCCTATTTCATTCTTGGTCTATCAACCAAGCGTTTTCCTACAAGAAGCTTCGATGCATCTCTTTCATTCCACATTTGTGCCACATATCCTGCCCATCATAGTCTACGAGACTTAACTGTTCTTAATATATCTGGCTTCCTATAAGTCCATGCAGCTCACTATTATGTAGCTTTCTCCATTTACCCGTCTGTTCATCTCTCTTTCGTCCAAAAATTTTCCTAAGAACTTTATTCTCAAATACTTATAATCTTCTTACCTCCCTTAAAGTAAGAGTCCATGTTTCACATCCATATAATATAACTGGGAGAATAACAGTTTTATATATTTTCAGTTTTGAAAGGAGTTGGGACGACGAGAATCCCTGTAATGCATAACAGCATATATTTCCAGAATTGAGCCTATGTTTAATTTCTGTGTGCATCTCATTCCTATTTGTAATCATTGTTCCTAGGTATTTGAATTCAGCCACTTCTTCAAAATTTACCTCATTTGTCATTAGCTGTCCATTTCCATTATATAATGTATTTCTATGTATAAACATATATTTAGTTTTATTGATGTTTACTTCCAGTCCCAATTTTACAAAGTGTGCATGTTAGTCCTTAGTATCTCCTCGCTGTCACCTAGTAATACTATATCATCAGCATAAACTAACAGCTTATTAACCTTTAAACACTCATGAGCCCATATGCTGGGTTTTAAATTGTAAGTCCAGTCTGCCCACAGACCCAGCGTATGGGTTCTGAGCAGGCGGTGCTGTTTGGTCACTTGAAATTATACTGGATAATACTACTTTTGTTACATACCTTTTGCAGGGTTATCAGATGCTTGGCAACGTGATGTGAAGATAATACTTCTTTATTGAAGGTTTGTTTTTGTGTGATAAGTCTCAAAACAATCACCAATACACAAACTGACATCACACTTGTTACACTTCACTTGCACACGTTTTCTGATTCCCCGCGCCAAACAAACACGGCAAATTAGTCTTTGTGAAGCTACCGGCCAATGTTGACTAAAGTTAACTTCAAGTCGCGAAATGTCTGTATTCAATACACTAGGTCTACCAGGGAATCGTCTACAGGGTGTTCTACCAGCCTGTTCCAAAAAGTCTCTGACAAGTCTAAGTCGGAAGTCTCTGTGTGTTGTTTTGGCACCGCATGAAGTCAGGAGAAGAAAACTGTTCAGAATGGTCAAGTCTAACAAATGAATAAATAATTTCTTTGTCCATTTCCATGTCCGTCGTCCTATTGTATAACTGTTAGCCATTCTGTCACTTTTATCAACATATCCCATATGTCTGTTGTAGTCTGTTATGTGATGTGGCTTTATTGCATTTCCATGGTTATCACAAAAGTTACCTTCAGCTGGTGGATTATGCATATTTGTCAGTACATATACATCACGTTTGTCCTTCAATGCCAAGTCCTCCCTTTGTCATACACCTAACATCTCCTCTCTTGAGTTTTTTTTCAGTTACCAGATTATTAGAGGAGAAGAAATTGTCCATATATAATTTATGTCCATATCCTTCTACCTTTTTAGTCAATTGTCTGACTGTAGCATGAGTAGCAGTCATATTGTTAGTAGATCGTGTTTTGTCTTTCCCGAGATAAACTTCCATGTCATACGTGTATCCAGTCTTGTCACATAATTTATAAATTTTTATGCCAAAACGTTTGTGCTTTTTTGGAATGTACTGCCTGAAAATTACTCGTCCTTTGAAAGATACAATGACTTCATCAACTGCCAACTGTTCAGATGGATTGTAAAGTTTACTGAAAGCATTATTCAATATGTCAAAAATGGTTCTTATCTTCCAAAGTCTGTCATAATTGGGATCGTTTTTATTAGGGGGATTATTATTGTCTGTAAAATGTAAAAATCTAAGAATATGTAAAAATCTGTTAGAGGCATTGTGTTACTAAAAAAAAAAGGTGTATGAAACTGTTCCATTGTCGACCAATAGTCCCTAAGGCAGTCCTGTACGTCATGTCCCATTTGAATAATTAGGCCAAGAAAAAGGTACATTTCTGATTCTGTCACGTCAGGGGGAAGAGTACAGTTTTCTTCACTGCCATTATTTCTATTCTTTCTCTCATAAAACTGTCTGCAGTACTTATTAGTTTCTGAAACTAGAATTGAAATAATGGAAGAGAAGTACAACATAAGAACTTCAAATGGGCTGGAGTCTTTATTTACATGTGGTGCAGCAGTCTGTTTTATGCCGCAAGTCTCACCAGTAAATTCATGTAAAGTATTGTTCATGTTTGTCAGTCCACGAACCCAGGATCCTACCTGTAAGTCAGGTGTCTCACAGGTATACGTGTCAGTTGATTGCACCTCATGGTTGTCATTTTTATCGTCTTCGTCGCTGTCATAGTCCAAGAATTCATCATAGCCGTCAGAATCACTCTCCATTAAAATCTCTTGTATTTCAGCAGACCTTAATTTTGTAGCAGACATTGTAAACTTCACTCTGAGGTCACAAAACTATGAATGAATGAGGGCTGTGTTGGAATGACCTGTTTTTGTTCAAAGGTTTTTCTGCTTAGGGGAAAAACTGACCGGATGCACTTATAACATAACACCAATTCTAAACAAAAGGATACTGGAGGGTTGGAATATACCTAAATATATATAGATTTTCACTTCTAACCTGATTCACAACACTCAAAAGCCCTAAAGTTATTTGGTAACTATCGTGAATTTAAAACTTCTCTCTATGGTATATAATATCACTACGGGTTTTTGCCGTGAATATCACCGATTTTACAATCATATTTAACACTATAAACGTTGTTTTATGTTTGTGACCCCTACAAATTAAAAAATATAAGTTAATAAAATTAGCTAAGTTATAGTAAAAAGCCAGGAGTTTAAAAGCTAGCCAGACATTTAAACCCGGGCAGCCTGCCACTACATGGCCATTTAAACTTGGGCGCTTAAAGGTTAATACCATTGTGGGCCTTCTTTATCCTGTAAAGATTTGATGGCATGCTCTAGTACAAAATTGAATAGTAGAGGAGATAATGTATCTTCTTGCTTTAATCCATTGTGAATTTCTAAAGTATCCAAAAACTGTATCTACTGTAAGTCAAAATTGAATAAATTTCAATTGTATGTTCTTTTGTTTTGAAGCAAGTTGACCAGTGCATACTATAAGGGCCGCATGCAAATACATTAGTCTCTACTCAAATTACTTCCAATCACTGGTGAGCTGACTCACCGTGAGCAATTGCTGAGATCGAATTAACGGCCGACTTACCGGTTAAGCATGAAAGTCGACATTTTCGTAATATTGGCAATGAATTACCCAGAATTCTCAGCGATAAAACCACTTCCATTATTTTCGTCTCTATAGAGGAACGCATTTACGCTTGCGTCCCGCAAATAATACCGTATACAACGACGTCTAAAAACTCCTGGCGCGACAGGCCTACAAGGCCCTTAGCCTACCAGCCGGCTGCTGGCCTCACATCCACATGTGTCAATCACAGAGGTAGATGATCAACAGCCAGTGTAGGGGTGACATGTGGTTAGCATGTCGAGTCCCCCAGCCGTTATAGCTGGTTTCCTCAACCTGGAGCCGCTACTTATTGTAGCTACCCAATTGCCTCACGATGCTGGGTGGGCACCGGTCCCATACTGGCCGAAATACCATGAGAAAATTTCTTCCCCCATGGAGACTCGAACCAGCGCAAGTCCCGTAGCTCTGCACCAAGGCTTCCTACCTTAACCGCTCGGCTACGGCGCGGGACACAACGATGTCTGCGTTGTGCAATATTACGCCGACTCTCCTGTTCTTCCAGTTGAATTCTTTGGTAGACTCTATCAAATTCCTCTTCTCTGCATATACCGAAAACATGATGAAAGTCTTCAAGGTCCGACATCTTGGATAAAGCGGCAAAGTTTCAAACTACATCGGTTCCCTTCGGGATTCTCACGATAAGTTTGTATCTTGAGCTATGATCTTAAGTTATCTCGTCAGGTAGCTTACAATTATTATCGCATGAATAGATTTCTGAGTAAGCAAAATGTATTAGGATAAAACTTTCTCAGCAGAGAACGCCTTTTACGGTCTAATGCATTTATAAATTCGACCCTAAGTGTTTGTTTTCTGGAAGTTTGGAGATGTGAGTTTGATTCTTTTGCCAAGTGATACCGTAAGTTTGAATTAACATCTCCTGTAAAAGTTAGATTTCTATCACATGAAGTGACAAAACTTCATTAAATACCTTACAAAGAGGAAAAAGAATGTTCAATAGTCAGAAGAAAATAATTGATAAGGCTGTACAATAAGTTGTACAGTAAGGTGTATTGAAAATGTCTTAAAAGTTACTTTTTGGTTATAGCAAAAATGTGTCAAAATTTCCCACTGCACAATATATTACAGGTCATCCTTCCAATGTTGTTTTGGTCTTCCTACATTTCTTCAGCCTTCAGGTCTATAATAAAATATGTGTTTTGATAAACGATAATTTGGAATATTTTGTACATGTTCAAACCATTTACATTTATTTCTGTATATTCTCTCGTTTATATTATATACTTGTAATTCATCTTTGATGTCCTGACTTCTCTTTTGATCTCTTAAAAATACACTTGCAATGGATCTCAGAATCTCATCTCTATGTCTCAATTTTACGTTTATCAGAGATTGTTAAAGGTCAAGTCTCAGACCCATATGTTAACATTGTAAGGCTTCTGTTTTGTAAAATGTCAATTGAGTTTCCCTTGCAGTCTTTTTCTCAAATATCTTCTTATTGAACCACATATCTGTTGAAATTTGAGAATATTGGTTCCTTTCTTAACTAGTATTAAAGTTTGATCCTTCCATCTGTCTACATACCGTATTTACGCGTGTATAGGCCACACTTTTTTACCTATGATATAAACTTTGAAATTAAGGTGCAGCTTATACATGAAATAACTAGAAAATGTACTTCATTTTAGAACAATTTTATTTAATTAATTATAAGGCCCACATACCTTACAAATACTCCAACAAATGTATCCAATATGTGTGTTGTCAGCACTTATTGTTCATCACTTGATGCATCCATGTCACTTTCATCATCACATCCGCTAGAGTCCCCACTGCCTGATGAGGTGGTCCACAATGTGTCATCTTCTGTCCCGTCCATGACATTAGAAATAGATGTCACTTTAAAACTCTTGGTGACCATGTCTTGTGGTATTAAGTCCCATGCTGTGACAATCCATTCACAGGTTTGAGTGAGGGAAGGTTTTTTCAATAGTCCGCTTGACGTCATTTCCTTGGAAGTACATCTTCATTCATGGTAGAAACTTCGCAAATGCGTTTTAAAGGGGCGGTTAATTGAAACACTAAGTGGTTGTAACATTCCTCCAGGTATCACAACCATGTCACACTTTTGATGTTTCATTTTGTTTTTACACTTTCTCTTAAATGACCTTGGAAACTGTCTATTATCAACATGGATTACAGACGTAAGAATGCACCTGGCCGCTAAAACCACACTGACTTCAATCAATCCATGTACAGTTCTTCGGTCATCCACTCTTTCTCTTGCACCCTTACCAAAATTCCTGGAGGCAGTTTTTCTTTTGGCAAGATCTTTCTTTTAAAAATAACGAAAGGTGGAAGTTTTCATTCATCAGCAGTGATGCCAAGCATTATGGTGCACCGTTGTTTATCTCCTCCTGCCGTTCGCACTCGCACAGTTTTTTCGCCAGCCTTATGCACAGTCGTGTTTCCTGGCATGTCAAAGAAAAAGGCATCTCATCAGCATTCTCTATTGCTCCTAAGCCATAATCATTTGTTTTCCTTAAGTTGAGGACATGTTTTTGGAATGCAAGTAGTTTCTCCTAGTACATATCGGGAAGTTTCTGCACTATTGACATACGCTGCCGAATTACAAGGTCGTGACGTGTTATAAATCACCTTGCCCAGCCGTAACTTGCCTTAAATTCATTGCACGGGATTTTTACATTCTTGGTTATCTTAAGGCTTTCGAACTGTATCATTTCGACGGATACAGAAAATCTGTCTGCCCTTGTTTTTCATACGTAATCCAGGAACCCTCTTTCTAACTGTGGATATTTCGCTTTCTTGCCACAGAAAGATTGTGAATGTTGTGGTGTGTTTTCAAGTTCATGTTTTGTTTGGATTCACCGTCGCACATTTTTTCGTCCACATCAAACTTTCTTCCTGCTGTCCTTTTTCCATGTTCTGCTACATAGTGCATCACTTGTAGCTTGAATTTGGATGTATAACTTGCTCTGTACCGACCCATGTTTACACACAGTGAACAGGAATGACAATGAATACCGTACCTACCAACTGACCGCTCCTTTTACCCTTGTGTTAATGACTGAGTGGCAGCCCGAATGTACCGTTATATAACAAAAGCTTTGGAATTAACAACATTGCCATATTTAAAAGTGATGTAGGTCTACTTCTGTCTATTGCACTGACTCTGAGCAAAAATATAAGACAAATACTTTTTCCCTAATTTATTTTTGCAAAACTTGGGTGTGGCCTATACACGCATGCAGCCTATACACACGTAAATAAGGTAGATACCTTTCTTTTTATTTCCTTAGTATAACCTGTCCCTTTGTAGATGTTTTATGAGGTAAGATGTTTAACTGACTCAAAAATTTATTAAAATGAACATCATAGTGTTACTTTCTATTGAAATATTAATTCAGCAACTGCGTACATTAACAATATGCTATAAGAGGTTTTCTTCATAGCTGACAATATTTTACCTGATATGCTGATGAGCCAGCGAGGCTTGTTCTGCCAGTAGATGAACACAAAGTACACTGGGATGCCAGATACGATGAGCGTCAGACCTATCCCAACTTCCCAAGGACTCACATATATAGGCAGAGTCACCAGGAAAAGACAAATTACAAAGAAAATTATCGGCAACACAATGTGAACCTGCAACAATCAGAGCCTCACTCAGTTTTATAACATGAAATACTACACTATCATATTCACAAAATGGATGTAACTTTCATCAAAATATTAATAAATCATGGTAATATCCAGAATAAAACAATTAAATTTACTATTAAAATTGAAAATAACCAGCAAATATCATTTCTGGATCTAAAATTGATAAGAGACGAAGAAAAAATAAGAATAAAATTTAGAATTTACAGGAAAGAAACATACACTGATAAGTATATAAAGCAACAGGTTTCAACCACATTGAACATAAACAGGCAGTCTTTAATAGTGTAACATACAGACTTGTGAACATCCCCAAGAGCAGAGAAAATTTTAATACAGAGAAAAACACATTAAACCATAACTGTTTATGACCAATATTCATATTCAGATCTCTTATACAGAGTGTAATACTAAATTCCCATTACAGACTTTGAGGACGCATAGTGGGGACCAGGACCATTATGTTTAGCATAGGAACTCATGTCCAGAAATGTACCATTTTCCTGCTACATGCAAAATACCACAACACATTGCTCTCTCAAATGCTTGCTGCTTGTTGTCTGGGTCCACTTACAAGAAGGGCTCGATGTGATGATCACCTATGTCACCACTGATATGGTACCTCCATATCATGTTCTGGTACACACAATCACCAATCTTTGATCCTGAGACATCTACCAGAGCCCTAACTCATGCCAGTATGTCTTCCTCAGATGCCACAGGGTCTGGTAAATTAAGGATTTAATGTGACCCCACAGGTAGTAATCTAGCAGGGTCAAGTCGGGAGAACTGGTGCCGAAAATGCAGAAGAGTTGAACATGTGTTGTGGTATTATACATGTAGCTGAAAAATGGTACATTTCCAGAGAAGAGTTCCTATGCTAAACATAACCATCTTGGTCCCCTCTATACGTCCTCAAAGTCTGTAGTGGGAATTTAGTTACGCCCTGTATTTATTAACTCTGAGCTACTGTTGACAACTAGTTACAGATTTTTTTAAAAGTACTGCTGCAAAAAATCTGAAAAGTTATAAAATTAAATCAGTAATATTTCTCCTGGAACAAATTCACTCACTGATCTGGAATAAACACACTTTTTTTACTGTTCTTTATTCATGTTAAATGTGAAAATCAGCATTACATTGTATGTCCTCTTGTTGGGAATGTATAGTCATCATCATCAACAATCATGGATTAAGCCCATGTGACTTGTTCCGGTCTCATAGATTCTCATTCAAAAAGTTGAATCCATCTCTTTTTCAGTCTACCAACATTAATGTCTCCTTTTGGTTTGTAATTAAATATAATTTTTTGGTATGCGTTCATCTTTCATTCTTTGAACATGTTCTTTCCAGTTTTTTTCTAGAGTCTTTTATTTTATCTAAAAGTTTAAAAATATTTAGCTCATTTCTAATATCTTCACTTCTTCTTTTATCTAGAAGTTTGCAGCCAGCTACACTTCTCAGAAATCTCATTTCAGTTGCTTCTATAATCTTCTCTTCTCTTTTAGTTAAAACCCAAAATTCACTACCATACAACAGCAAGGGGACTGCCACAGTTTTATAAAGGGAATGTATGATTAATTTGTTAATTAATTGGCCACTATTCACTAAGACTTGCAAAAAAAGTGTCATCATGTTGTTTCCATTTTGATGGTACATTTCGTTTGGTATTCTTAAAACCAAACTTGTATTCATCAAAAGTTATTTGATGACTTTTGTTGTACCTGCAATGCTTAGATAGATTGGACATATCTGGCGTGCTTAGTCGAGTCCACATACTATGAAATTATTTCTATGATCGGTACCTTTCTGACTGATACAATTTCTATCAGCTTGCTGACATCTAAAGTTAAGTTGGTAATTTAATGAACATATTCCATCTTGTTATAGTGCCAAATGTTATAATTGTCCTAAGGTATAATTCTCCATATTTTTATTGGAGATAACTGACTCCTCCTATGTATATTCAATACCAACTCAAAATGTATCGGAATGGAATGTCTATTCCGGTTTAACAGGATTTTGTCTGGTTTAACCCATGTATTTTTGAACCAATCAAGTGAACACACTTCTGTTCTGAATACTGCAAGCTTAGGAGCTGACGGAGGGAGTCCATTGTTTACAAGATACTGCATTTTGAATCAATATTAGAAATTGTGCATCATCAAAGTCAAAGTTTTAAGTGAAATTATATTTATATTTGAAGAGAAAAATATACGCTCAGATTGGGGTTTGAACTCAGGACCTTTGCATTTCTATGCCAATCTCTAACAACTGAGCTACCTGAGCACTCTAATCTAAACACAAATTTTTCTCTTACACACATTGTTAATTCCTGTGCACCAAATGCTAAGAACCGTTGCTCAATTATGCAAATGGCAGCTTCTTTTTTAAGAAGACATTTATTGGGTATTTAAACATTACATTATAAAGCCAATAGGGCTTGTTTCGATATTATTATTAATTTAATACTTCTTACTGAAGGACAAATTATATTTCAAGAGAAAAATATACGCTCAGACTGGGGTTTGAACCCAGGACCTTTGGCTTTCTGTGCCAATGATCTACCAACTGAGCTACCTGACCACTCCAATCTAAATGCAAATTTTTCTCTCATGCATTGTTAATTCCCAAGAAGTGAGAAGTATTAAATTAATAATAAAACTTAGAAGTTATATTTGTTTATAAGTTTACATATAAATTGGTGTATAGTGAAGTGTTGGTATAAATAAAATTAACATACTGTCAAATTATTAAGTCATAGTTTTAAGTAACAGCTTGGACCATTGAGATTTGGTAAGCTAATCATTATAGCCCACACATTTAGAAGAGAAACAACCTCAGCTGCTTACACATGTTCCTTGATAAATGCTAACAAACAATATAACACTATGTCCTGAATAAGTTTTGGAAAGCCATTTTGATACTGTAGTGATGAATGTAGAGCCATAACTGTCTGAGGTAAAATATTTTATTTACACTTATCATAGTAATGGAATATGTTTCATACAACCAAAAGAAATTCCTTCAATATTACCATTTCATTAATAAAGTTAGATTTTTATGACTTACCTCATAATTGTAGATTTCTTGAAGACTATAGTTTTGATACACTAACTAACTAACTCAATGGCACTATCAAACTCATAGGATCATGGCCGCCCGGACATAAGCTCTCCATACATCCCTATCCTGAGCTAATATTTTCCAATCATTCCCTGTATAATCTACTTCCCTCAAATCTTAGTTAATGTTATTCTCCCACCTTATTCTTTGTCTACCAACTAGGTGTTTTCCCTCTGGTTTTCCTACAAGAAGATTCCATGCAAGTCTTTCATTCCCCATTCATGCCACATGTCCTGCCCATTGCAGTCTAAGAGACTTAACTGTTCTTATTATATCTTGCTTCCTATAAAGACCGTGTAGTTCATTGTTATGTAGTCTTCTCCATTCAACTGTCTATTCATCTCTCTTTGGTTAAAAATTTTTCCTAAGAACTTTATTCTCAAATACTCATAATCTCCTTTTCTCCCTTAAAGTAGGAGTCCATGTTTTGCATCCATATAGTAAAGCTGGTAGAATAATACTTTTATATATTTTAAGTTTAACTTTTTTGAAAGGAGTTGGGACATCAAGAGTCCCTGCAATGCATAATAGCATGCATTTCCAGAATTGAGCCTATCTTTAATTTTCTTGTGCATCTGATTCCTATTTGCAATTATTGTTCCTGGGTATTTGAATTCAGCCACTTCCTCAAAATTTATGCTATGTATCATTATCAATTCCATCTAACTGTTGATGGTGATCATGTAGGTTGATTCTTGCTCCCTCTGTTGGCTGACTTATGAACTTTCAAATTGAATCTTTTCCCCCGGAATTTAAAAATTCATGATTTTCCTTTTATTTTTGTGAATGTGAATTTTCTCGCAAACTGTGAGTTCCTTAGATTTAACTAACTGTTTCAGTTATTATTTATTAATCAAAAGTAAACCACACACAAAGAGTTACTTCCTTTCAACAGTACGAAAAATTACCTTTTCCTTTGAAACTGGTTTACATTTCTCAAAAGAAACATGAAATCTGTGTGTCACAGTGAAAACTAACTATAAAATCTTGGTCAGTTTTCCACTTACTTCTATTTTATGTGCTTACACTTAAAGTCTAGGTAATTTTTTTTTGTATTGCCAATGATAGAGGACCACATTAAAAACCAGTAGACCTTATCCCAATTTTGAAAAAAATAAAGTCATTTGGTTAGTTTTGAGCTTGATTGGATCAATTGTTTTGTTTGCAAAACTGGTTATGATGAGAGACTGAGTATGTGAATATGTAAATACCTTGATAGGGCGATAAGTAAGTGGCTGGCGATGTCTAAGCCACAGCAATCCTGACACAGAGAGGGTAGTGAAAAGTGCTTCTACAAAACTGAGGTAGTTTATCAGCACATACACATCCTTTATTACCAGCAGAACCAGCGTCACAAAACACTGCAACACAAATATAGCTACATTGAATGCTGTGTGGCAGTTCTATGTGATATCAAATAAGATTTAATATTAATTTAACATAAAAAATATATATCCCAGAAATTAAGATAAATTTTCAAATAAAGGTAACATAATAATTAAATCACAAATGAGTTGAGATAAATATGTCATGTATCATATCTACAGAATCACACAAATGTAAAAATTACAAAAAGAATGCTCAAAGATTTTATTATAAAGAGACACATTAAATTTAATTTATAAGTTATAATTACTCATGCACCTGAAATGAGCAAGCTGAGTAAAAACCCATAATAACAATGATATCATCCCTTTACATCTTGCTTGACCAAGCAATTAACATACAGATGCAGCTCAGTGTAAAAACAAATTTACATAGCAGAATAATACCTAAAAATCTAACTGACAAATAACAGGTTTGAAAAGAAATTCATTAAAATCTCATTGCCTAAATTAAATAAAAATGTCCCAAACTAAAATTCTAAGAAAATGAACAACAAAAGGGAAATGTCTCTTAAAACTCCTGATTAACATAGAATTTTGGACTTTCCAGAAGCTGTGAACCATGCCCCCTTCTTAACGACATATTAACAAATGAAGATTGTTTAAAATATAATTAACCAATGTAAAATTGAATAGATAAAAGGTAATCAAACCGAGAGATGTGGCCAGAATTTACCTTTAGAGAACACTAGCCACAAGAAATTCACTCGGTATCCTGAATCCAAACCTACAGACTCATTCGGTATCCTGAATCCAAACCTATAGAGTTAATCAGTATCCTGAATCCAAACCTACACTGTTATTCGGAATTCAGTACTTGTGCTCTGATCTGCGATAAATTCCTACTATCGCATTTAATTGATAGTTTACTTCAAATTGATATCAGAATTGAACTTAAATCAATTTTACGTGAACTTTTTTTGGAACTTAATAATTGTAAAACTACTTTAGAATTGATCAAGTATAAAAGATAAAGTAAAACTTCATCTATTCCATTACGAATCAAGTTGTATTTTCAAATATATTTTATTAAGTATCGATAAATATTCAGTTATCATATAGGGCCTACTTCGAGTATATTTTACTAAACAGCAAGACTCCGAGATCTCATACTGTACCGACTCCACCACACATGGTGCCCATCATGTTTTAGAACCCTCTAATACTCTACCAACTCCACCCCAGCTGTTAAAACACATTATACTGAGATATCAGTCAAAATACACAATTAATTTAATCAAAATTACAATGGAAAGTAGTACTATGAAGTATTTTCAATTTATAAATGAGTTGGAGAAAATGTTTTTATATCTCACCTCATAAAGTTCGTGTTTTCACGATACCAGTTTCAAAGATCATTTCACCTTCATCTTCAGTCAAAATCCAACTGTTGAAATTTTGTCTCATTACCATCAACTTCTGAACTGCCATCTGGTGCCAATTTATGAATTTGGAGATTAAATTTTGTTCACCGGGAACTTCAAAGTTCATGCTCTATATTTGTTCCTCTGAATCTATATCTTTTACCAAACTGGTAATTCCAAAGGCTTCTCTAAGTGTTTTAAAAATTTTGTTTCTCTTCCAATTTTGTGATTCTCTAGCAAACTATGAGCTGCAATTGCCAATTTTTCAATTTCGCCATTTTTAATATTTCTAAAGTGGTCTTTTGTATGAGTTTCTAAATTCCTTTTAGATTTCCCTGTTACACTTTCTTTCAGTCAATGCAATTAATTTGATAAATTCCATTTCAATATCACATTAGTACTGATAAATAAATTTAGCTTGAGTAATCTACTATTAATTAATAAGATGGTAAAAAATTTAGAATTTATCAAATTAATTGCAAAGACTGCAATACAGTATATATAGGAAAAAACAAAAAAGAATTTAGACACTCGCACAAAAGAATATTTTAGAAATATTAAAAATGGTGAGATTGAGAAATCAGTAATTGCAGCTCATAGTTTGCTAGAGAATCATAAAATTGGAAAAGAAGTTAAACTTCTGAAACATTTAGCAAAACTCTTGGATTTGAAAGTTTGGGAAAAGATATACATTCAGAAGAACAAATTTAGATCCCAAATCTTAAATTCCTGATGAACGAGATTTGATCTCAAAGTTCATCGAATCAACACCAGATGGCAGCTTTGAAGATGAAAGTGTAGACATAAATTCAACAATCGTAAAGATGGCTGAAGATAGGAGAGATGCTTCCTGAAACAGAAGTTCTGTGCCTGATGAACCCGAGTTTATGAGGTGAGATTTTTAGGAGTCAGTATTTATTTATTTAATTAACTTGAAAGCCTCATATGTTATTTCCCATAATTAATTTATGAAATAATTGAAATAGTTTTAATTTTTTTTTAATTTAATGAAGTTTTCTGTGAGAATTATAGCATGAATATTACTAAATATTGCAGATGGTAGGCATGATAACTAACCCCTCACACAACTATAAACTCTAACAGGACAGAACATAGTGATTCATTTTGACTACTTCAATCCATTCTGTATAAAAGTATAGAAATATAATTGAAATTACTTACCAGGAAAACAAGTGAAGGAATTGGTGTAAACTTGTCAATATTTATGAGTGCAATGGCTTTTGGAAGATGTCCTTGTCGAGCACCAACAAAGAACAAGCGTGATGATGCAAATATTGCACCATTGAGTGCACCAAATGTTGAACAAGCAACAAAGAAGGGCATTATCCATGACATTACTCCCAGTAGCTTATCTCCAAATGTCTGCAACACAACATTACATTCAAATAATCTGGGTCCAGAATAAAAACAGCATTGGCTAGAAAAATAGTACCATATGACATTTAACAATGATCTTAAATATCTTAGGTCATTTGGTAGGGTCTTTCAGGCTTTAGATTATTTTATGTGCCATAAATCTATGACACAGGACCAAAAGTTTTATTTTTCTTTGTAGAAAACAACAATTAAGACTTCTATGTCCTGAAAAATGCTATATATATATATATATATATATATATCCATAGTAATTCTGCCCGAAGGCAGGTCCTTCACTGCAATCATAGCATTTTCATTCTATGCTTGCAGCTTTACTAGGGAATTGTAGGTATGGTAGCTTTCCGTTGCTTTCCAAACCAGTGAAGGGTGATGATGGCCACATGATTTTGGGGACCGTTTGGGCCTTAAAGTTTTCCTGACATTTGTCTTACAGGTGAGGAAAAACCCCGATAGAAACCTCACCCAGAAAAACTGCCCTGACCAGGGATCGAACCCGGGCCCTCTGCGTGACAAGGCAGCACGCTACCTCGAGACCACAGCAGTGGACATATATATATATATTGAGGAATATAACATTTTTTACTTGAGGTGGTACCTGGCTCATATATAGATTTATCTTATTACCGATTTTTAAGGTTTCTGATGTCTTTCCTAAAATTGATATTAGGATCTGTTGTGTATTGTAATGAAAAAGTCTATGTCATTTTATATTTGAAGAGAAAAAATGTCTAGACTGGGATTTGAACCCAGGACCTTTAGCTTTATACACTAATGGTGTACCAGTGAGCTATCCAAGGCCAGGGATTATGACAGGATGCCACAGTGAGTGAGTTTTGCGTATGTGCCACAAGCGGCGCTAGTGTAGAAGTAGCCTAGTGACATCTAATATCATGTACTGGTACTATACGGAAAAAGAAGAAGAAGAACTATACTACTACAGCACTTCTGGTGTCAGAAATTATGAAGCAGGTAGATGAAAAACAGCGCCATCTGTTAGCCAAATTTGAAATTACATTGTACAACAGCGCCCTCAAACATCGAATTATGAAATTACATGTAACCAGCCACTTTTTATTATTTTTATTATATAATATATATATATATATACACACACACATATATATATACATATGCATTTATATTACAGGGAAAATGGAATGGGAAATAATGGAGAATGAAATGTAAAGAAATGTGTTAAATTATATTTATTCAATAATCAATTGAGTTGGTGTTTACTTGATGAAAATCCATATTTATTAATTAAATAAAAATAAAACGTAGTTTTATTTGATTTTCATATTTATTATATAATTCAGTGACAGCTGTTTCGGTACACTGTACCTTCTTCAGACATGCTAACAAATTATGAATTGTGTTCCAACTGATCTAAGCAACAATACAACAATATTTATTTAAATTTTTTAATTTAACAAAGGGGATTCATTCAAATCAAGTTGAGAATTTAACAGTTTTTTTTACTACTTTTAAACTTATTAATTTCTACAGCCTCCAAAAGATCTAACTTCTTACCCTTATCACAAATATGTAAAATTTCAAAATTTGGATCGAAACAATGATTAAATTGGACTAAAACTATGCTAACCACCTATTCCAATTTAATCATTGTTTCGATCCAAATTTTGAAATTTTACATATTTGTGATAAGGGTAAGAAGTTAGATCTTTTGGAGGCTGTAGAAATTAATAAGTTTAAAAGTAGTAAAAAACTGTTAAATTCCCAACTTGATTTGAATGAATCCCCTTTGTTAAATTTAAAAATTTAAATAAATATTGTTGTATTGTTGCTTAGATCAGTTGGAACACAATTCATAATTTGTTAACATGTCTGAAGAAGGTACAGTGTACCGAAACAGCTGTCACTGAATTATATAATAAATATGAAAATCAAATAAAACTATGTTTTATTTTTATTTAATTAATAATATATTTATTCATTTCAAATTAAGAAAATGCATTATGAGCTCTTCCACAAACATACATTTGGCTTACTCTACACTTCTCTCACACATTTTATGCAATACAGTATACAATATATATAAAAAAAACATCTGTACAATAATAAATTAATAAACCTATTCTGATTGTTCTAAAATCAAATTGTTAACGACATGAGTTCTGTGCTAAGTTCCAGTTGTAATGTAAACAAACTTGCATAGGATATTACTTCACCGCCATTATCTATTGTGATAACCATGCTGCCACTTCACCTGCCATGACTTAAATGTGAACGGAACTGTCATCAATAGAAACATTGTTTTTAGGATCATTGTATATTATAGGAAATAAGATAAAATTGTACCAATAATTAGGAACTTACATTTCTTCTTTATTTATTTATGACTAAAAATTATATATACCTTATCCGCTGTTAGAATGATCTTAACATAAACAAATGCTCCACAATTACTGTCATATTGAAGGGGAGCACATGTGTGAAGTATATAATTCATTTTTGAAAAATAAATTATGCACTATAACTCAAATTGCATTTGCCACAAATTCATCACACTTATCGAAAGCATATTGCACACACTTCCTTTTTTTACTGGGAGTTACAACCTTACGTGTTTTTTTCTTTCCGAGCACTATTATACTTACACATGACACACCGGTAAACATCACATGTTAAATTCACTATAACTTTTCCTCGAAGTTCTAGATACTTTTCACTAAAGTTGTGAAATACATTTAAAATAAGTTTTTTTTACCACTAGTCGAAGGTTTGCCAGACTTTGTTTTACAATTTTAGATGGCAACAGAAGACTCAACACTTTCAGCCATGTCGTTGACTAAAGCATGACTCAAATACATCATCCATATGTACTGAACTATTTTAAGTTGTCATTATTGACTAGATATATTTTAGAATATTTTTTGTGTTTTGAATATTATTATTGTCATTTAAGAAGAATAACAAGTATTTTCAGATGATGTATTTTTAATTTAATGGAGGTAACTACTTTTCCATATACTTATTGCTTCTACATTGTATGTCGGTGTCAATAACCAATGAAAAGCAAGCAGGTCACATGGTTTTGTTTTGACGAGGATCACTTTAAGAGCAGATAGTATATTGGTCTATGTGCTTACCTAATCCGTTCTTTATGCCTTTTCCATGATGTCAACAAATCTTATTTAAAATTTCATTACGAGCAAAATATATGCCCTATGCTGACTCACCTGTAAATTCTGTTATACAACCTCAAAGAACTAATGTAGCACAATTTTCACTGAACTGTTTGTAAATAATTTTATTATTATATAGAACCGGCCATTTTAAACAACTGAAATTCCAACGTATTCTGCATGCGTAACAATATAACAATGTTCATATGATTAATTACAATTTTAAAATTTTCCAATATAAATTGTATATACATGTGCTAGATAATACTTTTATTTTCTTTATTTCAAGTGTTATAAAGAGAACTATATTTTCTTACATGCTCAAAGATAAAATAGTTATTCGACCAATGAAAACACAGTTACATCTTGTTTTTTTTACATTACAACTGGAACTTAATCGGAAGAGCAGCAATGTTAAAGCAACGACATTTATATGACCACGAAGGCAGTCTGATGTGTACATGAGCTAGATGGAATGTGATGTAAACTATGGCTTTATCTCACTTAACTTTAACTTCTTTGCTACACAATTTCTACAAATAATAATTATATCATAAGTAATAGCGTAGTTTATAATACAAGGCTTCAAGTTGAAAATATTAATTCAACAATGTAAAATGATTACATTATAAGCAAATTTTGGATGTCATTTTATGTCCAACATGCAATTTTTTTTTTTTACTTTTCAGTGACATGGATTTGTTTAAAATCTTAGCAGAAATTATGATTTTGTATTCATTGTGATAAAATAATAAGTACTTTTTTATGTCTTCCTCAATGAAAATTTATTTTTATTCCAAAAACTTCATTAAATTTTAAAATCATAAAACCTTTCAGAACTTATGTTTCATCTTCGGCACGTAATTTGGTACCAAATGCCTTACAAAACACATTTCGTTTTCTGCTTGAAGATGAAACATGTTTTGAAAGGTCTTCATGATTTCATTTCTTGAATAAAAATCAATTCAAATTCAGGAAGATGGATTAAAACAAGGTACTTATATTATTATTAAAAAATAATTAATACATAACCTCATTGTGTTAACAATAAATGTTAAATACAAAGTATTGAAAATTATGATGAGTGAACCTAGCTCATAATCAATTGTCAAAATAAAATTGTCCACAATGGGCAATCTGCAACCATTTTGTTTACACAAAAATAATTCCACTCTCGGTTAAATTTACCATAGTTTTTGATGCTAGTCCCTTCGCTGTTATTGAAGTAAGTGAAGAAATAAGTGCTAGTTACTTATGAAACCTAATTGTTTAATCAAATAAACTTTAAGTAACAACAACAACTTTAAGTAACAAAAGTATTTCATTCTACCACTGAATTATTCAGAAAATGCATCCTTGCATTAATCAAGATTATACAATTACTAAATATGACACATTAATATAATAAGGAATTTAAATATAATTTACTTGTTACACTACGAGAATATTTATTTCTTACAATGTCTTTACATTTATACATGGTAATTTAGTGTAATGAATGTGCAGGCAGATCGAACGGATGTTTCCATTAAGCGCAGTGAGAATTTTTTCTAAGTCCCAGGCAGACACCTTGCACATGCACCAACAAACGCAAAGCGGTTTACTCTATGAAATAATGCGATGCAGCCAATATTATACATGCTATTTAACAAACCTTAAAGTTAACCTAATGCAATTTAAGCACTGTAACCTATGAAAGAATGCAATGCCCAAAAATAAATAGTAAGTTCTGAAATTCTAAAGTTCATATTCTATATTGACTGCACTGTTGTATAGAATATTCGTTCAAATCAATATGGCTGCCACGTCTTCATGTTACATATATAGTTAAATATCATAGAAAAATATGTTGAAATAATCGTTACTTAAAATTGTAAAATTTATTGTAAATAGTGGGAAACAATTTAAAATATAACCTGTTGGTGCATGTGCGTGGTAGGTTTCTACCTGGGACATAGAAAAAATTAGGAAAAACTGCACTTAAACTAGCGTGAAATATTTTCAAAGTCCTATAGAACAACAGTGCGCATGCGCCAGAATTTATAGAGCCGGCAATAACCCACAATCGATTATCATCCTCGATTACTATCCGTCGCTATGAAATTTAAATGACCAATATATGCAATAAATCCCCAAATCTATGTTAAAAAAATATATTAATAATATTAAAATTACCAAACATTTATTAAAAATGGGTGTACACTTACTTATCACTCCCTAACGCTGATCCAACCAGCGATAACCCAAAACAGCAATAGAAAAATCATAGACTAAGGAATATACTCTGTGGAGAAAATAGCAGTTAGCATCACAATCTTGACTAACAGTTCACAATATTGTGATTTGCATATTTAAATAAATACTTCAAAATTATAAAAATTGTTTGAAAGAGTTTAAAATATTAAATAATGTTAGTAAATACAGAAGAAGAGCTATAGTTTACAACAATATAACTGAAAAATCAAGCGCTAGTAGAAGTGCAGTTGAGCCAAAAATTCTCACTGTGCTTAATGGAAACATCAGCCAATCGAACTATATTGAGGCCATGTGCAGTCCCAGTTAGAAAAGAAAAAGATGGAATGGAACACTGAACAAGAAGTTAATTACATCACTAGCACTATCAAACTGATTGGTTCACGGGCACATGGACTAATGTTTTCCAATCATCTCCTGAATAATCTACTTCCCTCAAATCTAGGTTAATGTTATTCTCCCACCTCATTCTTGGTCTACCAACTGGGAGTTTTCCCACTTGTTTTCCTACAAAGAAGCTTCATTGCCCCTCTTTCATTCCCTATTTGTGCCACATATCCTGTTCATTGCAGTCTCCACGAAATGATCCACACACAGCCTTTCTCTCTGGGGACACTTGCAGCAGTCTGATATCTGTCTTCCAGACTGCAAAATCTTAGCCATTTCGAACACCTGAAATTTGTTAAAAGATCATTTGTGTTACAACGTACTAGCATTGAAGTTTTGCAATGAAACTCATAACATATTTTTTACAATTATTAAATATATGTATCCATGTACTCAAATTGTCACATTGAAAGCTTTATATATATTACCAATTTTTAAATATATAATTATTTAAAAATATATTATTAAAATATATATAATTAATTTAAAAATATATCATTACAATTATCTTTTCCCAGCAAATTATCGTTGAAAATAGATTCATCTTAAAAAAATGATTAATATATGAATATGAATAATTGTAATATTAACGTACTTTTATATTTAATATTAAATATGGCATATACGAATTAAACAAAAACTTATTTTTAAATACCAAAACAAGTAATTTTAACTCAAATATTTCAACTTTCGAAATATACATATATTGTAAATAAATGTTTCAAAATGTCTGAACTGTTACACAGATTTTTTTAAAATAATATTTTGAATATATATAATATTCATATAATACAAATAAATACCTGTTAAGTTCTCGAGTGAAGCAGAAAAGTGGTTTGCCTCTTCCAATATAATTCTTGCAGCCTTGGTGCACAACATTTCAAACATTTCGGTTCTCTATGATTTCAAAAGCATTTTCGTTGTTTCAAGGACAGATAAAATTCATTAATAACGTAATGGCTGACTGGGATGCGTGCCTTGCGCCTCGCAATTTGCATTTGTCTTTTTACTTTTAAATTCTGCTACAACGACCAAAGGCGCCACCGGGATTGAGCTACGGACGCCACATAACGTAGTTACGTTACCAATTGTAGATGACTCTGTACCAGCCGTGGCATCCCATCATAATCCCTGTCCAAGGCCTCCAATCTAAATGCAACATTTTCTCTTATATATTTCAATTCCTGAGAGCACCAAAGGTTTGCGAACTGTTGCTCGAGACGCGAATGGCAGCTTCTTATTTAACAAGACTTTTAATGGGAATTTAACATTACTTTATAAAGCCAGGAGAGCTTCTTTCGATTTATTATTATAAATTTAACATTTCACATTGAAAGTCAAATTATATTTCAAGAGAAAAATATACATCTAGAGTTTGAATTCAGTGCCTTTAGTGTTACTTCGAAAGAAGCTCTAATGGCTTTATAAAGTAATGTGTGGATATTAAAACAGGCAAAAAAAGAAAGAAATGGGGCCAACAATCAATAATATAGGATCCCCTACTTACCAGATTTTGAGATGACTAAGCAGGGAATTCAAAGGGATGATTTTTTTTTTTAATTTAGCTATTGAAAATTCTCTCAAACTAGTGGAAAAATTAGAAAAGACAGAAATAGAACCTGCAGATACAATAGCTTCTAATGGTTTATTTTAGGAAGTAATAATTTGAGGTTCTTTCAAGTTTTTTTTAGTCTGGAAACAATTTACCTCAATTTAATGTTGATTTGTTCTAGAACATGTTTCGATATAATATTCTATATCATCTTCAGCTTGCCCAGACTGACGAGCTCCCTCTTCCAGCTGGCCAAAGAACCTCCAAACTAGGTCACGTTCAGCAGGAATTTTGAAATTCATAACTCTATTTTTGTTCTTCTGAATGTAAGTTTTTGCCCAAATGGTGAGTTCCTTTGTATTTTCTAACTGTTTGAATTTACATGTGTTTTTCGCCCCAAACATGAGCAGCAACTGCAGATTTTTCTATTTCTCCATTTTTAATATTTCTTATGTGTTCCTTGGTTCTAATTTTCAGGTTTCTTTTTTGTTTCCTCTCTCTCTCTCTCTCTCTCTCTCTCTCTCTCTCTCTCTCTATATATATATATATATATATATATATCTTTTCACAATTTGATATATTGATATATTCCTGATTTTTTACTTTGATCAGTTTTTTCATTTTTGTTGGTTTTTTTTAGTTTATTTAAACTGTGGTCATTTTTCGGTGCTAATTTAATATTAAATTTCTCAAATATCTTGAAATTTATTGTGTGCCCAAGGGTGATATGTGAATTTCCTGTAATTTTTATAGGTGGTTTTCTTTTTCAAGAATGCTTTTGTTGATCATTTTTTGTTTCTTATACTTTTATATCATTTTGTGTACCATTTATTTAAAATTTACATTCAGAAGAACAAAAATAGAGTTATGAATTTCAAAATTCCTGCTGAACATGACCTAGTTTGGAGGTTCTTTGGCCAGCTGGAAGAGGGAGCTGATATCGACAACCAGGGTTCACATAAAACTCAACAGACTGGGCAAGCTGAAGATGATATAGAAGATTATATCGAAACATGTTCGAGAACAAATCAACATTAAATTGAGATAAGATGTTTCCAGACTCAAAAAAAAACTTGACAATAGTTTCTTTTGTTGTCACTTCATTATTTAACAGTGTAACAAAAGATGAAACATTGGAAATTTTAAATAACTGTCTAATCAAAAACAATATTCACAGAAAGAGTAGAGAAGAATATTTAAAATTAACTCAACTATGCATTAATCAATTCTTTTTAATTACAATGGGAATTTCTATAGACAAATGTCAGGACTGTCAATGGGTAATACATTATCTCCTTTTTTTGGTGAATTTATTCATGAGTAATTTTGAATGCAAAATAATAAAAGCACATTCTCCTATTAAGTTATGTAGATAGGAAATAACACTATGAGGTTTTTTTAATATTGTTTATTTTTTATTTCACTCACCTCATACTTCATAACTCCTAGCATACCCAGGGTTTCGTCACATCCTTTGTGACATTCTCAATGCTGTGTCACGTTCACAGCATTGAGAATGTCACAAAGGATGTGACGAAACCCTGGGTATGCTAGGAGTTATGAAGTATGAGGTGAGTGAAATAAAAAATAAACAATACATTCTCCTATGTTCAAATTTTGGTGCAGATATATGGACAGTGTAATTTCTATAGTTAAACAAAATACATAAAAGATGATTAATCGTTAATCATGATAAAATTTGTCTGAAGAAGGTACAAAGTACTGAAACAGCTGTAACGAATTTGTATTTTAATAAATATGAAAATTATATAAAATGTTAACAGTTTTATTTTTATTTAACATAGAAAATGCTTTAAAAACTCTTGAATTTACAGAAGAAAACCGTCAAATTCACTTTAGAAACTGAAGAGAAGAAACAATTACCATTTTTGACTCAAATTGCATAGAAATGAGGAAAGGAAGAAATAAAATTTAGTATTCATAGAAAAAACACACACAGATAACTATATTAAATCAACAGGATTCAACCATATTTCACACAAAATGGCAGTCTTCAACAACCTGAACAGAAAAATTATGAGTTAAGAGAAAAAAACACATAATCAAAGTGGCAAAAGAAAATGGTTTCAAGCCAGAAAATGATACAGAAAAAAAAATTGAGGAATGAAAGCAATCTTCAGATAGAATAACAAATCAAAAGAAATACAGAAAATTCACATATCATCCATTGGCACATAATAAATTCCAAAAGATTTTTGAAAAATGTAATATCAGATTAGCACCAAAAAATGGTTCCAGCCTAAATAAACTAATGAAAACCCACAACAATGAAAAGATTGATGATGGCAAAAAATCAGGAATATACCGATTAAAATGTGCAGATTGTGTTAAGATATACATGGGAAAACAAAGAGGAATTTAACCGTTACAACTAAACAACACTTAAGAAATGTAAAAAAAAAAAAAAGAAGTTAGTAAAATCTCCAGTAGCTACTCATGTTCAATCAGAAAAACATAAAATTGATGTAATCACCAAACTAATAAAACAGTTAGATAACACAAATGAACTCACCATTTGCAAGAAGATCTACATTCAGAAGAACAATGAGAGAATCATGAATTTTGAAATTCCCGGGGGAGAAACTTGATATGCAAGTTCTTTGGATTAAAAAGAGGGAGCGGGAGTAGACATCCAGGGCCCAACAACATAGAGATCATCAGTCTGGACAAGATGAGAGCAGAGATGTTTTGAAATGTGTCCTAAAAGAAATCAACAAATATGAAGTAACAGACTCAACTTATTTATTAAGAAGAGCACAATGTTATTTCCTACTGTAATTTCAGAATAATGGTTACAGGCTCCAAGATACTTTTATGAAATATTTATAAAAGCAAATGTAAGAATTAATTTGTAGAGTGAAGTCAAACATTTAAAATTGTCTTTCAAATAAAGCACATGTTATTAATAACTTACTAACTAACTCACTGGTTTAAGGGCGCGTGGACATATGTTCTCCATACTTCCCTATCATGAGCTAATGTTTTCAAACCATCCCCTGTATAATCTACTTCCCTCAAATCACGAATGTTATTCTCCCACCTCATTCTTGGTCTACCAATTGGGCGTTTTTCCTCTGGTTTCCCCACAAGAAGCTTCCATCCATCTATTTCATCCCCCATACGTGCTACATGTCTTGTCCATCGCAGCATACGAGACTTAACTGTTCTTATTATATCTGGCTTCCTATACATATCATGTAGCTCACTGTTATGTAGTTTTCTCCATTCACCTGTCTGTTCATCTCTTTTTGACCTAAAAATTAAAAATTCTCCTAAGAACTTTATTCTCAAATTCTCGTAATAACATCCTTTCTTCTCTTAAAGTAGGAGTCCACGTTTTGCATCCATATAATATAACTGGGAGAATAACTGTTTTATGTATTTTCAGTTTAACATTTTTTAAAGGAGTTGGGACAAGAATCCCTGTAATGCATAATAGCATGCATTTCCAGAATTGAGCCTATGTTTAATTCCTTCGTGCATCCCATTCCTATTTGTAATTATTGTTCCTAGATACTTGAAATAAGCCACTTCTTCAAAATTTCCTTTGTCATTAGTTGTCCATTTTCCATTAAGTAACACATTTCTATGTGTGAACATACATTTAGTTTTATTGATGTTTACTACCAGTCCCAGTTTCTTAGCATTACTCAATAGAGTGTGCGTGTTGGCCCTTAATATCTCCTCGTTATCGCTCAATAATACTACATCATCAGCATAAACTAACAGCCTATTAACCCGTCAGCGTGGAGGTATGTGACATGTACTCAGGTTGAATTCTTCATCAGATGCGGAGCGACATGACGTATATGCTAGCTACACGCACTGCTTTAGATTGTTATTATGATCTTTGTGTTTACATTAACTATTTCCCATTTATATGAATTTTATGTAGAAACTACAAAGTTTATATTAGTGCATATATTAATTGATGATGACCCTTAATAACAAGTTAAAATAATTTTATATTTTCATTTATTCTTGCGGCCTCTGACATTTTTCTTATATTTGTAACTTGATAAGGGATTTCTTAGAAAAATAAATTCGCCTTTTTTTTGTAGATTAGCTTGTCTATCAAATTGAATCTATTTTCAAATCTCTTCATTTTTAATAATAATGTCGCAAAATTCAGTACATATAAAGGCCCAACGAAGTTATTTCCGATTTACACTATAGTACAGTGGAACAGTAAATTTCAGATGATACCCTTACATTATGGAAAGGTAGTTAGTCTACTAATCACTCAGTGTCTAAAAGGTAAAGTGGTCCCCCTACAGGCTTTAGGAGCTCCTTGGGATATTAGGAGATTAAGGCTTCCACTTTTTCTAGACTATCGGTACTTGATGTAAGCCGGGTACTTATCTTTGTCTGACAGCCCATAACAAGCATCTGGTACTCATTTCAATTAGAGGCTGAGTCAACCCTGGGGTCACAGTGCCGCCTGAAGGTTTGGTTCAGTTTAAAAATCCTGACCCATCGGGTCTCAAACCCTCGATCTTCTGGCTTGTAGCATATTGATCTTTCAAATCCACACCTCCCGTGAAGCTATTATAGTCATATATCATCAACTGGTTTCACTTTGGAAACTAGAAGAAAGACAGATTGAAATTTAGGGTTGATAAAGGTCTTTTAGCACAAGAGGTCTCATATGTAGAAAGACAATTTTTTGAAGGCACACGACCTAAAATAATGTTTCCAAAGTGTTAGAAAGACACATTTGGAGGAGGCTGCCCCCCTCCCTACAAGAAAGAAGGTCAACACAATTTTTGAAGTTCATTGTTTTTTTTTGAAGACCCTTCTTTTTATGTAAATATTTCATTGTGTGGAGCCCATTCTCTGAATTCTTCAAAGAATTCCTAGTGCAATTCACTGTGCTACTTATGTGAGAAACTAACAAATAGGACCTATTTCAACTGTGGCACAACAATCATAAATAAGTATACACATGCAGAGATGTTACGTGAGAACCATAATAAATTAAATATATTATAAACGAATTGCAAAAACATTTAAATTAATCAAGATATTTCCATTTAAATGCTTTATTGGAATACTGGCACTGAACGGCTGGATTTAAATGCCCGTGAACTCTCCTCCCGCAATAGGGTATCGCCGGCCATTTAACTCCACCCACTCTGAAGGGTTAATACCATTGAGTTGTAGGCCTTCCTCACTCTCC
Source organism: Diploptera punctata (assembly GCA_030220185.1). Lineage (NCBI taxonomy): Eukaryota > Metazoa > Arthropoda > Insecta > Blattodea > Blaberidae > Diploptera > Diploptera punctata. The sequence goes on from JASPKZ010007441.1 coordinate 618,896, forward strand.
AAAGATTTGATGGCATGCACTAATCCAAAATTGAATAGTAGAAGAGTTAGTGCATCTCCTTGCTTTAATCCATTATAACAAGAGTTAATTATTCTTTATGATCAATATAATTCAATAAAACTAACTCACTGGCACTATCGAACCCGTAGGTTCATGGCTGCATGGATGTAAGCTCTCCATACATCCCCCCTGAAGTAGTCCCCGCCCAAAAACCGAATGCGGTACTATTTGACCTCTGGAAAATTTTACCCCAGTTGAACCCATGTCCGCATTTCTTGACGGTTGTATTTTTATGGCGAAAGATCATCACTCTTTTGACCAAGGTACTTTTTTCATCTAGCTTATCACCTTCAACCAGTCCGGCATGGGTAACCCTTTTGGTGGCAGTGCTACCGCTGGCATAGCTCTCAGGATCATTGAAGAATGCAAGCCACTCTACCACAGCAAGTTAAAGATACCATGGAGGGACATAATTCAATATTGTAGCAATTTATTTCTTCTGAAACCTCCAGAGTTAATAATGAAGAAAACTACAAAGGGAGTGAAATATTATGAATAAAATACAAGCAACCTCAATGCTAGGTAAAAATCTACAAGAAACCGCAAATTAATACAATACCACTTAATTATTTGCTTTTTCTCTATTAAAGGGAAGTGTGAACTCATTCCTGACTCCATCACACATATTTTATTAATTTTCCTAGGTGTGTGTGCACATGTGATTATGTGAACAGACAATAACTACCTCAAATGTAGGACTGTTATTAATGGATAACCTTGGTCCCCTAGTTAAATTCAATACCAGTTTCAAAGATATTCTGAATGGTTTTGTAGATGACCAGATTGGTGATGACCATGGTTTGTATCAGCATGATTTGTATATTTCTTTCTAAAATAAAACTATATCCAATTATGGAAAGTGTTAATTTAAGATATAAATAAAAAAATGATATCTATTAATGATATCTATTATTTAGTCATTTGTTTGCAAATGCCAGGAAATTGATTCATGTAGTTTTTTGTTGTGTTATTATAATTTATTGTAGCCAAATAGCCAGGATTAAAGTAAGAATACATTTAAATTTACATATTCACATATTGTCTCTGTTCTTTTTGTGCATAGCTCAATGTGATATCAGTCACATGTCTTTTCACTAGCATACATTTACAATCTATATTTGGTTCATGGAATTTTGTGTTCTTGCTTATTAGGTGGTGGAACCTAGTGATGACGTGTCTCATTTCAAAATTTTTCTTTGTCCACGCCCCGGTGCTGTAGAATTCTGGGTGTATTTCTTCTCTTTTCCTATCCAGTGTTGCTAGCAGCTTCTGTGATGCGCTGGTGCTGGGTAGGAGTATGCTTGTTCTGAAGTCGTTGATGAGAAAAGTTTCCTTCGCCAGTAGGTATGCGAGTCTTGACTTCATTACTTTTGATACTCCTAATACTTCCTTTATATATATATCTTGCTTTCACCCTTTCTAGAGAGGAAAGATTCTTCATTGTTAAATGAGCCCAGATGATTTCTATGCTGTATGTCAGTATTGGTAGAATTTTGGCTCTAAACAACAGCACTGCCATCTGTAGGGTGAGGGATCTAATGTTTCTTATTTCATGCATTGTCATTATTGCCTGGGTTGTCTTTTCTGTGATATGTTTTGTAAAGATTTTTGCACTTGTTTGTAGTGTGATGCCTAGGTATTTGAAGTCTGGTACTATTTTCAGTTTTGTTTCCCTTATGTATATCTCTTCTTTTGTGGCGACTCTTCCTCCATTTCTGAAGATCATTATGTTCGTTTTTGATATGTTAATATCCAGCTTGTTCTTGGAGCACTATTTTTACACTTTGTTTATTGTTTCCTGGAGTTTTGTTATGTCTCTGGAACCGATTACAATGTCGTCCACATATGCTATTATCATGCATGATTTTTGCACAGTAGGTCCATGGTTGCAAAATTACTGTGGTCATGCAACAAATGCTTCTTATTTTGCTCAGGAAACTGAAGATGGTTATTTCTGTAAAATAACAATTCTTAATTCCTCCTTCCAGGCGCCCCAACCTTAGAAGTGGGTTACAATATGCCAATGTCGTGTGAGAATACCTGTATTGTATTGTAAGTCTATGTTTTCCCTTTACAGAGATTTAGGTGCTCTCCCCCTACAGGGAAGAAATTGAACCATACTAATTTAGTTACACTTGTTTTCATATAGATGTAATTTTGAGTAGTCTGTGGTCAGCATTCCGCCTCATACTGACATCTAGGAAACCAAGGTAGTACTAGGATGGGAAAATTCAGTAAATTTTGCTTAGAGGCCTTTTCATTCAGGCTTAAGGATTTTTACGAGCCTGAAAATCTTCAGCCTCGGGACCTATGGCTTAAAGTCCCTCCCGGAGGACTTGCTCCCTGGATTTTTCCATCCTAAAAAATCCATCGATCCCGGCCGGGTTTGAACCCGCGACCCTCAGGACCAGAGGCAAGGTGCATAACGACTAGTCCACCGCGGCCGGTGAGACCTGAAATGTCGAATGACAATCAGGTGGCATTGAAGGAAAAAAAAAACATTCTTAATTTGTAAATATTATAATTCATTTTTTATTCACATTTCCTGTCCATTATTATAAAGTGATACCACTACAGGCCTTAGGAGGGACTTCAGGTAATATGAGATTGAAGATCAGCCTTTCTAAACATTGGTACAAGATATTAGCTAGGTTGGCAGCTCAGTTTTAGGGCTGCCTTTACCCCGAGAACATATGGCTGGAACTCATATTCATTAAAGGCAGAGTCAATCCCAGGACCATAGTGCTGCCAGAAGATTTAGGCCATTTTAAAAATCCTGACCCCATCAGAACTTGAACCCCTGACTTCTGGTTTGTACTGTCCATTAGTAATAAACAAATATTTTTAAATGATTGGCAATTTTTAATTAAATCTCCAGAAAGCTTGATTGTCTTATTCCAGCCCTCTGAATCTTTATAGGGAGATTTGGAAACTTTTTTTTGACCAAATAGTATGTGGATCATCTTCGGATGGCATTTTAGTCATCTCTAAGCTCAATTTTCTCATTGCACGATTAAAATTTGAATTAATCAAGTTACTTGATGTAAATCTCTCTTATGATGGTGACAAGTTTGAGATTTAATATAATATTACATTTTTATTACATTGAAGTTAATTCCTATTTTAATTATTTTCTACAAACTCATGGAGAAAGTGAAACTGAAAAATGTAGATAATGGAAGGTAAGTCAATGATTGCACAAGTGGTATCTTTTTCTGACTATTTAACTCATGCCCCAAATGGGAGTCAATGACCAATCACGTTTCGATGATTTCTGTTTTACAACCAATCAGAGTCGTGTTTCATGAAATATTTATCAGTGTTATATTTACCATATTAAAGAAAGCTGAACAGGTCTGACCATTATTTTGCAGTGATTGAGCTTGTGAGAAATACGGCTACTAGATTGTATATATAGTGCATAAATGTCAACACATGCGGCATGCGGGAGTTAATATAAAACATTTGTAGCAATTGATTATACCACCAAAAAAAGCAACCACTGTTTGCACTTTCTTAAATGTATTTTTTCCCAGGTAACAATCCAGAAAAATATAATTGTCATATTTACATCATACGACATCAGAAATGAATTAATATACAGTTTGATGTGTTTCATTTTTTCTCCACTAGAGAGCATTCTTACAATATTGCATTCCTTTGGCAATAAATAGTATGATCTGGTTGCAGTGATAAACAAAAGAAGCAGTAGAAGCATACCTATCGTTTCTCATTTGTTTTCAAACAACGCCATTTACATTAAATATATAAATATTTTAAAATAACTATAGTTAAAAAATGATTTGTGAGTAAACAGCTTAATTTTATTCGTTAAATAGTCCTAACAAATGCCACTCTTGATTTCCAAATTCTCTAGATAAATTCACTCCTCACTTCGAGAGTCCTGAATTTATCGATAATTTGGAAATCACTCGTGGCATTACTTATGAAATGTATTGCTACTTATCACATAGTGACATTTTAATTGTGCAGGCAGGGCAAGAATCGCGAGTTAGAGGGCCTGAACAAACTGGCAGGGCATGTATGTAAAATTAAATATTTAAATAATCAATTAAAATAAACAATTTTTAATTTGTTGAAGACGACTGCCATCACAGGTCAATTTTTTATTGTTTTAAATATTTAACAACCTCAATAGTGGTTAAAAATGTTTTCTAAAAGAATTGATTCACAGTTAATTCCAAAATTAATTTTAAGAAATGGATGTTCACTCATTTAATTTTATTACGTTCTGATTAAACAAGTTAACTGTTCAGTCAACTGAACCTTTTAACAAAAAGTTTGCCCTAACCTTCAATTATTCAGAAATTTTTTGGTACACATTGGTGTTAGATTTAAAAATGTTTTAAGAATAAAAAAAATTATTTGGTTTCTTCTAGCATATGGATATCAGGCCAGCAGCTGGCTGGTAGGCCAATGGCATTCTCAGCCTATCGCACCTTGGAGAATATACATTTGGTTTCTATAATGAAGTATTAGATTTCCTGAGTTAGAGGTATGGGTAAGCGATCCCATTATAGGATAGGCCTCAGGAGGTCCTTGGAGTAATTGGAAGCTAGTAAGTAAATATGCAAATAGACTTCTTATAAGTTACATAAAAAATAAATTAATAAATATATATATATATATATACATTTCATCTACTACTGTGACAAGACATTTTCAGGAGATTTTGTTGCTCTCTGTGAACTCCTCAACAGTCAGCTGAGACAAAAAGAAATCAGACCACAGCCATTTAGCATGGAAGATGAACCTAACAGAAAAATGGCAGTTGCTAGAGTTAATTTTTAGATTTGGATTCGAGGTAAACCGCCACTTTCATGGTTGGATTTTGCTGATTTTTTTCATAATATCTACCTCAGTTTATTTTAACACATTCAGTACCAGGCACTGAGCAGGGCATTTAAACCCACAGGCCAGCCATTTAAATACCCCAGCTACCCTTTTCGTGGCACTTCAGAAAATGGCCATTATTCACAAACTAGAAAATTCAAATTTTGTACATACCTAAAGGAGATATCCTAGTAGGATTTGATGGTGAAATAACTTGGGTGATTGACATCACTTAGTATCGGCATATCAATTTCAGGAAGTGGAAGTTCATCTTCACTTTCACTTTGTGAATCTTCTAATTCAGGAATCAGTTCATCACCTGAATCATCAATATACAAAATATTCACTAATTCTTCTTCAGTGAGATATTTTTCTTTCGCCATGGTTTCACTCACGCACAAACAACAGCGCGATAACGAGAAACATATACGACTGCATTGGAGCCTGGAGGCAAGTTTGGGTGAACGAATTCCATGTGTTGTTTCTTTTAAAAATAAAAGGGGATTCACCAAGGTTATAAACGTGTCAAACGGGAATAGAAAATGTACATTTACATGCCATCTATGTTCTCCAAGACATACTAAACCAACACAATATTTAGGCGCCGAATATAAACGCGGTTTGTTCACACCTGCTCTAAAACGAGTTAACTGACCGACGGCCGCATACACGATAGTCTCTTTAAATGCCTTAACTGGTTTACGGTACTGAATGTGACACATTATACGATATACTGAGTTTCGTTGTGAACATAGAAAATTGCAACTGCTAGAGCACTTTTTAATTTTCGTTTCAGGTGAACTGCTACACCTAATGGTTTGAGAACATAATAGATACCGGCTAAACACTTGCCATACTTGAAAACTCGTATCTACAAAATTTTAAGTCAATCAACCAACTACTTTTTGAGTTTTGTGAGCACAAATACATGCAGGCTGAATTATATATATATATATATATATATAAAGTAGATCTTTACTATATTGTAGGTAAATTCCATTTTAGAAGTCTATCATTTTCCTTATCTTTATTCTAATTTGGATACAGTATATTAAACATTTTGACATAATTTCACATTCTTTTTATTTTAAGAAAAATGGGAAATTTTCCACTGTGGTTTCAATGTGCTTCTGTTTGCTCATCATGAACACTGTAGATGGCAGCAGGATCTCTCCACTTGTGAGTGAAGTGCTATTTAAAGTGCTGATGAATTAAACATTTACTCTTACCATAAATATTAAAAATAATAATTACTCACGACAGCAACAGCATGCGAGGCCAACAGTTCATCCCTTGTGAGCACAACAAAGTAGGAAACATTTGTTAATACATAGATCACTGTTACCAATGGCAATGAAATCCAAATTGCCCTTGGCAAGTTTCTGAAAACAAAATAAAATATATTTATTGTTTACATTAATAAATTCTATTGATCATATGCTTTCACACAAACTTTCTGTTAGCTACATAGATCAATACTTTTAAAATTCATGACGAAACACCGTTGAGGTTACTATGTAATATTTAAAATCTAAAAATAGAATACCTGAGATCTCAGTCTTCGTGAACATTGGATATGGGGTACTTTCAAAGCATATGCTTCTCAAAATCAACATTCTTGAAGAAATCGAGATACTAAAAGAAACCAAAAACACTCACCTGCTGAATGAGAACTCACCCAGTGACATCAACCCACTCTACAAAATTCTCACGAACAACCAGTACTGATTTACAAGCTAAAGATGGAGCATATACTTCAAAAGTACTCCACACCTCACATCCAAAGTTGAGGAAGATTGAGATCTCAGGAATTCTATTTTTATAAGAATTAAATGAATCGTGATTATTTCTTACCCCATACTTCTATGTTTTTTTTAAACACAGCACTGCAGTATCAGCGACTCCTTGTCACCATCGTCAGCAGTTTTCACGACTGTCAATTTTTCTTTTGTCGATAATTATCCAAACTGCCATCTGGTGTTTTTTTTAAGGATTATTTTCTAAACTGCCACGGCAGTTTGGATAATTATCGACAAAAGAAAAAATTGACAGTCGTGAAAACAGCTGACAATGGTGACAAGGAGTCACTGATAGTGCGGTGCTGTGTTTAAAAAAACATAGAAGTATGTGGTAAGAAATAATCACAATTCATCTAATTCTTATGAATTGAACCTCATAATGTTAAAAATTCCCAAATTTAATATATAAAATTCTATTTTTATATTATAAAAAGCTATATAGATGCTTATTCCCAGAAACATTGTGTCATTTTTAGCAGTGTCACTTATACAGAGTGTTAATAATAGTGAATTTGATAAGTAATGACAACACTTTTGTAAATCAACAATCCTAATGGTGGTCATTGTAATCTTATAGTATGTTGTTGATCAGTCTTTGTTGTATAAATCTGTAATATTTTGTGAATACAATCACTGTTTCTCACTTAGTAATAATACCACAAATACCCTCCCTAAAAAAGATTATTCATTGGAGAATTGTGTTAGAAAGTGGAATTGGGATGTACTCGAAGACATGTCACCAAATTGCAGCAGGCAGGAGCCCTTTGGGACTAGTACTTATTGCTCATAGATGTCAGAAGAAACTCTAAGAAGAATTCAATTTCAATCAGGAATGAGTTGATATCGCAGAAAGCTCTTGTAGATTATCAGAGGTAAGAGTAGGATAGTCAGGAAATGGGTGCTGCAGATGCGAGGTGTGTCATGCTTCCAAGGATTTGGCACCATACAGTTGAGCCTTAACTATAAATGAAGTTCGTAATGTCAGAAGTAACATAAATCATTTTTTTGTGATGTTATAACAGTGTTGCTATTACTTATTGAAAGCAGTAAATAACTCAGTTTGTATGTCCTAGCCAGGGAGGCCTTCTGAGACTGTCATTTACTCCAGCATATGAGCAACTGCTACAAATACAGAGGGACTCCTTTAGTGAACTGATAGGTAAAGTGATCACACTAGAGGCCATAGGAGACTTGTGGTAGTGCCAGGTTAAGGCTCCCACTTTTCCTAGACAATCAGTGATGTCAGCTGGGTTGTTAGCCCCCTGTATGATAGCCGCCTTTACCCCCAGAACAAGCTTCTGGTACTAATTTTCACCAGAGTCTGAGTCTACCCCAGAACCATTGTGCCACCAGAAGGTTTGGATCAGTTTAAAAATCTTGACCACTAGGACTTGAACCCTTGACCTTTTGGTTTGTAGTGTATTGCTTTAACCAACTACTCTGCACTACTGATCCCATGGTTAATAAGGAATAGATGTGGGAAGAATATGAGATGAGGCACACAGTGATGCGTTTTGCAATCTATGGTTTCCACCATCGCATCTGCACAAGGAAGTCATTCTTCCAGACCTGCATGAACATATATGTGCTTTGTGTGATACTAACCAAGACATATACTTACCAAGATCAGTTTCTCTGACCCAATTCTGTTCAAGCAAGAATCAGATATAATCTGAACACTCGGATGTAACGTGACACTAGATTCAATATAAGTCACTTTTCTTTTACTCATTGGGCACTTTACATACTTGGGCATCTCTAAAGTCAGTATCCATTTCCATGAAAACACTACTATTTTTTTTCTTTTCTTTGCATACACTGTTAGCTTAGTGCAACATGTTTAGCATGGAAGATCGGGTTGCCATTGTTTGTGCACAGGTGCACAGATTCCAATATGAAGACACCAGAGCTGAATTTACCCATAAATTCTGTAAACCAGCCCCAACAAAAGCACACATTCGTCTGCTGTAAACACATTTAAGCATACCGGCAGTGTGGGTGATGAGGCATGGACGACTATGTGCATCAGCAGAAATAGTGCAGCAGGTTCAAATTGCCATGATAGTCCGAACGCATTAACTCGATGCTTCAGTAGGGAGTTGAATGCCCCTCGCAATACAGTGTGGAAAATTCTACATTTCACTCTACAAAAACACCCTTATCATGTCTGCTTGATTTACGGAATCATATCACAGAAGCAGCAGGCTTTTTTACAGATTAATTGATCGGGACTATATTTCATTTCACAGCTGAAAGATGGAGTATATGTTTTCACCTAGATGGCTGTCATGTAGAAAGACAGTAGAATATGTGTAAAACTTCACAATAACATTGATTTTTCAATCACTGACTTCCTTCATTAAAATGGATAGTGGCTTTAGAGACATCCTGTATTATTATTAAAATAATTTCAAGAATTATAGAGGTTTGTTAGAAAGCAATTTAAGATAGGGAATACAATTATGATTTGTCGATCACTTTACTTTTACTTTACTTTACAAATTAAATATCAGAGTTCTAGTATTAAGTTTGTATAAGACCAGTGCATCACTGATTCATGAAGATTCCAATCACAATGATATCACAATATGAATGGGAGGATGTCTCATGTACTTGCTCTCAGTTAGTGAGAATAATTGTGTGTATTAGATTCAAGTCACTTACCTACTTGTTTTCTTTTTTTAATTTCTTTAAATAGTGCAAAACATTTATATCTATTATTTATTTTGCATAATTACCATGCAGTTATGTTTACATTTATAAAAAATCTATTCTTCATTCAAAGAGATCCATGAAAGTGGTTTTATTTTTAGGGAAAATTTGTTTTAAAATTTCAAGATTTTGACATTATTAGGAATTTGGTGATGTTATTCTAAAAAAAATGTAAATTTGAGTCTTTTTAATCTTAGTTCAGTGTATTAAACCCAATAAGAATTATATATCCAATAGTTTAAGGGATATAAAATTGATAATTATGTCTGCAAAAATTTAGGGGAAAAAAATGTATCTTACACATTAGTATAATTGGTATTTCTTGGAATTCATATTGGCCATAGAACTTAAAACCTATGGAGAGACCATATTTGAGCTTGGAAAGGACAAAAAATATTACCTTTTCCCTTAGCAAGAGCATGGAGGAAGCAGATATGGCAGTTAAACAGAGGATGGAATCCGAAAACATGATTAAAAATGCATTATGAAAATTTTGTGAATAGAACGAAAAGATCTCCGGAATCTGTTGAAAATTTTAAATTTTGGTGTTAATTCACATTATCATAGGATTTTGCAATTCATAAATGCTTTTATTGAGGTTATGGAAAGTGGAGTTAAGAAATGGTACAAGAAAATGACAAAATAAGCATTTTGCTTTATTGCAACTTGGGAATTTCAACGGATCTCTATTCATTCATGTTTACAGAATTAAATACATATGTATGCATGTTTAAATACAGTGTTGGGAATGAAAGGGACTGCACTAATGATGTGGAATAAACAAACAATAACATAAATTAGTATTTTATTTGAAGAGAAAAACATATGACTTAATCAGATTCTAACCCTATGTCTCTGGTTCTGTACACCAGTGCTCCATTATGTCAAGTTTATCATAAACTTATTAATAAGTATTAGAATATTAATAACTGTGTACTACTGTGCTGTATTCTTTTAGTATTTACCATGTGTTTGTTTAATTTGTGCAATTCATACACATATATTTTAAATAATTTCCTTATAATATCAGTTACTTAATAAAAGCTTCATATGTTTAATCTACTGTGGTTTCAGACTTCAACTTAATTTGCTACTTTTAAAATGGTCTTCCATGAAATCTAATTGGTGACCCCTGTTATAGTTTGACAGTCTGTGACATAGAGCGGAAGAGAATTCCAAGTTCTGGCAAGTGAAGATCATGAGTAATACACAGTGTGATGAGGAGGGATATAAAGGACAATGTACTGATGGGATCGAGTGTCTAAATTTATTATGTTGAAGAGTCTAACAGAACGGTTTATATGTACCTTAAAGAAATTAAATCCTTAATAACTTACTTGTATGGTTCCTTGAGCTCTTCTGTTACAAAATTTAAGTAGTTCCTGCAAACAATAATGTAAGTGTTTTAATTATACAGTTAATATGCTCACAAACAATTGAAAACTTATATCAAATGAATTGTATGTGGGGCTATGTTTAAAAAGTGAGAATTTTCTCAACTCACCAGCCAGAATATGAGAAAAGTCCAGAGTAGAAGGATAGGGCTATGAAGCCTGGCTCGAGGTTTGTGTTGGCCATTGGATTTTCAAAGTGCTCAGTTTTGCCACTACACAGACACCATAAGCCAGCTATCACAATAATAACCAGTGCGAGGATCTTGGTGCCCGTGAATATGTCCTGCACCCTGGTGGCCCATTTGACATCATAGCAGTTGATAACAGTGAGAAGACCTGCACAACATGTATCACCAATCAAATATATTACCAAGAAAATAGAAAGAAACTATTGAATTTTGAAATTTCTGGGGGAAAAAAAAAAATTGATTTGGAAGTTCATCGGTCAGCCAACAGAGGGAGCAGAAATCAACCTACAAGATCGCCAACTGCTGATTCAACAGTTAGAAAGAATTGACAATGACACACAGAATGCTGAAACCCTGGGTCCTCAATAAACTACAAATATGAGGTGAGTTGTGTATTTTCTAACCCAATTATTTATTTATATATATCCAAGCTAGTTAGGTCTTGCATTGAACAAAATTGTATCAGTTTTCCTCATCGCCAAGACAAATGATGGATTGAAATTTCATTGGGCTTTTCTACGCCACCATGCCACCAATTAATATTCGATGAGAACAAGTGACTTTTAGTGTCATGTTGGCCAATGTGATAACACATGTTCCCGCTAGAGCCAATTATGTTTTCTCACATATAAGAGGATTCTATCCCAAGGTCCAGCTCCGTATTACTGGGAAAGTTAGAGTGAAAAATTGGGTAAGTTAGTGTTAGTTCGGACAAGTTAGGGTGAGAAAATGGGCAAGTTAGTACACCAGATTGTTTAGCATCCACTTGTTTGTTAACTAAGTAACTAACTCGCTGGCTCTATCGAACCCGTAGGTTAACAGACACATAGACATAAGCTCTCCATACATCCCTATCTGAGCTAATGTTTTCCAATTACCCCCTGTATAATGTACTTCCCTCAAATCATGGATAATGTTATTCTCCCACCTCATTCTTGGTCTACCAACTGGGCGTTTTCCCTCTGGTTTTCTTAAAAGAAGCTTCCATGTACCTCTTTCATCCCCCATATATGCCACATGTCCTGCCCATCGCAGTCTACCAGACTTAACTGTTCTTATTACATCTTATACATATCACGTAGCTCACTATTATGAACCTTTTCTCCATTCACCTGTCTGTTCATCTCTTTTTGACCCAAAAATTTTCCTAAGAACTTTATTCTCAAATACCCGTAATCTTCTTTCCTCCCTTAAAGTAAGAGTCCATGTTTCGCATCCGTATAATATAACTGGTAGAATAATAGTTTAATGTTTTTTGAAAGGAGTTGAGATGTCAAGTCTCTGTAATGCATAATAGTATGCATTTCCAGAATTGAGCCTATGTTTAATTTTTTTGTGCATCTCATTCCTATTTGTGATTATTGTTACTAGGTATTTGAATTCAGCCACTTCCCCAAAATTTCCCTCATTTGTCATTAACTGTCCATTTCCATTATATAATGTACTTCTATGTGTGACCATATATTTAGTTTTATTGATATTTACTTCCAGTCCCAATTTCTTAGTGTTACTCAATAGAGTGTGCATGTTGTCCTTTAGTATCTCCTCGCTTTCAGCCAACAATACTACATCATCAGCATAAAATAACAGCTTATTAATACCATTGAGTTGTAGGCCTTCTTCATTCTCTGAAGTTTTGATGGCATGCTCTAATACAAAATTGAATAGTAGAGGAGATAGTACACCTCCTTGCTTTAACCCATTGTGAATTTCAAAAGTATCCAAAAACTGTTTGCCTACATGCCCCCTACTCTTTGTGCCATTTAGACACATTCGTATAAGTCTAACTAACTTTTTAGGAATTCCGAACTCAGAAGAATACTATATAACTTCTCCCTCCTAACTGAATCATATGCCTTTTTTAAAGTCTACATATAGTTGATGTACAGTGTCATATTCCCATTTCTTTTCTGAAACCTGTCTTATGTTAAAAATCTGATCTGTTGTAGACTTGTTTCTTCTAAATCCACATTGATGATCTCCTAGAATGTCATCAATGTAGTGAGTAAGTCTGCTTACTAACATATTTGTTAGGATTTTGTACAAAGTTCAGAGTAGTGAGATGCCCCTGTAGTTGTTGCAATCAGTTTTATCTCCTTTCTTATAAATTGGTACAATAATAAATTATTTTCATTCATTTGGAAGAGCTTCTTTTCCCCAAATCATAGAGAGTAACTGATGTATCTTGTCCATCAATTGTTCTCTATCTCATTTTATCAGATCTGCTTGGATCCCATCTGAACCTGATGCTTTATACATCTTCAATTGTTTGTTAGCATTTTTTTTTATTATTAGGCTACACTGTCTAAGCAATGACTAATACAGAATTTACATTGCAAATAAGCTGATTTTAGGTTACTTTGAAGACTACGCCAATTTTGGAATATATTAAACAGTACCAACTAAATTGGAAACACCATCTTGAAAGAATGAGTTCAAATCGGATCCCCAAAGCTGTTTATAATTATATACCAAGAGGACGAAGATCACTGGGCCGTCCTATGAAACGCTAGAGGGAAAATTTTCTATAGGATCGTAACAGGCCTTGGCCTAATACTTGGAAGGAAGAAGAAGAAGAAGGTTACTTTGAGCTCAAATTTTCACTTTATTTTAAGGCATTTTTCACTTTTTTTTTAAAATAAATATTTGTATTTCTTTCAGGTAATTATTCACAAACTGCAACAATAAATTGTGTGTTTATCCGGTTTTATTTGATTTTATTTTGGTGGCATAGAATCCTCTGGACCCATTTCTATAAAATCCATTACATATGATTAAAATCAATTCAGGCAATTTCTACAACAGGGGTTCTTGACCTGTGATGAGATGTACCATTGTGAGGGGGAGGTGTGACTGCCCTCTATAAAATTTTTGCAATATTATTTTTAAAATTTAAATTTTAAAACCAAGTTATAACAGTTTGTTCAAATTACTCTGATCACAACAATAGTGCATAGTTTCAATACTTGCAATGACTACTAACTTACTTAAGTAAGAATATTTGGTATTTCTCTTTACTGAAATTGACAAACTGCATAACTAATACAATGAATTTTACAAGACTGTTTAATATTATTTTTTAAATATTTTTCTCAAGATTTCTCCTGCCATCTGCTTGATATTATATCAAGTGTTCACACACATGCATTGTGATTCTGTATAACTTAAAAAAATTCAATGAGTAAGTGAGTAATCTATTCTGAATTCTTTTCCGATTTTTATGTGACTTGCATTGTGTAAAATGTGCCTGAATATGTGTTCTGACTGATAAAAAGGAAATACAAGTCTCTCAATAAATGGCACTGAGGGCATGAAATGCAAAAATTGTTCCTGAAGAGTATAATTTTCTTTAATATTTTTGTGCAGCTGAGAATGCAGTTTATATAAGCATAAACTGTACTGCCACATTCCCCTCAATTATTACGGCCTCCATTTTTATTTATTTTCATACATCAACAGGGATGGCTATTATGGGGAAGTAGGTAAATTGCCAGTTCACCTATTTTTAAACTTTATTTTCCTTATCACAAATGTTTGTTTTAGTAGAAACATATTTCAGTATTATTGTATGAGGTGGGACTCATTGTTGTAACACAGAGTGCCCGCAGCATGTGGTGTCATTCTGGCCTCACCGGTCGCTATGTCAACCGTGACGCCACCTACTGATGTTTAACAAAATATAACAAGTGAAGTAGCAGGAGGAAAATAGCCAACTGCTTCAAGGCTTCATGTATGAAATTATCTCTTATTCAGCTATTGGTGTGGTGGTTTAAATATGATTCCTGTTTATAATGTAATATATGTTTTATTGGAAACATTTTTTTCATATTGAAAAGATGAAGATAAAAAATAAATTTTAAATTGTGGGCATCCTATTGAATCTCTACAAATATGTGGTACAAAAGAAGTTAAATATTCAGTTAAATGCTACAGTCCTAGATTCAGATGGTCGTGATTTAAGGAATTGCCATAATTGTGCTCCTCTTACACTCTACAAAAATTGTTTTGTTGGCCTTGCTTGCTTTTTAGCAATAAATTCAACTTATGGAATAGAGAGAACTTGTACTGCAGTTAACGAAGACACGCCCATACCATGAAGATATCAACGACAAGTTTGCAACCTTAAAGGACTGAAGGATTGATTTGATGTACAAGATATAGGTGAGTTTAATAATAATAATTAATATAAGCATGTGTACAAATAGTTTTTGTTACTAGCAATTCACCTAACTTCAAAGCCATGAGCCGCCACTGTACTTCAAGTGTTATTATTTTCATGTCAATGCTTATCTTGTTACAGATGTATGCCATTGTGTTAACATTTATGTTTCTATGTGAGTCAGCCTTATAAATCCCTGTTCTACTCGTACATGTGTAGCCAGCTGGATACAATGAAGATTCTATATGAATTGGTTAAAATTACTAATTGCTCAGGAAGGAGAAACAAATGATTACACATTGTAAATACAAATATCCAGAATTTGTTATAAAAAATAAGACAAATTTCGCTGTTTTAAAAATTTTAGGGAAATTTCCCTGTGATCAGTGATGAATTTGAGATGTCTAGTAGCAGTGTTATCAGTAAACTGGCACATCTTTTAACAATAAGGTCTGGTATTTCATCAATTCCGCAAGATAAACTATTTTTCAGTTATCAATTAAATAAAAATAAAACGTAGTCTGAAGAAGGTACAGTGTACCGAAACAGCTGTCACTGAATTATATAATAAATATGAAAATCAAATAAAACTATATTTTATTTTTATTTAATTGATAAATATGGATTTTCATCAAGTAAACACCAACTCAATTGATTATTTTTCAGTTTGTTAATTCATCATCATCATCATAGTACATTCACGAATTTAGGCCATTTGTTGACCTGTTTCGGCCTCAAGAGAAACACCATCCAGAAGTCTTTTGAGTGGACGTCCTGGTCTTCTTCTTCCTGCAGGTTGATATCTTAACATTAGTTTGGGTATTCTGTGATCTTCCATTCGATGAACATGTTGTATCCATCTTGACTTATAATCAGAAATTTTGTTTTCTAAAGATTCCATGTGTAATTCTTCTAAGATGTCTTAATTTTTTTGTGATCTAGTAGTGTGTATCCTGCAGTCCTCCGAAGATATCTCATTTCAGCAGATCTAAGTCTCTGTATATCCTTCTGTTTCAACGTCCATACTTCGCTACCATACAAAAGAGTTGGAAGAGCCAATGTTTTATACACTTCACTTTCAGTCTTGAATGCTTTTAGACTAACTATGGCTTGAAGATAGAATTTATTAACCCTAAAATTCTTAAAAATTTAGATATTTTTGCATTTACATCCTTTTCTTCTTCATATGAGATATTGCATCCTAGATATGTAAAATTATTCACCTGCTCCAAAATTTTATTGTCAAGTACAATTTTACTTCAGACAGGATCTACACCTTGAAATGCCATAATTTTTGTTTTTTCTGTAGATATCTTTAATCCATATTCTTCTGTAATTTTGTTAAGTTCATACAGACCTTTCTGTAGACTATCTTCGGAATTTGCAATTATTATTTGGTCATCTGCAAACAATATGGTGTTTAATTTTCTATTTTCTGATATTCTTATTCCAAATTTATATGTTTTGTTCCAGCAGCAACATATTACTTCATTGATATAAATTGCAAAGAGTGTTGGGGATAGGGGGCAGCCTTGTCTCACACCACGATTTATAATTCCTTCTTCAGAAAATCTGTTATTTAATTTAATCTTTATGGTGTTGTCTTTGTAAATATTTTGTATGTTCTGCCGAAGTAAATTTGGTATATTTCTGTCTTCCAATATATTTAAGAGTTTTGATCTCTTGACTATGTCGAATGCTTTTTCAAAATCTATGAAAGCAAAATGTGTTTCTAAGTTGAATTCTCTTCTTTTTTCAAGCAATAGTTTAACAGAAAATGCTGAATCAATACAAGATCGTCCTTTCCTAAATCCATTTTGACATTCCATAAGGAATTTTTCACTGAAACTTTTCAATTTTCCATTTAAAATGTCTGCATAAATTTTGTAGCATGTGTTTAACAAACTGATTCCCCTATAGTTGTCCATTTTTCTCTTGTCTCCTTTCTTGAACAGGGGGTTATAACAATGCTTGTCTTCCATTCTTGTGGTATATCTGCATTTTTGAATACATTATTAAAGAAGGACAACAGTCTTTCATGGAACTGTTTGCCTGCATATTTGTACAATTCAGAATTCAAGCCATCTGTGCCAGTTGCCTTCCCATTTTTTAATTTCTTTAAACTATTGTTCAATTCTTCCAATGATATTATGGAATCTGTCTCATTATTATTTCGGAAAATTGTATCTTCATAGCTATTGTCAGTCCAAAGACTTTTATAATAATTGAAAAAATCTTCTTTTGTTACTCCGCAATTAATTTTGGTAGATTCTTTAATATCTTTATTCAAATGTTTTAATATTTTGAAGGCATTAGGTTGGAGCTTATGCAAATCTGATTCTAAATGTGTAACAAAATTTAACCATGTTTTCCTATGTCTCTTTCTTATTTCCCTCTTAACAATAGCTCTACAGCGTTTGAATTCTATTTCATTTTCTACTTTCTTTGTGTTCAAATATTTTTTATAAGCTGCATTTTTTTCTTCAATCAATTGTTTTATTTGATCATCCCAGATTTTTAGAGTTCTATTCTTCTTTGTTGTATATTTACTTTTCCTAAAGTTTCATTAGCTGCATTTTGAATTATCATTTTAATGTTTTTCCATTCTTCTTCGACATCATTACTTTCTGGAGTTGTAGCCATATATTGCTGAATTCTTCTCGAATATAACATTTAATGCTGTCATCATAAAATAATTTTACCTTGTACTTTTGTTCTATGCTCTGTTGTTGTTTCTTCTTTTTTAACCATCTTGGTGGAAATCTTATTCTTGCTTCTACTAGGTAGTGATCTGAACCAATATCATATCCTCTGTAGGCTCTGACATCGAGAAACAATTTAAAAATCTTATTATTTGCAATGAAATAATCAATGATTGATTTTGAGTCTTGACGATGCCAGGTATACTTATGTATAGGGTTTAGCTATAAACAGAGAGACAGTTTCCAACGACCAGCCAGTCTGCAGCCGACTGTTGAGGAGTTCACAGAGAGCACGCAGTATCTCCTGATGATGTCTACCGCAGCAGTAGACGAAACGTCGAGTATGAAGACAACCAGACCACGGCCTATAAGCCCGGAAGACGAACCAAATATGGATCATACTTATGTATTTCTATGATTGTAAAAGGTATTCGTTATTTTCAGTTTGTTAATTACATTAAACAATTCTTCTGGTGTTAAGAATATAGTGTTTATGACATTTGTGTGGTTTAAAATTGGTTGTTGACGAGTTATTGTTACTTGATTCATTGCAACATTTGCAAGGTAGTTATTAAATATCTCAGCTATTTTATACAAATTTTTAATTACTTTGTCATTGACAGATATTTATATTCTATCTTTATCTTTCTCATTACTTTTTCCAGATTCTTTTCTTACAATATCCCATACAGCTTTTCCTTTATTTTGTGCCTTTATAATAAAATCCCTGTTGACTTTTGTATAGCCTCATGAATTACTTTCCTTAATATTTTGCTACACAGTTCAAAGTATGATTTAAGATTAGGATTACTAGTATTTTTATACAGTTTATACAGCTCCCTTTTTCTTTTGCATGATATTATTATTATTCCTTTTGTTATCCAGTTTGATTTTTTGTTCTTGTTTTGTGAAGTGCAAATTTCGTAATTGGAAAGGCAATATCTGAATAATATTTTATGGTGTTTACGAATTCTACTGATTTTTCGTCTATGTCAACTTTCATTACAGCTTTCTCTCTGTAGTAAAGATTTAAAGTATTCAATATTTTAATTGTTAAAGTTTCTTTTATAACTTATTGTTTTGTTAAGTTTTGAGTACATGGCTGTGTTTGTCTCTAATGGAATATGGATAAATGTTGCATTGTGATCTGAGTACCAACATTTATATTTTCTACTGTATATGGTAAATATCCGTGATGAATGATTATTTAATCAAGACATATTTGTGAGGTTGAAGTTAGGAGTATGTAGTCTCAATTAGATTGTGGGAGTGAATTAGTGACCTAAATTCAGATACAACTTTATCAGTAATTGGAAAGTTTATGTTGAAATCCCCACATAAAATAAGAGGCTTCTTTTTCTTTTTTTAGGGTATTTAGTAGTATTTCAAATTTGTTTTTATACAACCATCTGGAGATCTATATACAGAGACTATTATTAAACAAGAATTATTATTTGTTATTTCTGTTACTGCATGTTCAAATGTTTTTTGTATATTTAGATAATATGTTTGACTTTTCTCTTTGTGTTTTAAGTGATTCTGTACATAGATTGCTGACCCCCAATTTTTATATGTTGACTGACAAAATGAGCTTGTAAGTTTATAATTTTGTATCACATATGAGGAGATTTCATTGACATGGAGCCAGTGTTAAGTGCAGCATATAACATCTACATCTTGTAATTCCTGACTCAGTGAATTTCCAATTCATGCTTCTTATTTCTAATACATTGAACATTTTGATGCATTAAAGAAGTTATTTTTTATAGTGTTAACATTATCAGAAATTTTTTTTAGTTATCAAACATAATGAATTCTATTTATTTATCCTATTTAGTTTGTTTTTTTCTGTTTTCTTCTGTTGTTTCTGCATAAAAAAATCTTGCATATGGGCAGGAGTCTTTACTGTTCATGTTGATCTTTTCAAACTTTCTGTATCTTGATCGAAGTCTGGCAGGATTATGATGACTTTTGTGACTGTCTGATTCCTCTTCTTTCTTCTTCTCTACATTTTTTCCCATTTGAGAATAATTGATTATCTTTTTTTAGTTCAAGTTCTTTGATTAGTTCAGCCAATCTTGATGCCATTTCGTCTTTTCCAACACCGTTCATATGCTGGCCAGGTTTTTTTTTGGTGCAATAGTCCCTTCTTGTGTTAATATTCATCAGTTTAGTGTTTTTGAATGTCATTAGTCTTTTGTTTAGTTTATTGTTGAAGTTGTTACATGACCATTGAGCTAAGTCATGCCTGTGTGGTGCACTCATTACATTGTAGATAACAGTAACCATCTCTCCACTGGAGTCCGGCTGCTGAGTTAACAGACAATATTTTGATGCCATCACATTACTCAAACTCTCGACATCTGGCAGTTTTGCAATTTTCTTACTTTTTTCCCATTTTTGGTAGTAAAACTGTTACCAGGTCTGCAGTAATTACTCCATTTCTGTGTTCCAGCCATACATCATATCTTTGAGCTCTAGTTCCTATCAATTTCTGCTGGTTTTGTACAGATGATTGTGATGGCTGAAGAGTTGTTTGAATTGTCTGCTGTCTGTCTCCTACTGACTGTATATCACTTTCACTTGAATCTGTTGTAGTTATAATTTCATTATTCTGAATTCTGTTAACTTTTTCCAGAGTTCTTGTTGTTTTTATTTCTCGCTCCTTAAACTTAGCTTCCTGTTCCATCAGCAACAGATGGTGATGTTCAGCTGTTTTCTTCCTCTCGGATAATAATTTGGCATCAAATTCTCTGCGTAACTTCCTAATGTCCAAATCGGCTTGTTTGCATTTATGTCTTATTTCAGACAGCTCTTTTTCTAATATCTCATATTCAGAATTAGCTTCATCCATCCTTTTACATAAATTCTTAAATTGTACATCTTTTTTTAAAACACTGTTCTTTGCATCTGTCTCTCTTTGTTTCAAATTTACCTCAATTTGACGAAGTCCTAGATTTTCCTGCTTCAGTAACATGTTTGTCTTCTCAATCTGCCCCAACTTTGAAATGAACAAATTTTCTTTAGACTTCATAGCATCTCTGACTGCTACACTCAAGTCCTTCCTAAAGTGATCCTACAACAGGCCCGGAGGCCCTTGGGGTAGTAGGAGGTTAAGGCTCCCACTTTTTCTAGACAATCGGCACTTTATGTCAGCCGGGTTGTCAGCCCTGCGTGACGGCCGCCTTTACCCCAGAACAAGTGTCTGGTACTCATTTCCATTAGAGGCTGAGTCGACCCGAGGGCCATAGTGCCGCCAGAGGGTTTGGGTCAGTTTAAAAATCCTGTCCCCAACGGGACTTGAACCCTCGACCCTCCAGCTTGTAGCTCAGTGCCTTAACCACTACGCTATGGCGTGGCCCCCCAAGTTCTTCCTAGCTTGAAGAAAAGGTATCAAGATCTGTATTGTCTGCTCATCCCTTGGTGAATTCACTTCTATTTTAGGGAATGTTGAATTCAAACTCAATGACAGTTGAGATTGTAGATCATCTTCAGCTGCTCTGCATGTATTTTGATCTTGTTGAGCATTATAGAATTCTTCAGCAGGTTTGATGTTAGTTTTCTCACTAAGCTCAGTTTCAGGCAGCACTTCTGTTAAATTACCAAATTTTGTCAAACCAGTATGCTGTCCACTTCCGTGTAGGCTGCATTCAAACAAATCAACGTATGTATGCATCCTTGTTCAAAGTAGTTCTTCAATAGATATGTCAGTCTTGACTCATGAAATGGGACCAGTATCTTGTTCCTCAGCATTATATTCTTGCGAGTAATTTCAAAACAAGTTTGTAATTTTGACGTCTTGGTCATGTGATCTGTTTCCTTGATTCAGCCACCAGTTTTGAAGCTAGAGCTGGATGGTTGAGGAGTTGCCAACTCTGTGAAACACAACTGGCTCACTTTCAATGCAGTTTTGTCCGACACATAAATTCCGGCTGCATCATCCACCATAGACTGCATGAGCCTGATGGTGAAGACTGAGTGCAGACAGTTAGATGTTGTGAAGAAATGATCTGCTACAGCATGAGTTTCTGCTCCAAATAGTAGACATGAGTAGTTTTTACATCAAATGACTGATTTTATTACAAATGTAATTTTTTGTGTAGGTCCTAATTAATTACTTAAAACATATGTAATACTTCACAAATCTATGCAGGCTATGTTTTTCTATGAGTGGGAAGTCTAAAACTCTCTTCAGCTTCCCCCTTGTAATTTATGTACATCATGTTTCTCACTCTTGCATCCTTAACCCTTAAATTCATAATGTATCCTTTTGGATACACCAGTTGGTTTAATTAATTTAATATTTTTAAAAAATCGGAAGAAAACGAACGAAAAGAAACCACTTAAATATGTGTCTAATTATACAAAATACCTAATAATAACAGTTATAAAAGATTCCGTTTTCAGTGCGGTCCGCCACATTCAAATAACTGACACAAGACATCTGTCTTTTGCCAATTTAAGGGTTAATAATATTACATTTTTGTTTGCTGCAAACACATTTGTTTCTCATTTAGGTGGTTCTGAGTCACTCATAGCAGATATCATTAAGTGATATTATATAAATAATAATTTGAATATAATTTCAAATAACTAATATTTAACCAGACCACAATCATATGTTTATGCAGATTATTGAATGTCAACTATTCAGTAATCAGGGAGACTACCTTTTAACATAAAATACATTACCAGGAAGATAAACTTTGGTTATAACTAGGGCTCAGAAGTTGAAAAAAAAAAATTATTTTATTTTATGTCTAAAAAGAGGCCCAACACAATATATATGCATTTTGGGTCATTGTAGGCCAGAAAATGGCGGGCTTTATTTGTCCTTTTTCAATGTTTATTGGTCCTTTTTTAATCTTGCTTTAAGTCTTTACAGCTTTCGATGCTTTTATTATTAATTTCATACATCTTAATGATGGATAAATCATATTTGAAGAGAAAAATTATATGCTCAGACGGGGACTTGAACCCGGGACCCTTGGTAGAGCACTTGGTCTAGAGAACCAAGGGTCCCAGGTTCCTGGTCTGAGCGTATAATTTTTCTCTTCAAATATGACTTTACAGCTTTGTTTGTAAATTTACCTTCTTTTGACTATATTTATACCATTTGTATAATAAAATTATCCAGCTCCAATGGATCCCCTCTCATTGCGGGGTACATGGAAATGAAATGGCGGATCTTTTAGCAAAAAAGGGCACCAAAATCTTACAGAAAACAAATCAATCCCTGCCCTACCATTCTGCAAAAAATTATAATTAAAAGAAACTTCCAGAAAGAACTGATGGAGCACTTCAAATCACAAAGTAATGAGAAACCATGGGCAGCTATCTCACAGAATAAAAACTTAATACCTGAACAACCAAGACATGAAGCAATAGCAACATTCAGACTGTTAACAGGTCATGACTACCTGGCAGCACACCTCCATAAAATTGGAATCTTCAACTCTCCACATTGTATCCTGTGCCAAGACAATAACACTACCATGAACAAAGATCATCTTGCTAGCTGTGAGGCTCTGAAGATATCACCTACAAGAACTCTGGCAGGACTCTATTGGGAAGCAAGAAAGCAAATGGAACACATCCAAGCTAATGGGCATTAGACTACTACTACTACTAATTCAAGAATCTGCAGAGTCTAAGTTTCAACTTATTTTAAAAACACTATCTAGTTTTAATTTCCAAAGACTTTAACATTCCAAACACTTTTGTTCAATGAGAAACTATTGCACCCTCACAAAATATCCTGTTATTTTTAACCAGCCTACTGACCACCTCAACTATTGTATTTCAACTTCAAATTTTCTAAGAAGTTGCCACTTTGTAGCAATGAGATGACTGGAGATGACTATTGTGATAAACTGTAATGCCAACTGAGGTAAGTTTTCCAAAGTTCAATTTTGTTATTCTAGTGTAGTTAAGTCAAATATGCTTCTAGTTATACCAATTTAAATTTCTTTCTGCAGGATGTCCATTGCGGGTTCACTCAATTCATTCTCTATGGGAAAAACTGTTCATTCTAAATTCTCCAAGAAGTTTATTTTTAATAAACACAGAATTCCATTGCAAACTATGTTGAATTAAAAACATGTAAAGTATGAAAGAAGAAGCATTTTCAGCCTTTTTTTTTTTTGGCGATGTATGTTGTACTTCACTAGAATGTTGTACTTTTTAAACGTAATTTTATTATATTCATTAAAAAATGCAGTTGAAACTAAAATATTGTTTAATTTTTTTTTTTTTTTTTTTTCAGTTTTAGGTCTTTTTTGGGATATCTTCAGTTCTTTTTAAAGGTATTTTAAAGGCATTAAGTCCTCAACTTCCAACCCCTAATTATAACATATTTTTCCAGCAATTAAGAGTAGAAACACCTCATGTCATTGGACATGAGGAATTTCTGAACAGAAAGTTGTTGTTATCAAATGCTGGGCCTTGGCAATGCAGCCATTAGCGTTCTTGCTCTCCAATATTTCTCTATGGTGGATCCAACAGGTAATACTTCACAGGTTTGTAGATATTCTTCATTCATTTCTTCATCTTTGTTGCATAGACGACAATTTGAATTCATGTAAATTCCTACTTTATATAAGTGTTTGGCCAATAATCATGTTCTATAAGCAGTCTGAATTTTGCTACTGCAGTTTTACGTGGGATTTCTGGAATAATCTCACTTCTTTACTAAAATATTCCATTTTTTGTCTTTGGCTTTATTACATTCATCTTGGTTTCATTTGATTTTATATTTGTTTTTAATTAGTCTTTTTATGGATATAAAAGGTAAGCTTTTAGTTGTATTCTGAATTAAATTGGAGTCACTTTTGGCAAGAAAATCAGCAGTGACATTTCCAGCAATTCCACAATTTGCAGGTATCCATTGCAATTGAATTCTTTTCTGTAGTTTTTGAAGTTGTTAAATCATTTTGTGGATTTTTGGATTGACTTCATTTTGTATGAATTTATTGCATATATTGCTGCCTTAGAATCAGAGAGTATGACAGCATTCTGAAATTTATTTATGCTGTATAGTAATTGTTGGAGTGAAATATGAATAGCCATTATTTCTGCATTAAAATTTGTTGTGTTGTATCCTGATGGTTGATAAAATGAAAATAATGCACATGTAATTCCTGATCCTGAGTTGTTATCAATAGTAGATCCATGTGTGTAGTGTGTAGACATGTAACCATTCTTCTGGTGGGATATCTCGCTTCTAACGCTAGAGCTTATAGTACAGGTGTGGAAGTTTCAGATTTTGTAACTGGTTCTTCTAAATTTAGCTGAATGTTAATTGGTTCAAAGGTAAGAGGGTTTTCTCTGACCAAAATATTTTCTTTAGATTTAAGGAAGATTCAAATTTGTTTTTATTTCCATTACTTTGGACAAGAAACTTGGTTGGTTGTAACTGTCTTTTTTCCCATTTTGATGTTACCATAACATTTTTTTCGTGATGTGTTATTGCCTGTTCCTCTAAACTTAGACATATTGGGGGGTTCTGAGTTAGTGCTTGCATTGCTGTGATTGGAGTTGATTTTGCTGCACCGGTTATAAGCCGTAAAGCCTGATTTTGGCATACTTCTAGACGATTCAAGTTAGAATTATTTGCTGTGATTATTACCTCCCCGTTGTATAGAAGTATTGGCTTGATGAATGTTTTATACGTGGTGTTCAGAGTCTGGCAATTACTACCCCACTTTGCTCCAGCTAATCTTTTTAAAATTGTAAATCTTTTCGTTGGTTTGTTTACTACTGCTTCAATATTTTTTCTCCAAGAAAATTTTTAATCAAAAATTGTACAGAAAGTTAAAATCTCAATCCTGTACTACAGTGTAGCTGTTATGTGGACATGAGTTATTTCAGTCACAATTAATGCCACCACCTTCATGGACATATAATTCACCATTAACTCATTTCAGCAAAAATGTGAACATGAGGGAATTCATGTGTGATAGGATCTTCCATATTAAAGAATCTGAACTTGTCAATTGAGATTTAACACAAGACAGTTTTCCATCAAAATGAGTTAATAGCATATTCTTATTCTATAGTCACAATGCAACTCTTACTGTATAAGCCCCATAAGTCAGGCTTCATCTGTGAACTGATTTAATTATGTGTTTCTTTCAGTAACACGTAAGTCACTGACTTGTGATGTTTCTCTTGTAAGCATCTGACTGATTCACTGCACATTATACCTCCATGACATATAATATGAGACATATCATGCAGACATTGAAGTTATACTATATCTGAGCTAAGATTCCAGTTGTACTGTAAACAAACTTGCATATGGTATTACTTTGCCAACTCCATCTATTGGGTGCTACTTTTACCCACCATATGACTGAATTGTGTACAGAACTGTCTTCGATAGAAATATTTTTTCCATGATGTCGATGCAGTTTCATTACAAACAAAATATATGCTCTATGCTGACTCACCTGTAAATTCTGCTGTTATTTTCATCGCATTCTCAATGGCTAATGTATGATATTTTTCACTAAACTGTTTGAAAACATTCAAAATAATTTATTTGTCTCTGCTTTTCAAATGGTTTCTTTTCCAATGTTTCAAGAAATTCTTCAGAAAGTGGACATTTTAAAACAACAGAAATCCCTATGTGTTCTGCATTGCACGTGCGTAAGAATATAACAGTGCTTATTTCTTCTTCTTGTAAGCCCATGTTTCCCTTAACAGAGATTTAGGCGCTCTCCCCCTCTAGGGACGAATTTGAACCATACTAATTTAGTTACACTTGTTTTCGTATAGACGTCCTTTGAGTGGTCCGTGGTCAGCGTTCCGCCTCATACTGACATCTAGGAAACAAAGGTAGTACTAGGACGGGAAAATTCGGTAAATTTTGCTTAGAGGCCTTTTCATTCAGGCTTAAGGATCTTTTACGAGTCTGAAAATCTTCAGACTCGGGACCCACGCCTTAAAGTCCCTCCCGGAGGACTTGCTTCTTGGATTTTTCCGTCCAAAAAAGTCCATCGACCCCGGCCAGGTTTGAACCCGGGACCAGAGGCAAGGAGCATAACCACTAGTCCACCGCGGCCGATAACAATGCTTATTTAATCTATTAAAGTTGTAGGTCTAATTATATATTGAGATTCTCCTATATGTATAACTTTGTGCTAGATAATATATTTTTATATCTTTTATTTCGAGTGATAAAGAGCGAACTATGTTTTGTACACACTTAAAGATAAAATCAACGATGAATGAAAACGCAGTCCGTACCATCTGTTTTTTTTTTACATTATAACTGGAACTTAGCTCGGAAGAGGTACAGTGGTAAGATATGGTTTCAAGAACTTCATGCAATTTAAAACATTAAAAAATTGTTAAAAACAACATAGATCAATGGTGGGAAAAAAAATCAATGTTATTATTTAGAGGTAAAAGTTACAATAATGATGCTTCCACATACATGTAATTAGGGCAGCAATGAGACGTACAGCTTCGTACGGTGGTTCGCATGTGGGCCAGGCAGGCTGCAAGATGTACTGTGCGAACGTGAGTGCAGTGATGGCATTGCCAGTAGGTACTAACACGAACAGAGCCACCCATAGGTACAGAAATGCAGGCAGTGGTCCAAACGCTTCACTTATGTAAGCATAGTCACCTCCTGACTTCGGGATCATGGTACCTGTAAAAACACACAATCACTCTTACTAACAAGATATAGGTTCCATTGTTATAGAGCAGATAGTAGTCACCATAACAAGAAAAAAAAATGTTTCTATAACCATTGTCACAATCAGCCGTTTGCAGACACGAACTCTGAACCATGATTTGTGGTTTCACAATAGGCCTACATATTTTATTGTTTCAATTACAACTACCAAAAAGTCTGTCTCACAAGAGCTGTGTAAACAAAGGGAATTCCTTTTCAAGTTGAATTTATGATCCAATTTTGCTGGTTTGTGGATTATATCTTTCTTTTCTTAATTAAATAGTATACATTGGGACAGTTGATGACAAATGAGGGAAAATTTTGAAGAAGTAGCTGAATACAAATACCTAGGAACAATAATTACAAAGAGGAATGAGGTGCACAAAGAAATTAAACATAGTCTCAATTCTAGAAATCCGTTATTTTACACATTACAGGGACTCTTGTCTCAATATCTCTCTAAAATAGTTAAACTCAATATATATAAGAGATATTCTCCCAGTTATATTTTATGGATATGAAACATGGACTCTTATTTTAAGGAAGGATAAAAGATTAAGAGTATTCGAGAATAAAGTTCTTAGGAAAACTGTTGGACTAAAGAGATATGAACAGACAGGTAAATGTAGAAGACTTACATAACATAGCAGTGAGCTACACGATCTTTATTGGAAACCAGTTAAAATAAGAACAGTTAAGACTGCGATGCAGGACATGTGACATGAATGGGGAATGAAAGAGGGACATGGAAACTTCTTGTAGAAAAACCAGAGGGAAAATACTCAGTTGGTAGACCAATAATTAGGTGGGAGAATAACATTTACCAAGATTTGAGAGAAGTAGATTATATAGAGAACGATTGGAAAACATTAGCTCAGGATTGGGATGTGTAGAGAGCATATGAGGAGCGTCGTTTCAAACCGTATTATATCCACTCCTGGACAAAATTGAGTTTGATATCATTTCGTTATATTTTTATACGCTCTATCGAACTGTATGCTCAAATCGCATTTTTTCCTTGCGTAAATGAAGCTTCAAAACAAGTGGTTGTTTCATACCGTATTATGTCATTCACGGTTGGTGCAAATCGCATTTTGTCCACGTCTCTATTTTTCATGTTGTCTGCCCTGAAATTTTATTTTTTTCTGTAGGATATACTGATCATATGATTAGTTTTGCCGCGACAGTAGGCTTATGCATTGTTAGTGAATAAACGTACTATTTTTCTGCTGTGAGATGGATGAATGTGTTAATGTGGGGGATAATTCAAGAGGCAGTCGCAGGAAGAAAAAACGAAGACAAACAAGGCGGCTGCTTCAATCTGAGGAAAATTATATATAATAGTCCAATTTTCTTAAAATAGCCTATCTGCAGGTAACATTCTGTAATTTAATGTACCTATTACATCATTTGCTAATACAGCACTATAGGCTACAAATATAATAAATTATTTAATAAATTTATGTCGGTACCATTTATTTTTATTCTCTAATTAGTAACCGTGACAAAGGCCCAGACATGACTGAATGTTCACCTCCCTGTGAATTCTATTTCCTTTTGTTTCGATTTACAGCATGTTCAATCTCTTCCCAAACTGTCTATAAATGAAGCTTATTATTCCTGCCAATTAAGGTACGAGTATTATGCTTTCTGTATCACTGATATAAGCAATAAGAGCCCTTATTTCTATGTTTGGACAGAGAATCAAGCAAGCAGGGGCTCACTTGAGGTCTCATCAGCTCTATTCGATTTTGTAGATACATTAGAGTTTCCCCCAGCAACTGAGAGTTAAGGCTTTTTGCTGATGGGTGCGGGGGTCAGAACAGGAACATGCGTGTTGTACATGCTATGGCGTTCTATCTCCTCAACAATGGTCCCCATCATTTGAAGAATGCCACACTTTTTATCCCTGTAAGGGGACATTAATTTCTGCTAGCTGACAGAATTTTTGGAATAATTGAGAAGAAACTAAGAAGGAATTCGGAAATTTTACCACCAGATGATTATCAGGAAATTTATCAGACAGATGGTTCAGTTCATGTTTTAGGAAAAGACTGAGTAGTGAAGAATTAGGATTTGAGCGAACATTATAAGAAATGTGAGAGAATCAGGGAAATGAAGAGAATAATGCTCAGAAAAACAACAAAAGATGGGAAAGGCACAGTATCTCTTAAAATGGCCAACTTATAGGATTGATGATCCTTCTAAATTAGTCAATCCTATTTTGAAACGAGGGCAGGAAGGCACTTCATACGGGAATCGTCGGCTGTACCACCTATCAGCAAGATTACTGAGGCAAAGCAGAGTGATCTTGAGAACTTGCTGAGGAAGAGATTTGGGGAAGACTGGAGAGGCGAAAATATTTTACAATTCTACAATAGAGTCCTTGAATCAGAACCTGCTCCCAGTGAAGATCCCACTGACGACAATAACACACTGTGCGACTGTTTAGAAGAAGGGTATGGGGTATCCATTTGAGTTGCTATGCTCTTTGCGCTATTCCTTTAAACAACACAGATTAATTACCCAGAATGTTCACTAAATACAGCCAATAATCTTACTATATTATGTTTTTCTATTCTGTAAGAAGTTAATAACACTCTAGAAGTTATATTTTTGTGCTATATTAAACTCTCATCTAAATACAGTCCAAAATATACAATAAAAAGTTCTTAAATATTTATTTTTCCATTGTGGTTGTAACAAACCATATTATGTCCATTACAACCACCCTAATATCTTCAACAATATTTTGAAGTGATTTTATTCCTTACATACATCAGTTCTGTATATTTAATGACAAATTTTAGACTTGTCAGTTTTTATATAACATTCATAGTTTAACTGTACTGTGTTTTTTGCATTTCCTGTAAAATTTTAAATTTTGGACATAATACGGTTTGAAACGATGCTCCTCATATGTCCGCGCGGCCATGAATCTACGGGTTCGATAGTGCCAGTGAGTTAATTACATTGGGATAAATCATAATATATTTTCTTCCGAGCTATCATAAATCTATCTCGCCAAGCTGCCCCCAGTAGATAATTGAAGAAAGGCACATGCCAGCAACACCCTCATTAGTGTCAGCTTCTGAAATTTTGCGAGGTAGTCAGCGCTTCTCTTTTAAAAGTATATTTCTAATGTCCTCCTCCGACGAGTTTAGCGCTGGGAGGTAGGGTATTCTTGTCATTCGGTTTACTACTCATATAGGCAGTTTCTTTTGTTCCTACAGCCGAGCCGAAGGAAAGTATTATTCATTCGCAAATAGGCAGTTTTCAGTTTGCGGTTTTGAATAGGTCTAAAGCAGAGCCGCCCAAACTTACTTGTAACGCGGGCCAAATTGAAGAAATATGAAGGTGGTGCGGGCCAAGATCCTATTATTAGCTATTATGGATTATTGTCATTATCATTACTATTATTATTGTTGTTCAAACTTCGATTGTAAATTTTATAAAAAAAAACAAAAATTAAAATAATATGGTCATGTAAAAAGAATGACAGAAGACAGATTCCCAAGAAGAATACTAGAATGGGTGTCACTTGGTAGAAGAAGTAGAGGAGGATAAAAAAATAACATGGATTGATATTGTTTTGAGCAGCATGAGGGGAAAGAGGATTGAACGTTGGAGATTGGAATGACAGAGATGTGGTGAATGACAGTAGATTAATATGGCGCAGGAAGATGTGAAATATTGTGAAACCTGTTAAAATAAATGAATTATTACTATTAGTAATATAAGGCTAAAAGTGTGTTGATTTGCTACTTATCTTGTTATGTCGTAACATATTTAACAAGTTCTTGTTCCATTACTGATAGACTAATATTATAGGCCTACCCTTAGTATATTTCAATTTATTAGAGTGACACGGGGGCCGAATAGAAAGTGATGGAGGGTCGTAACCGGCCCGCGGGCCGTAGTTTGGTCGCCCCTGGTCTAAAGCATGCTGGTTCCCTAAATAGGGCGAATGTTTTCAATATGATTGTACTTCCTTCCTGACTGGTGTTGTCATCCAGTATCCATCCCCACAACATAGAGGTAAACTCGCCGGAGAGGGACAGTATATTTCCTCAGTTTCTGTCAGTATTTGTTTGTATACCGGGAAAGACGGCAATTCTGTCAATTTTTTCAGGGTGTGTATTAGGTTTACCTAGTGAAAAGGAGCGCTTTGAAGAAAATATTATATAAGACTCGCCTTTCACTACTATATAGCATTTTTAGTTATGCAAACAAAAATTGGGGCCGCAGAGCGTTGAAATTTCAGGTTAACCCCCACTCCTAACGGTCCGATGTTTCTGACTGACAAACTCAAATGGCGTTACATGCCATTTCGTGTAGAGAAAAAAATGTCGGCCGTTAGAGCGAATTTAAAATGTTGACTTTGAGAGTGGGTTATCGCTGTTTCAGATACACCCCCACTTATAATGGTCGAATTTCACTTTTTGACAATATCTTCCCCGTTTTATTTCAAGGGCATATATCGACAGTAGTCAATGAAAACCTCGTAACTCCGTCAGTCATTGAAAACCACATAACTCCAGTAGCCAGCACAGAAATATGTGATGTATAACCTGTTCAGAACACGGACTTTAAATTCATTATTGACTTGTATTCTGTAATAAAATATATGGGAACTATTGCTGTATCGATTTTCATAATTATTTAAAACAGTTATTTGTTTCTCCTGTAAAATTTACCAAAATGGAGTTACGAGGTTTTCATTGCCCACCATCGATATAGAGTTTCGTAATTAAAAATAAAAAATTATGGCCGTTACAGCGGTTTCAATTGTTGACTTCGCGTTAAACCCCACTCCTAATGGTTTGATTTCGCTGGTTGGCGATCTCAACTTTACTTTTCTTAACTGATTTCTATATACAGAGTTTAGTTCAAAAAAATGCTGCTACATCGTTGCCAAACGCGCGCACACACACACACAAAACATTGCATGAAAATGCTATGAATGCAGTGAAAGACTTGCCCTAGGGCAGAACACTATAGAATAGATGGTATATGGATGCGAAACATGGATTCTGACTTTAAGGGAGGAAAGGAGATTGAGAGTATTTGAGAATAAAGTTCTTAGAATATTTTTGGACAAAGAGAGATGAGCAGATGATGAGTTGAGAAGCCTAATTAACATGGTCTTTATAGGAAGCCAGATATAATAAGAACAGTTTAGTCTCGTAGACTGTGATGGGCAGGACATGTGGCACGAATGGGGAATGAAAGACGTGCATGGAAGCTTCTTGTAGGAAAACCAGGGGAAAACTTCCAGTTGGTAGACCGAGAATGAGGTGGGAAAATAACATCAATCATGATTTGATGGAATTAGGTTATACAGGGAATAATTGGATATGAACCTACGGGTTCGATAGAGCCAGTGAGATAGTTAGTTTTAAGAATGCTAGTTTACCTGAAAGACGAAATCGATTATTGTGACTTACTCTTTATCGACATGAGCATTACATTCGGACAAAGACTGCAACAAGTTCATAACATTGTACACCCTGTATAATATGCAACCTCCTTAAACCAGATCAAATAACTCCAGCATTCGACATGTTTTCTTGACTCCGATTGGAAGACAGACGAAATAACATTATCTCTGCTTCTTGTACATCACTTTGTCCACTCGTCACTCCTTTATATTTCTACTCGCTTCCATTCACTTTCTTCCCACCACATCGAACATCTCACTATTCCTCTACTTCCCTTGTTTCAGCCACCCTACTCTGGAATTCCCTCTCTTATATCAAGGATTGCCCAACTCAAATACACTAATTTTTGCTTAGATAATATAGTATAGGCCTATAAGCATGTTCTAATTTATTATGATTATTATTTTATATTTTGCACTTTCTTTACCAAGCTAATTATTTTATAAAATTATTGGAATTAACATTATTATTATCTAAGGCAGGGTTGTAGTTTATCTCCAACCCTATTCAAAATTTATCTTGAAAGAGTACTAAGAGACTGGAGGAAAACATGTCAAAAAATGGGCATACCAATCCAAATTTCAACAATGGAGAAGATCTAAAACCTAGTATTGAATGCATTTATTTAAGAATAAAATTAGACCATTCAGGCGATAACACAGTGGAAATTAAAAATAGAATCGCACAAACAAAACAAGCAACAAAGCTTTAAACTATGTTTGGTGGAGCAAAAATATTACAAACAATAGAAAATTACAAATATATCAAACCATGATTCAGAGCATTTTAACTATGGTGCTAAAGTCCCTACCAGGGAAATGAAAATAATTTTAAGTACAAAAATGGATGTTTTCAGAAGATCAGCTGGAAAATCTAGAATGGATAAAATACGAAATAAGGGAAATGATGGGTGTACAAGAGGAGCCGGACATCATTGACATTATAGAAAAAATATTACAGTGGTCAGAAAATTACATGTCAAAAGAATGCCAGAGCAAAGGTTGCCTAAAATTGTTATGGAATAGATCCCAATAGAGAGGAGGAAGACCGAAGAAAACTTTGATAGAAGGGGTACAAACAGCTATGAACCCCGTACAAATCTGCGTGGCGGCGCGCAAGTGTGTACGTACCTTAAGGACAGTCCTTGTTTTGTGAATGGATTACAATATTTAAATGTTGGGAAGACTGCTGTTGTTAAACTTAAAGCTGTGCTGAGAAATAAGGACTTGCTCCACAGTTTATGAAATTAGTAAAGTGTCTTGTAGGTAAGGCTAATATTATTCTCACTTGCATCAAACTATCAAATATAGTGCTCCCATAACATCATATGGGGTGGAGCATACTATCTGATCGTATAAAACAATTCTGACGGACGGGCATTAAAAAAATGTAGACAAAGCTCTTAACTGTGTATTACGAACAGAATTGATAATTGGATTGTTCAAAGCACAAGTAGACCAAGACTAGATACTCTGCTCAGCCAATTTCATGAAAAAAACTAATGTTAAAATAATTCTAACTACATTTCATCATGTTCATACTTGTAGTTTATAGGATTAAAAATAATTGTATTTACAAATAACACTGGTCAACATGACTTTTATCTCATGAGTACCAATAGTTGTACTTAATGCAGTTTTTTTGTCGTGTTTTCAAATATGTATTCGAAATGTCTCTATCGCCCACAGTTTTTTTTATTTCAATTTCAATTAATGGATTTAAATAATTATTTTTTTTAATAAACCTAGACTTCCTCCCGGAAAATCTTGGCCCAGTGAGCGATGAGCACGGGTTACACTTTCATCAGGAAATTTCAGCTATGGAAAGGAGATATCAAGGCAAATGGAATCCTAATATGCCGGCCGATTTTTGTTGGGCCATCAAGAGGGATGCTCCATAGGCGAAATATAGCAGAGAATCGTCATTTCTTACTTTCTAGGTGAGTTCGAATATTGTGTAGTTACGAATGTAGAAAATATTAAAGTGTTTGAAATTATAAATGCGTGTCCCCCGGAAACCTTGCGTGATGGAGAAAAATCGATATCATATTTGAATTCAGGAGAAAAAATACTATCAGAATCACATATTTTTCTTTCTGAAACAAAAAAAAAGTTTATTTTTTGTGGCTCAGTGTAATTATATTTGTGGATTAATTCATTTTAACATCTTGTTTTTTTCCAAATACGACATACTGGTCTTGGTCTACTTGTGTTTCGATTCATCCAATTTAATATTATTGTGACATTTACATATATTGGAGTTCAATATCTTTACGCAAGGTAAATAGCAGTCATCAAAACTGTACCCACTCTATATTTTTTTACTGGTATATTCGATGGAAGCATGTTTGTTTCGGTTACTATATTTTGTTTTTTGTTTAATTTCCCAATATTAATTTATTAAAGTAAAGTGTCAAACTACAGGTTTGGGAGGCCCTTAGGGTAGGTGGATGTTGAGACTTCCACATTTTTAGACAATCGCCAAGGGATGTCCACTGGGTTCTCAGCCCTGCGTGAGAGCCCCCTTTATCCCAGAACATGCGTCTGGTACTCATTTAATTAAGAGCCGAGTAGACCCAAGGGCTATGATGCCGTCAAAAGGTTTGGTCCAGCTAAAAACCTTGATCCCATTGAGACTCAAACCCAAGACCTTCTGGCTTATTAGCGTGATTCCTCAAACAACTATACTACAACGTGAGGCATTAAAATTGCTTGAAATCACGAACATATTTTATATTGGGTCAGAGTTAATGAAAACTAATTATAATGGAAATGCATTGAAATTCTTGATTTCGTGTGCTACAAAAAGGTCTTCTTGTCTCATTGTGTGTAGGTATGTATACCCATAAATTATACAGGGCCTGTGTATATAAATATATGTAAAAAGTTAAAAAAATAGTAGCTTCATAATATTTTTGTGTCATATTTTGTCATTATGATTTCATATTTTGGTATAATTTTGTTCATATAATTCCTCGTTCTAGTTATTACATTAACATCTGATTAGAAGTTACTTCAGTATCAGTCGCATTACATGAAAACATCGTGGAACATGTTTACAGATGTGCTGGACTTTCAACACTTTTAAAATTCATATTAAAGCGCCCTTCAGGTTATGTAATAAGATATTAAATATAAAATTGGTACGTCAGTCGTCCTCAACTAAATTATTAAACTTCATTGAATAGTTACAATATGGAGGCCTTTCAAAAACAATTTTTCATCTTCTGCATTTTAACTGGTTGTGGACTTCGCTCAACGGGTACCATTTTGTAATTGAGCTTTGTTGCAGCCACCGTACTTCTCGGTGTTATTCATCGATGAAGCAATATTTAATGCGGATGGGGTGGTTCTGAACTGAAAGATCAGTCATGTGTGGGATTATGAAAATCCTCATGCCAACTTCGAGAGCGGTCACCAGCAGAGATTTTCCGTGAACTTATGGGTAGGCGCAATTTCTGATCACATCACTGACCCCTATCTTCTTCCCAGAGATTAAATAGTGTCTTTTGTAAGACTTTTTACAGCACGTCCTACCTAGATTGCTATAAGAAGTTCCTCTTCACATTACACTCCTCCCCATTTCTGCCGGAATGTGCAAAATCATGTGGATGAAGTGAATCCTGGACGTTGGATATAAGAAGAGGTAGTTCAACTGTAATGTGGCCACCTCGCTCTCCAGATCTCTGTCCACTTGATTATTTTGTGGGGACACCTGAAAACACTGGTGTATGCGACCACTGTTCATACAGATGAACTGTTAGTTGCACGCATAATGACAGCATGTGACGTGATCCGCGAGACTTCTGGTATCTTGTACGGGGCACGAGAATCCGATGTCGTCTGTGTTGTGAGAATGGAGCCAATTTCAACAATTTCTCTAATGAGTCTGTGGGTGCTTTACTTTTTTTTTCTGGTTTACTCAAATATATTGCTTTTTATTTTCCAATAATATTATGTATGTCATGTACACATACACTATACCTCTTCATGTTATTACTCTTGTGATCACTGCATTATCATTTATCTAAGTACATAAGTACTGTACAGTACAATTACACATTTTATATGCGGAACCTAGTGTACTGTGCAGTATGTGTATTATTATTTCAGCCTTTCAAACAACTGTCTGTACAATACGTACGTAAATAGTTTTGTAACTCATGTATTGCGCCAACATTTCAATACCGTATTCTGTAAAATAATGAAGAAGCAATTAAGCCAGAAGTAAATCTACGTGCGTAACTAATTTACAGTACGTACATAATAAAGGAAGAAAGGGGGGGAAAGTGTACACTTACTGCAAGTAGTTTCCAACGCTTCAATATTACATTTTCGTCGGTAGTACGACTCCTATAACCACTGAGTTAAAGGCGCATGCTTGTCGCAAGTTACAGTCTCTGTATCATATAATTTCCATTTTATTTTCAAATAATCAGTGGGATGCTATCCATTTTACAAATTTAATTATAACTGTGACATTTTTATTCCTAGACCATTAGTTCATTAATTCAAAATGTTTATATAATACCCCTCTATATGTAATTAAATTTGTGCGGTAACATTCATTTAGATACCAAAAAGAACCTTCCTCTATAATCACAGAGGAACAAGAGATGTTGGCCGACCACGTAGAAGATGGACTCCACTTTTAACTTCGCCGGAACAGGCTGCATAGCCTAAACCTTGTAGAAGAAGAAGAAGACATTCATTTACACCCTATATATAGTTGATGTACAGTGCCATCATGTTTCAAATTATTTTATAAACTATATCTTATACTTAAAATCGGATCTATTGTAGACCTGTTTCCTCTAAATCCACCTACTGAGTCGTCAATTTGGAGAGTAAGTCCGGGTGCCCCTGAAGTTGTTGCTGTCGGTTTTATCTCGTTTCTCGTAGATTTGTACTATAATTGATTCTCTCCATTAATTTGGAAGAGCCTCTATTTTGTCAAACTTTCTACAATGTTGTGTGGTTTTTCCTCGACAAAACAAAGTAAAAAATAGTACATAAAAGTCAATTTTTTTATCCGTTCCCTCCATTATTCCCTAACCAATGCATCTGTGTATTTTCAGTTCAATACATTTTCGTGCCCATTTATCTAGTTTCCATTTGGTCTTCCTTTCTTGTGTCTCCCTTTTGGTGTCTTGATTTTGTCAGTTCTATTGGAATCCCATCTGAAAACCAGATGCTTTATACATATTTAATTCTTCTATCGCTATTTTTTCTTCTTCATTCTTTCATTATAGGTTAGACCTGTTCTTTCTTCAATTCTTGTTGCCTGATCTTTGGTCGTCAACCACCGGCTTCTGAAACGTCCCTGTTACCTTCTGCCCCTAGATAGAGTATCCCTTGCAGTCTTGACAATTCCATTGCTATCCATCCTGCTTATATGCGCATCCCATTCTTGTTTTCTACTATATATCTCCCTTCTCTATCCCATGAAGTTTTTCTCACAACTTTACGAAGTATTTTCATTTCTGTTGTTTCGAATAATATGTTTGTTTTTACTGTATCTGGTCTTGTTTCTGCCTGATAAGTTATAATAGGTCTTACTACTGGCTGGCCTTAGTATCTTGATTTTAAATGTGCATTTTTCCAAATTATATCAGTAAGACATCCAGCTATTTGATTCCCTTTAATAATTTGTTGTCTGACTTCTTCTTCTATATTCCCGTAACTCGTTAATTCAATTCCTAAGTATTTGAATGCCATTTCTTGTTGAATAATTTTACCTTATACTTCCAATTTAGACATTTTAGGTTCTTCGGATGTTACCATAGGCCTACATATACTCTTTTAATGTGAAATTTCCTGCTTAAAAATACATTTGAATAAAACAGAATACATAAGAGAGGGTAACAATGAAATTTAAATCGGACACAAAATTAAGAAAGTTGGAAACTTAAAATATTTTAGCTCAATATTACAGGATGATGGGTCTTCAAAATTAGAAACAGACGAAAATACCATGGAAGAAGAGGCTAAAATAATTTACGTTCTCCTACCGGAGAAAGGAAGTCCCAAGAAGGAATGCGGCTAAGTTGATCGCTACGCGAGTCTAGGTTGTGTTTTACATTTCGAAAACATTGTTTGGCAAAGCGCTGTAAACATAATTAAAAACTAATATAACATTTAATACAATATTTAAAACTAGTGTGACGTCATGAGTGTAATAGTTAAATTAACACAATAAAGATAGTAGAAATCTGTACCAACTAATGTAATTTATGTGTAGTACAACGGTACAACAATCATTATGTCTTCACTAGTCAATGATATCCACCTGAATGTAAACTCAATACCCCCCGTGCCGCGCTAGGCAGTCATCCTCGCGCGGGACTAGGCCTTCAGAGAATTAATATTTTACAGAGTTGAGGAGATGGACATACAAGGTAACTATTTTATAATTTTATATTATAATGCCAAACAACCTCTGAAGCTATTCATTCAACTACAGACCCACAGGGCGAAGAGACCCAGGACGACCTAAGAAGCGATGGAGGGACCAAATTCTATTCTGAAGCGGAACAGGCCAGCGGCCTAATCCCTTTTGTTATTAATGATGATATAATTTTAAAATCAACAGAACTTCCGGTTATAGCAGCAGCGAAGCAGCAAATAAACTGTCAAATAAATAAATACAAAAAAAGTGTAGAAGAAGATATGGCAAAGCATAAAGGACAATTGGTGACGACTCACTCACAGAAGTGTTCGCAACACAGGAAAAAAAGGAAAAACCACGTAAGTAAAGAAAGAGCACGTACACAAAAGAGCGCCGCCATATTGCATAGAGCATAAGATACCTACAAATTTATACAAAAATAGTCGGGATATCTAAGAGCATAAAATTCGACCGGAAGTGACGTACTAACAAAAAACCAACAACTCTAGAACTATGTCACCATTAGAAACTCTAGAACAACCGGAACCTTTATGAATATTATAATAATTACGTACATATTATAGGAACATTGGGTAGAATTTAAGTTGGAATATATCTAGTTTGACAATTATCAATAATTGCAATTTTTAGGCTGTAACTTAGGGCTGTTCGACCTTTAAACTCTTACATGATCTGAGTTCAGACCGGCGTGAGCCAGGTCGGTTTCTATCTATTAACTTTTATTGTACCAAACAAAATCACAAACCGCAAAGAAAACAGCACGGTCAAGAGTGAGCAATGTATAATCTCTGCGAAACAATAGTTAGAGAAAACGATGACGCAGTAGAATGTGAATACTGCAACAGATGGCAGCAGAGTAAATGTGCGGACCTCACCGTTGGTGAGTTCCAAATGTTAAAAAGAAGCAGGTGCAAACTGACCTGGCTATGCACAGAATGCAAAACAGAAATTGTGGAAAAAAGGAAAAATCCACAAAACCCAAAAACTATTATACAGAATGAACCGAAGCAAACATGCGAGGAATTAAACAAGAAAATAGGATCACATCAGCGAAATGCTAATTCAAAAGATGACATTGCTTCTTGAAACTCAGCTACAACAATCCGAAATTATGAATGCACTCCTGCAGACTCGAGCATCAGTCATAAAGCAAACGAAAAATGATAACAATGAAGAGCCAACTGCAGCAGTAAAAGAAAAACGGGAAGGCGCATCGGAAATAGGAAACACAGAAGTAGGAACGCCACAATCAACAAACGGGAAAACAATGGAAACTGAAGACCCAGTCACGGAAGAAAGAAGCAGAAGAAGGAGACCACAAATCATCGGAAATATGACCGAATCTACTGAATTGAGAGCAGGACAACATATGTCCTGGCTCTATGTAGGCAGACTCCATGAATCCACCACGGAAAAGAAATTGGAATGAATCCACCACGGAAAAGAAATTGGAAACATATATACATAACAAGGGAATTAATGGAAATGTTGAATGTGAAGAGCTAAATATCCGAGGGCAACTAAAAGTGTTCAAAATTGGAATCCCATATGAATCGCTAGAAGTCTTAAACAAAGCCGAGGCTTGGCCAACTGGAGTCTTAGTGAAGAAATATATTTTTCGCAGAGACAGATCAGAAGGTGCAAGACTCTGACTGTACAAACCAAAACACGGATGGACTGGAAAACCGAAAAAAAGGAACGCTCTAAATATCAAGGAACCAAGAACTACCATTAAAATACTACTGTGGAATGTAAAGGTTTAAAAAACACCCTTCAACTCACCAACAGCGACCTTCTAAACTAACAAGATGCCTTAATATTAACAGAAACCTTCACCACAGAACCCATACAACTTCCAGGATTCTACTCGGAACACATCCCAGCAACACAAGGAACAAGAGGTCGACCAATGAAAGGAATTTCATGCTACATCACACCTAAATTAGGAAAAGTTAAAAGCATACACCGAGAAGACGACAAGTTAATAATCACAACAGAAAAAGTTACCCTGATAGGGTTATACATTGAACCCGTAACACCAATTGAAGACATCATAGCAACATTATTAACAGCATTAAATCAGACAACAAAAGGATCCAACATCATAATCACCGGAGACTTAAATTGTAGAACAGATATAACACACCACAGAGGCCAAGAGCTTCTACAAACGATGGCGGAGGAAGGATTCGAACTCGTCAACCAATCAAAGGACTGGATCTACTATTCACACAACGGCAGCAGTAACATCGACCTGATATTCTTCAAGGATTCAAAAATACAACTGGTTTCTCATAAAGTATGCTACACATCAGATGAAGCTCTATTAAAGAAACACTGCCCTATAACAGCAAGCTTCTCACTAGAATACCCAGAAGAAAACAATACCTGCAACGGAGACATGGTCTTATGAAAAATTAACATAACTCAAATAAAAGAAGACAAAAGGCAGTTGCAGAATCTAGAACACACTATAAAGAAGGAGACATCGAAGCGGCAGCGACAGCGCTAGAAAATATTATCAAGACAGCAATCATCCTCAGAACCAAACATAAAGCCAAGGAATGGTTCGACATCAAATGTTTCAAGGAAAGAAGAAAAGTCCTACATACCCTAAATTTAACATGCACATCCAACACAGCAGAAAACCTGGACCTATATAACAAGGCAAGAAAAAAATACAAAGCCTTAATAAAACAAAAACAGAAAGAATATATGGAAACCGAAGCCACAAAATTAATCGAAGAAGCGAGATCAGACCCCTTCATTGCATTAAAACCCAGAAGAACACACGCCACAGGAAAAATAAGCATGGAAACCTGGGAAAAAACACTTCCTCAAGATTCTTAACATAGAGAACAAGAATGCAGCATATGGGCCAAAAACTCCAGAGATACCAGACTCAAACTTCAACTTTTTCACCAGAAAGGAGGTCCAACAAATCTTAAGAAATCTGAAAAATAACAAAGAATCAGGACCAGACGGAATCTACAACGAACACCTTAAAGCTTCTGTAGAGGTTATACTACCAGCACTCACTAAGCTGATAAATCTTTGTATCAAAACAGGCACCATCCCAAACAGATGGAAAACTTCAACCATCAGAATCCTGTATAAAGGGGACGGAGACCGGACCGATCCCAACTCTTACAGAGGCATAGCGCTGGAGAACAATTTCCTAAAAGTCCTCTCGAAAGTAATAACAAGCAGACTAACAAATGAAATTGACTGCAAACTTCCAGAAGAGCAGTTTGGTTTTCGGAAAGGAAGAAACTCCCTTCAAGCA
This sequence comes from Diploptera punctata, assembly GCA_030220185.1. Lineage (NCBI taxonomy): Eukaryota > Metazoa > Arthropoda > Insecta > Blattodea > Blaberidae > Diploptera > Diploptera punctata. The sequence continues at coordinate 661,584 of JASPKZ010007441.1, forward strand.
GTTCGGATCATTATAGAAGACATTGAAAACCATCTAAGATTCCCACAAGAAAAATTCCACGTAGTATTTGTAGATTACTCGAAAGCGTTTGATACACTAGATAGAAATATAATCTCAGCAAAATTAGAAGCCCTAACAGACAGAAAACAACTAGCAGTTCTGATCCACAACATGTTAGAGAGCAATACAATACATATCTCTGACACTTTTAGTCGCCCTCGGATATTTAGCTCTTCACATTCGACATTTCCATTAATTCCCTTGTTATGTATATATGTTTCCAATTTCTTTTCCGTGGTGGATTCATGGAGTCTGCCTACTGTTTAACGTGGTGACGTATGATTTAGCCGACAAAATAAAGGAAACAGCAAGCAACATAAAATTATATATGTACGCGGACGATATGGCCATCGGATCACCAGACAAAAAGGACCTTCAAAACGCGATTAACGCGCTAGAAACATGGGCCGACGAAAATAAACTCCAGATCAACCCAAAGAAAACAGTTCAAATGAACTTCAGGAAAGGCGGAAGAGAAAACCCATAAGGCAGAATAATATATAAGAATGAATCCCTCCAAACAGTTAACTTCTTCAAATACCTGGGCGTGACCCTCCAAACGACAATGAAATCATTCAGGATTCACATCAAAACAAGAGCAACAGCAGCCACTAAGGCAATCCTTGACATAAGGTCAATATCCAAATTATCTCTAAAAACCGCCATGAATCTCTTCGACGCCAAGATCATACCCATTTTAACATACGGTATAGAACTAATCTGGGAAAAACTAGGAATAAAGGACCTATCAACAATAGAGGCCGTCATGGCCCGGCTCCTGAAGTCAGCACTGAGATTATCCAAACACACCCGATCACGACTCGTATACGAACTTGCCAGAGAGACCTTCCTAATAGAAGATTTCAGGACCACATTTAACTTACCATTTACGGAGAACTGGGGAAAGCTAATGGATATAAGACGACAGAAATCAGTAGATGTTTGGCCCGAGTTTTATTCCACAGAAGCAATGGTAAATAGAACATGGATGGAAACCAACCAAGACCTACGACACTTTGTAAATTCCCTGGCAACGTATGGATACTACCACAAAGTATGTAATTTGAAGACCTACCACTACCCTAACTCAACATGTGTATGTGAACTACCGTGTGACCGTTACCACATTACATCATGTAAAAGACTACCCAAATCAATAATTGAGACCTGTACAGACTAACGACACTGTGACACTGTGAAAAGTAGTGTAGAAGACATTAACTTTGGTTAGATTCATGCACAACTTATGCGCTTTTTCGTTTTATATATAATTTTAATTTTGTTAAAATAAAATGTTTGATCACAAACTAAATAACCATAATGTAAGACATTACTTACTAATGAAGGAATGCATAAGAGAAGGTACACAGTCAATGAAGGACGCAATTTTTTTATGAGCAAGAATTGTGCACAGGTTGGAATTTAAGTTTTGACAAATTGGAAAGAAAATTAAAACATTGTTTTTATATTCAACAGTTCACGCTGTACTATTATAATTATATATAATACGTTTTCAAAATACAAATGTTTATTTCTACTTCCTGAATAATAACAGCTTCAAGTTTTAACAATGATATTTGATACAATCTCAAAAGATCTCACGGCAAGAACAACAATATTACGTAGTTTTCTCTGAATTAATGTTTGTCCCACTAATATGATCCATCCATAGTAATTCTGCCCGAGGGCAGGTCTTTCACCGCAATCATAGCATTTTCATGCTATGCTTTGCAGCTTCAGTAGGGAATTGTAGGTGTGGTAGCTTCCCGTTGCTTTCCACACCGGTGAGGGATGGTGATGATAAGGATGATCGATGATGGCCGGATGATTTTCGGGGACCGTTGGACCCTACGCTTCCCGACATTTGTCTTACAGGTGAGGAAAAACCCCGAATAAAACCTCATCCAGGAAGCTTGTCCCGACCGGGGATTGAACCCGGGCCCGCTGCGTGACAAGGCAGCACGCTACCTCGAGACCACCCGGTGGACACTAACGTGATAAGTTGTGTAATAGGTCCCTATTATTAGACAGGAACCTCTGGCGACAAATCACTTTGGGTTGAAGGAGAAACACTGTATTGTGGAATATTCCTAACAAACAAAATAATAATAGTAATACCTTATAGGTATTTTTTGTAAGTGGCGGCTCCTGGCTTTGAAGTTACGTGAAGAGCTACGAAGAAAAATTATTTGTACACGTGCTTACCTTAATTATTATTAAACTCGCCCATTTCTTGTATGTCACTTCGGCCCTTTAAGACTGCAAACTTGTTGATATCTTCATGAAATGGTCGTTTCTTTCTTAACTGTGGAAAAGTTATTTCTGAATTGTAATATTTCCCAAAGAAGGAAGTCTGTCTTCTGAAATTGCAATCCTCAGGTAATGTTTTTGTACCCTACATCCTGCATACATATGTTCAACAATTTAAGTCGTATGGTCGTTTCCCACTCAGACCATAGGATTTTTTTTCTCATAAAGGTAATTCTGTGGTCTGGAATTTATGTTCAGGTGGGCCAAGGGAATGTGAAATTGGAGGTGTATTTAAGCACTCTCCTGGTGCATCAATATCGTTTATAATTATTAACATCCATCATCAGGATAACGTAACTACGCCTTCAAGCTCCCCAATCTGAGAAGTGGGTTAAAATTCCGCCAGGAGAGAGTGCCAGAAATACCGTAAGACAGCCTGGATGACATTGGACAAATTAGATAAAGTATGGTTTCTATGTTGTCCACGTCTTAGTAACAATGCAAAATAATGAATCCTAATGCGCAAGTGCGGAAGTAATGCATTAGGAGAGAAGACTGTGGAGTAGAAAGTTAAATGTTCCTGGCTTAAACTACAGTCCTCCATTGTGCAGAGGATATTCAAGAGGATTATGGACAGATTCATACACATCATCTGAAATAACAGTGACTCGTGTTAGAGTTAAAGCATTTATATGTTGATTATCTGGCGTTACCCGGGAATCAAACTTATCCCGATTTTCTAGGCATTTGCGAGATATCCGTAAGAGATAGTGATATGCTGTCGCGGACTTTTTTGTAGATTTTTTTTTTAGATATTCAATTCTATGTAAATTAATTTGATGTATTTGTTATGGTTTAAGCAGGGTAAGCCATTTAAGCGTCCAAAACAGCTACTTTTTTAGTGCACCGATGCACTTTTTTATATAGCTCCGGTCCTGTAGTACGTACAGTAATAGGGTATATTTAAAAAAAAATCTAAATGGCAGTAAAAATCTCATTCAAATCGGTCAAGTAGTTTTTCAGTCCATAAGGACAGACTCGCAGACACAGCATAGACGTTCATTCAACTTTATACGCATAAAATTCTTCTGCACGTACTCGTGTGTTTGTCACTGAACTCCTCCTAAACGACTGCACCGATTTTGATTTTTTTTTTTTGTGTGTGTTGAGTTGTTCCCTGGATGTTTAGATTTACAATTGGATCCTCTAAAACCATTAGGTGTAGGAGTTAACCTGAAGTGAAATTTAAAAATCACTCTGACTATCACAATTTTCGATATTTTCACAACAAAACTCAGTATATCCTATTAAAATAATCCGAGGTATGTATTATCCAAAAATGAGCGTAATCGGAGAATTAGAAGTGGAGGTTTACCTGAAATCCGAAATTAAAAACTGTCTAAACAATTGGACCGATTTTGATGATTTTTTTGTGTATATTTGGGTGGGTCCCTGGATAGTTCAGATACACAATTGGATCCTCTAAAACCATTAAGTGTAGGAGTTGACCTGAATTGAAAATTAAAAACTCGTTCTAGCGGTCACAATTTTCGACGTTTCATAACGAAATTCAGCATATCCCATAAAAATAAACCGAGGTAGGTTTTATCAAAAAATGAGCTAAATCTGAGAAGTGGAGGTTTACCTGAAATCCGAAATTAAAAACTGACTAGCAACCGCCATATTTGGTTCGTCTCATCATGTACCACAATTTATAAATATCAACTCGTGCCAAGGTCGGGTCGAGGGATGAGATGAGATGAAGCCTATTACATAGGGGTCTGTGAATGACATGGGTGCGGGCCGAACACGCCTGACGCACCTCACGGAACAGATGAATGAAATGAAACAAAATGGATGAAATGAGTATGGAGAAATGGTGGAATGAAATTTGTGACAGAGGAAAACGGGAGAAACCCCGAGAAAAACCTGCCCATGTTCCGTTTCGTCCACCATGAAAACCCATATGAAGTGACCTAGTCTCGATCGTGGAACGCCAGCGGTCACGGAGCCGCCTGGTTCACATTTATATATAAAGATTACTTTCAAAACAGTTAATATTTTTAATATATTACACTTGTGATTATTACCTAATTCTGGAACAATCGAAGATCACTTGTTGTGTCCAACATAATGTTTAAAAAATACTGGTAAATGTGAATTCATTAGAACAAATATTACTAAAATATAAGTTTGTTTACAAAATCAGCTCTGGTGTCGGGGTAGCGTCACTGCCTCGTACACAGCGGGTCCGAGTTTGATAAAAATTCCCTGAGTGAAGATATTTTCTGTTCTTTTATTTATAGCTTACTAGCTAATACCCGGCGTGCGCTACTACGCCTAAATAAATTATAATGTGTTTTTGCATTTAGTTGAATAAGTAAAAGGAGAAATAAATATAAATTTATATTATTATTTTTAGATATCCCGTGCTGATTACCAGGCGTTGCCCGGGAACCTACTTATCCCGATCTTCTTGACATCAAGGAAAGACAAAAATGGTTATTGTGAGTTATCCTTAAAAGATAAGCATATGCTGTCGCGAACTTTTCTCTAGAGTTTTTGAGATATTCAATTCTGTGTACAATAATTTTGTGTATTTGTTATGGTTTAGGCAGCGTAAGCCATTTAAACTTACAAAAAGGGACATTTTTTCACGTTTTTTCACTACATTTTTAAGGGTGAAGGGCTTGAGCATTAAAACTCTCTTATAACCTATAACCTTTCCGAGAAAATCCTAAAAATTTTGCAAAAAGCCCCATGACAATCGGATGAATGATATGGCAGCACTTTCTTGCCCGGAAATCTACTTATCCTGATCTCCTTAGCATCTATGAAAGACAGAAATGGTTATTGTGTTTTATCTGTAAAAGATAAACATATGCTGTCGCGGACTTTTTTGTAGATTTTTTTGAGATATTCAATTCTGTGTAAATTAATTTTGTGTATTTGTTATGGTTTAGGCAGCGTAAGCCATTTAAGGGTAAAAAAGGGGACTTTTTCACTACAAAGGGTGTTTTTAAGGGTGTACGAGTTGAGTACCTCAACTCTCTTATAACCTATGTTCATCCCGGGAATCTTCTGAACATTTAAAAAAAAATCACAATCGGATCAACGGTATGGCCGCGCAGAAAGTACAAACAAGTAAACAAACATTCAATTTTATATATTAGATAAGACAAATGTCAGGAGACCTTAAGGTTCAAATAGTCCTCGAACACCATTCAGTCATCATAATAATAACGGCAGATCTCAACCGACATCGAATTTTGAGATAGAAGCATGACCGTGCATCTACCTTTCACGTGATGAAGTGTCAAACAAATTGGGATTTGCCAAAGCTCTCATTTTCCACCTTTAAAATTTGTCCGTAGTGGAAACGAACAAATTCTCAGCGTAAAAATGACACCCCAACTATGAGTGCTTTAATTTATGTTCGCTACACGTTCATGACGTTGTGGTGAACGGTAGTGAATATGGCGAAGACATGTGGAAATATTTTGAAATTCATCAGAGACCATTTTTTGACAACTCAGCTCATAGATTTCATGTTTTTCACGATACCGCGGCTTTCCCAACATTAATTTAATATGCATATGGGTAGACTCTGTTGACATAAGAGTGGTATCACTAAAAGCTTTGTAATTAGAAAAAAATGCTTTTACGTAAGGATACATCCATTATTGTGGATCACGATAATCCTGAGATTGTTAAATTAGGTTTATGTTATTCTAACTCTGAAGCGTATCAAAAAGTTAATATTAGGAAAAGAGGTAAAAGTTCACGTTTCATTGTTTAAGTTACAGCAGAAGTACAGTGAACAGATAAAGATAAAGAAAGGTAAATACAATGACCTGACGAAATTATTGACATATATACCACCCATTTATTATGTAACAGTCTTCGTCATGATTAAAGCGAGGATTTTTATGAAATTTCATGTTTTAAACTATTCGTCGCAGAGCGCTGAGACGAAGTATCTTTACATTTTATGATCTGTAGAATCAAATAAGACCTACATATTTTTCATATTTCATAATATTTTGGTGAAATGTTCACATTTTAGGGAAAATGTAATATTCCTTCATATTTTTAAACTTTCAATTTTTTAAATAAAATGTCTACTAATTGGTTAAAAACATTTTTGAAGTGACTGTAGCTTTGAATTTTTTTGACAATGTAATATGGTAGACAGGCGAAAATTCCTCAGTATCCTATCTGGAACAAGATAAATAGATTTGCTAAAAGAAAATAATTGAAACAAGGAGACATTGAATGACCAAGTGGAGGCTTTTGTCCGAAACTACAGAACAAGAACAGGGATTTCCTAACCTGTGACATGAAAATGAATAAGTAGAACAACAATGTTAGAATAATAACCACCTACTCTTTCTCTCAGGTAGCAATCTGTTCTTATTTGCTACCTAAGGACATTCCTTATATTGTGAATGGATTACAGTATTTAAATGTAGGGAAGACTGCTGCTGCTAAACTTGAAGCTGTGCTGGGAAATAAGGTGTTACTCCACAGATTATACAATTAGTAAAGTTTCTTGTAGGTAAGGCCAATTTTATTCTCACTTACATCAAACTATCACGTATAGCGCGGTACATGTTTGCTCCCATAACATCATATGGTGTGGAGCATACTTTTTGATCGTACAAAATAATTCTGACAGACAGGGATTAAAATATATAGAAAAATTGGATTATTCAAGCCAATTTCATGAAAAAACTAAAGTTAAAATAATTCTAACTACATTTCAGTATGTTCGTATGTGTAATGTATAGGATTAAAAATAATTGTAATTGCAAAGAGAGTTTTGAAATACTCCCTATAATTATTTGTGGATTAATTAATTTTAACATCTTGTTTCTCCAAATATGACATATAGTATTTGTTCTACTGCGATGGGCAGGACATGTGGCACGAATGGGGAAATTAAAGACGTGCATTGTAGCGTCTTGTAGGAAAACCAGAGGGATATCGCCCAGTTGGTAGACCAAGAATGAAGTGAGAGAATAACATTAACCGTGATTTGAGGGAATTAGGTTACAGAGGGGATGATTGAAAAACATTGGCTCAAGATAGGGATGTATGGAGAGCTTATATCCGTGCGGCCATGAACCTGCGTATTTGATCGTGCCAGTGAGTTAGTTAGGACTTGGTCTATGTGTGTTGTGATTCGTCCAATTTAATGTTATTGTGACATTTACATATACTGGAATTCATTATCTTCATACAAGGTAAACAGAAGTCAGCCAAACTGTACCTACTCTAAATTTTGTCAGTGGTATATTCGATGGAAGCATGTTACAACGGTTACTATGTTTTGTTTTTTGTTTATGTTTGGATTTCGTAATTAAATATCATTAGATAAATTAATTGATCGTGTTTTATATAAGCCTAGTATTAATTTATTGAAATAAAGTGTCAAACTACAGGCTTGGGAGGCCCTTGGGGTAGATGGATGTTGAGACTTCCACATTTCTAGACAATCTCGTATTCATCCTTCATTATTTTAAGAAGAGACTCAAGTTGAATTTCAACCACAAATAAAAAGAGATTAGACTCCAAGAGGTGTCCACTGGATTCTCAGTCCTGCGTGACGGCCGCCTTTGCTCCAGAACATGCGCCTGGTACTCATTTAAATTAAGAGCTGAGTAGACACTAGGACTATGATGCCGCCAGAAGGTTTGGTCCAGCTAAAAACCTGACTCCATTGAGACTCAAACCCACGACCTTCCGCTTGTTATCGTGATTCCTCACACAATACACTTCAAAGTGAACCATTAAGATTGCTTCAAATCACGAACATGATATTTTATGAGTCAGAATTAATGAAAAATTAATAAAAATGGAAATACACTGAAACTCTTGATTTCTCGAGCTACAAAAAAAGGTCTTCTTGTCTCATTTGTGCGCTGGTATGTACATCCATAAATTATACAGGGCTTGTGTATATAAATATATGTACAAATTTAAAAAAATAGTAGCTTCATAATATTTTTGTGTCCTAATTTTCATATTTCGTTATTATGATTTTATATTTTAGTATAATTTTCTTCATATAATTCCTCGCGCTAGTCATGGTGGTGTTGATGATGACGAAAAATGTGAAGTATTGGAAATAGAGCTGCGTTAGCTATTTCAAGATGTTAAATGAAAGAGAAATCAATTTTACACCATTTTTTCTGTTTTGTATATTTTTTGTTCAAATAAAAACACAAAATCAGGAAAACTATTAATCACAATGGTTCAAGAATTTGCACATAGACTTGAAATCCCTTCATTTAAATATCAAGTCGTAATGTTAACTACTTTCCACGTTTTGGAACGTTTATCTCAAAATGAACTTTGGTTGGGATCTGCCGTTATTATTCCAAGCGCCTCAATTATATTCGCCTTGTTTAATATTAATGTGTGAGTATATGCTCGTGATGTCACGGAGGTGGTCCCACAGTGAGATGATACCTCATTTGGGGAGGGCCTCCCAAGACGGCAGGTTGTATCCGGAACACGTTAAATCTTTATATATAAAAATGAGTGTGAGTTAGTTTGTTTGTCTGTCCTTTCTGGACTAAAACACTACTTGACCGATTTGAATTGAGTTTTTATCACCATTTAGATTTTTTCTGGGACATTTAATGTATATAACATATTACCGTACATAGTATACGACCGGAACTAAAAAAAAAAAAAAAATGCATCGATGCACTAAATAAGTTGCTTTTTGGACGTTTACGCTGCCTAAAACATATCAAATACACCAAATTAATGTACGCAGAATTGAATATATTTTTAAAAAATCTACAGAAAACCCGCGAATGTCTATTTTTTTTACGGATAACTCATAATAACCATTTTTGTCTTTCAGCTCATTAATGCCAAGATCAGGATAAGTAGATTTCCGAGCATCGCCAGGTAATCAACACGGGGTATCTAAAAATAATTACCATCCATCCATCTATACTAATTCTGCCCGAGGGCAGGTCTTTCACTGCAATCATAGCATTTCCATGCTATGCTTTGCAGCTTTACTAGGGAATTGTAGGTGTGGTAGCTTCCCGTTGCTTTCCACACCGGTGAAGGATGATAATGATAAGGATGATGATGGCCATATGATTTCGAGGACCATTTGGGCCTTAAAGTTTTCCTGACATTTGTCTTACAGGTGAGGAAAAACCCCGATAAAAACCTCACCCAGAAAAACTGTCCCGACCGGGGATCGAACCCGGGCCCGCTGTGACAAGGAAGCACGCTAATTCGAGACCACAGCGGTGGACTTTATATTTACAATATACATTTATAATTATTTTTCTTTTTACTTATTCAACTAAACATAAAAACATTAAATTTTTTAAGCATAGCAGCGCAGGCCTGGCGTTAACTGTTATTATACTCCCGGCGTGCGTTGCTACGCCTAATGAATTAAATATTAAAGGTTAATTAAATTGTATGGTATTCGCTGAGACAAACCAAACATGGCGGTTGCTAGTCAATTTTTAATTTCGGATTTCAGGTAAACCTCCACTTCTAATTTTCGGATTTCGTTCATTTTTTTTTATATCTACCTCGGTTTATTTTAATAGCGTGTACTGAGTATTGTTGTGAAACATCGAAAATAGAGATCACTACAGCGATTTTCAAATTTTCACTTAGATGAACTCCTACAAATAATGGTTTTAGAGGGTCAAATTTTGAATCTGAGCTATCCAGGGACCTACTCAAACATATACAAAAATTTTCATCAAAATCAGTTCAATCGTTTAGGCAGTTTTTAATTTCTGATTTCAGGTAAATCTCCAATTGGAATTGTAAGATTTCGCTCTTTTTTGGTAATACCTACCACGGTTTATTTTAATAGGATGAGTTTCATTGTGAAATTGTGACTGGTGCGCTGGAGCGATTTTAAAATTTTCACTTCAGATGAACGCTTCACCCAATGGTTTTAGATGGTCCAATTGTGAATCTAAACCATCCAGGGACCCACTCAAACATCTTTTTTTTTACATTTTTTTAGCATTTTTCCATAGAAGACTTTCTCCCACTGTTGTTGATATTCGGCCACTTTGGACTCCACACAAACAATTTCATTAAAATCGGTCCAGTCGTTTAGGAGGAGTACAGTGACAAACACATGTACAGAAATGCTGAAAACTAGCCCATGATGCAGGTCAGGTGACCCAGCATCTAAGGTAAGATTTGTATACATGCTTTATACATATACGAGTATATATATATATATATATATATATATATATATATGTTATAATTAAATGTTTAACATTGAGCAATGCAAGCTTAATATGAAATGATAAGAAAAATAAATGCCTGGACGGGATTCGAACCCGGATCTCTGAGTCTGTACCTCAGCGTGATATTCATTACACTACCAGGCGAATCCAATTCACACACTTATTTTTCTTATATATGTATTATACTCTCCATTATTACTAGATGTCGCGAGAACTCGGTCTTCACCGCCATCTAGCAGCTGACTATAACAAGTAAGCAAATTGCTCATGTTAAACATTTAATTATAACATCTATAAGCGTCACTGCTATTAGGTAAAAATATTCTCTTTAATTTGCTTACTTGATATAGTCAGCTGCTAGATGGCGGTGAAGACCGAGTTCTCGCGACATCTAGTAATAATGGAGAGTATAATACATATATAAGAAAAATACGTGTTTGAATTGGATTCGCCTGGTAGTGTAATGGATATCACGCTGAGGTACAGACTCAGAGATCCGGGTTCGAATCCCGTCCAAGCATTTATTTTTCTTATCATTTCATATTAAGCTTGCATTGCTCAATGTTAAACATTTAATTATAACATCGATAAGCGTCACTGCTATAAGGTAAAAATATTCTCTTTAATTTGCTTACTTGATATAGTCAGCTGCTAGATGGCGGTGAAGACCGAGTTCTCGCGACATCTAGTAATAATGGAGAGTATAATACATATATAAGAAAAATAAGTGTTTGAATTGGATTCGCCTGGTAGTGTAATGGATATCACGCTGAGGTACAGACTCAGAGATCCGGGTTCGAATCCCGTCCAGGCATTTATTTTTCTTATCATTTCATATTAAGCTTGCATTGCTCAATGTTAAACATTTAATTATAACATCTATAAGCGTCACTGCTATAAGGTAAAAATATTCTCTTTAATTTGCTTACTTGATATAGTCAGCTGCTAGATGGCGGTGAAGACCGAGTTCTCGCGACATCTAGTAATAATGGAGAGTATAATACATATATAAGAAAAATAAGTGTTTGAATTGGATTCGCCTGGTAGTGTAATGGATATCACGCTGAGGTACAGACTCAGAGATCCGGGTTCGAATCCCGTCCAGGCATTTATTTTTCTTATCATTTCATATATATATACAGGATGTAACAGGACCTCGCCGACAAAATTATAGGGATAATTGGTCATGCAGAGAGAGGATAATTTTTTGTGAAGGAACATATAGTACCAAACCCGTCATTTATAAGTTATACGCAGATGAAGGTGTAAGGATCGAAATTGAATACAAACAATTGTACACATATCATTTTATTGTAAAACGCTTGTTTTTACAATAAGTGTTCAAACAGTCGACCCTGTGCCTTATTGCATGTTTGATATCGTCGTAGCAACGATCGGCCATTACGGCCGAACATGGCAGGATTCTGTTTGACGTCGTCAAATTCAGCAGTTAGTCTGTCAATCAGTTGAGCTCTGGTGGTTATTGGAGTTACGTAGACCATACTCTTGACATGTTCCCAAAGTAAAAAATCAAGGGACATTAAATCAGGTTAACGCGCTGACCACGCAACAGTCCTCGTCGAATCCACCGGTTCTCATAATCGACGGTCTGTTGTGCTCGTGCGTCAACACGGAAGTGTGGTGGGGCTCCATCATGCTGAAACCAAATATTGCGGCGCACTGTCTAGCAGGTCGGGAAGGGTTGTAGATAAGCTGCCCCAGTTAACCTTGCTTGCAGAATTACAGGTTCCAGCAGATGAGTACCAACAATTCCAGCCCAAACGTTGACGGAAAACCTCTGCTGGTGATTGCGAACAGCAATTGCATGTGGATTGGTGTAATCCCATATGTGACTATTCCTACGATTGTAGTATCCATCACGCATAAAATAGGTCTCATCTGAGAATAACACCTGTATAGGAAAGGCAGCATCGTGAACAGTCTGATGTAGAAACCACTTTATGAAGTTCATACGAGGTACAAAATCTTGTGGTCCTATTGCCTGTACCTACTGAAGGCGAAATGCGTGTAGGTTGTACTCTCTCAATGAACTGGTGACTTACGCTCATAGCACGAGCCACAACACGCGTGCTGGTTCAAGGTTCGACAGAAACTCACTCGACCACAGCGTCCTCACAACACGCCAACCGCCCGAGGACGAAGATTCCCCGTTTCTCCAAGGCGTCGATGAATTGCAGCAAATGTAGTATGGTGTGGATGTCTCCTGTTGGGATATCGTACATGCGACGAGCCTCTCTTCCATTTCCTATCGACTCACTTTAACACATAATCATGTCTCTGAGTTCAGACAACTCGTACTTCATGTTGATTGAATTCTCAAAACAACATCTTAACAAACCTACAGGTACGTATTGCTACGACAGAGTGAGGGCTGACAGCACAGATAAACAACGGACAGTTGGTTCCAGTGCGCGGCGCGCGCAACTTGATACGCGCATAACTCAAAAACGAAATTTTGCGACTAAATGTTTCTTCACAAAAAATTATCCTCTCTGCATAGCCTATTATCACTATCATTTTGTCGGTGAGGTCCTGTTACACTCTGTATATTTCGACGTTACAATTAAATTTTGACATTAAGCATTGAAAGCCACATATGACAAGAAAAGAAAAATTATTGCCTGAATCAGGATATATATCTATATATTAATACGTGAAAAAAAAAAAAACTTTGTACCCCTTTTTAAGCACATTGCGCACACGGTGGAGTGTGATATTTGGCATAATTAAAGCTCATTTAGATAAGGAGTGCAGGAAAATAAAATTTATGTAAAATACGTGTTATAATTAAATTAAATTAATTGTCTATAAGGTATTACTCATTCATTTGTTTACGTTCATACTGTCGCAATGTCCACCGCTGTGGTCTCGAGGTAGTCACGCAGCGGGCCCAGGTTCGATTCCCGGTCGGGACAGGCTCCTGGGTGAGGTTTTTTTCGGGGTACTTCCTCACCTGTAAGGCTAATGTCAGGAAGCTTAGGGCCCAATGGTCCCTGAAAACCATCCGGCCATTATCACCATCCTTATCATTATCAACATCATCCTTCACCTATGTGGAAAGCAACGGGGAGCTACCTCACCTATAATTCCATGGTAAAGCTGCAACGCTTAGCATGAAAATGTTATGATTGCAGTGAAAGACCTGTCCTCGGGAAGAATTACTATGGACGGATGGTTAACAAAAATTGTGCAGCAGCAATGTGAATTGACTGAACTCTCGCGTATTTATTATTAGTGGTTTTAACAAAAAGTTATTACATTTTATTACTTAAATTTAAATTAAACCCTGTCTAATCTTGGTTTCAGTAATTTCATTACTTTTTTTTAAATTTAGAAATTCGCACATGCTTCCATTATGCCTTGACATAGAACATTGACAGGTCGGAGTGATAGAAAAAGAAGAAGGAATATATAATCCCGTACACATAATAATAGGCCAAATGCAAAATTAAATAGTATAAATAGTAATCAAATGTCAAATGACACGTTATTTTTTTTAAATGGCTTATCCAAGCTATACCACACATTTCCTATCATTCGTATTTTTAAAATAAATCGAAAATTAATGCATAATGACGTATTTGTGGCAAACTTAAAAAATTAATGTATTGTGGTGGAATTTCGACCACTAGTATATATAAACTTGTATGAGTTTCGAAAAATTGTAAAATGAACACTGCTCTAACAACAGCGCATGTGGATTGTTTGATGTTTATTCAGGTAGTAATTATAGTTCTTAATTGAATTCTAAACTTGTCTGTTAATGTAACTTACATATAACGTGTTTACTTTGAATGTGAATATGAAAAATATCCATTATGTTAATTACGTATGAGCATACTGTGGTATAATTATATGGTCCATGACTCCAGAATCAATCACTCAAAACTAATCGCTCCAGACTGTCATTTGAAAATGGAAACTTACACTGCGCATCACGCAGTTTCAGTTCCCTCGGCTGTCTTAAATAAAACACTTATGCATTTATGCTTCAAAATTTCAAAAATAAAAATAATAAAATATGCTGCCTTGTCATGCAGCAGGCTCAGGTTCGATTCCCGGTCGGGACAGGCTCCTGGGCGAGTTTTTTTTTCACCTGTAAGACACAAAATGTCAGGAAGCTTAGGGCCCAAGGGTCCCGAAAATCATCCGGCCATCATCATCAACATTATCCTTCACCGGTGTGGAAAGCAACGGGAATCTACCACACCTATAATTCCCTAGTAAAGCTTTAGGAAGTTTAAAAAATCCTGACTCCGCCAGGACTATAACCTTCCGGCTTGTTGCGTATTGTCTTAACCAACCACGCTACGACGTACCCCAAAATATGCACATAGTAGGCTATTCATACGTTTATTGAATATACTAACAACCAACCTACTGGCACTATCGATCCTCTAGGTTCCGGGTCGCGCGGACAGAAGCTCTCCACACATCTCTATCCTCGGCTAATATTTTCCATTCATCACCTATATAATCTACTTTCCTCTAACCGTGGTTAATGTTATTCCCCCACTTCATTCTTCGTCTACCAACTGGTTGTTTTCCCTCTGGTTTAAGAAGTTTCCATGCCCCTCTTTCATTACCCATTCGTGCCACATGTCCTGGGAGACTTAATTGTTCTTATTGTATATGTTTTCTTAAGAAGATCATGTAGCTCGCTATTATTCAGTCTTCTTCAATCACCTGTCTGTTGGTCCAAAAATTTTCCTAATAACTTAATTCTCAAATCAATCCATCCATCCATCGTAATTCTGCCCGAGGGCAGGTCTTTCACTGCAATTATAGAATTTTCATGCTATGCTTTGCAGCTTTACTAGGGAATTATAGGTGTGGTAGCTTCTGTTGCTTTCCACACCTGTGAAGGATGATGATGATCATGATAAGGAAAATGATGATGGCGGGATGATTTTTGGGGACTGTTGGGCCCTAAGCTTCCTGAAATTTGTGTAACAAGTAGGAAAAACCTCGAAAAAACCTCACCCAGGAGCATGTCCCGACCGGGAATCGAACCCGGACCAGCTGCGTGACAAGGCAGCACGCTACCTCGAGACCACAGCGATGGACTATTCTCAAATATTCGTAATCTTTTCCCTTCCCTTAAAATAAGAGTCCATGCTCCGCATCCATATAATAAAACTGAGAGAGTAACAGTTTTATATAATTTCAGTTTAACATTTTTGAGAGAAGTTGGAACGACCTAATGCATAATAGGAAGCATTTCCAGAATTGAGTCTATGTTTAATTTCTTTGTACATCTCAATCCTATGTTGTAATTATTGTATATACACTTTGATAAATACACGTAACCGAGTGTTTAGAGATATCATGTTTTGGCTTAGATGTATAGGTTTGCTTTGGTTTGAGTTCCCATTAGACATGAAATTTTCTCGTGAAATTTTTGTCAGTGTGGGACCCGTACGCACCCAGGAATTTGGGTAGTGCAATAAGTAGCTCCTCTAGGTTGAAAAAGAAAAGCTATAACAACTGGGAGACCCGACATGCTGACCATATATCACCCCTATACTGTCAGTGTGTATGTGAAGCCACCATGTAACTTATAGTCCCGTCTCGCCATAGGATATACATAGTTTTAAGGTTATGGTGCCACAATACAATTTTAAGAAAGTGTCCACATTAATTATCCAAGCTGTTCTGTCTGTTACAATAATTACATTCTTTAAGTTTTCCTCCTATAGTTGCTTTTATACAAAAACTTTCTCGGTATTTACTTTATTTAAAAATGCTTGTGAGACGATCTAACATCAAAAAGAAAGGAGCAGGGAATTTAGAAACCTATAAATATGACACATAGCGTCTGTGTTATTAATATAATTCAGATACATCCAGAGCTTAAACTAAACCTCAACTAATTCACAGGCTCTTACGAACCCGCAGGTTCATGGCCGCGACGAAATATGTTCTCCATACATCTCTTACCAGAGCTATACTATTCTATAGTAATTCTGTCCGTGGGCAGGTATTTCACTGCAATTATGGCATTTTCATTGTATGCTTTGTAGCTTTACTAAGGAATTATAGGTGTGGTAGCTTCTCGTTACTAATCTTTTCAAATCATTCCGCAAATATGCATATAGCCTAAAACATGACCTACCTACTGGATGCTTTTCTTCTGGAATTTCCATGCCCCTTTTCCATTACCCCTTTGCGCCACATGTTCCGGAAAACTTGTCTCTTGGAATTTTTCATCCTAAAAAAATCAGCGAATCTCGGAACCAGATGCAAGCAACATAGCCGCAAGACCACGAAAGACAGTAATGTAGTTTATTGTATTATTTTCATTTACTGTATTTATTTATCGATATGTTGTTCATTTTAATGTTCTTTACTTTTACAATTGCACAAAGAAATTAAACATAGGCTCAGTTCTGGAAATGCATGCTATTATGCATTACAGAGACTCTTGATGTCCGAACTCCTTTCAAAAAACGTTAAACTGAAAATATATAAAACTATTAGCTAATACCCGGCGTGCGCTGCTACTCCTAAATAAATGTTAATGTTTTTTTACCACCAACCGTGCGCTGTTATAGCCTACTTGTCCGGGAATCTGTGTATCTCGATCTTCTTGTCATCAATAAAAGACAAAAATGGTCATTGTGAGTTACTCATAGAAGATAAACATATGCTGTCGCTGACTTTTTTGTAGAGTTTTTCTTTTTTTTTGAGATGTTCAATTTTGTGTACATTAATTTGGCGTATTTGTTATGGTTTAGACAGCGTAATCCATTTAAGCGTCAAAATAGGGACTTTATTTCACGTTTTCCACTATAAAGAGCGGTTTTTATGGGTGTAGTTGTGTAATACAACTCTCTTATAGCCTTTGTTCATCCCGGGAATCTCATGAACATTTTGTAAAAAAAAACATCAAAAGCGGATCAACGGTATGACCGCACATAGAATACGAACAAACAAACATTGAATTTTATATATTAGATAACCAGTTGTTAAGAATAATAAAGAAGAAAGGAATAGTGTCAATAATTCAATGTTAGTCTATAAGAATCAACATCTTCTAAACTAAGTTTCAGTTGTAATGTAAACAAACCATATGTATGACTGCATTTCCATTGGTCGAATATTGGTTTTACCAATAAGCGTGTAAGAAGTATTTCGATCTCTTAACACTCGAAATTTAAAAATATATATACAGTATCTAATATATAAAAATGAATGTTTGTTTGTACTGTTGATCCGATTGTGATGGGGCTTTTTACAAAATGTTCAGTAGATTCCCGGGATGAACATAGGCTATAAGAGAGTTGTATTCTCCTACACCCTTAAAAATCGCTCTTTATCGTGGAAAACGTGAAAAAAGTATCTTTTTGAACGCTTGAATGGCTTACGCTGCCTAAACCATCACAAATACACAAAATTAATGTACACAGAATTGAACATTAAAAAAACACTACAAAAAGTCTACGACAGCATATGTTTATGTTTTACGGATAACACACAATAACGATTATCGGGATAAGTAGATTTCCGGGCAATCGTGCTCTGCCATACCGTTCATTCGATTGAGATGGGGCTTTTTGAAAAAATGCTCAGGAGATTCCAGGGATGAACATAGGCTATAAGAGAGTTGTAGTACTCAGCCTCTTCACCCCTAAAAATCACCCTTTTTAGTGAAAAACGTGAAATAAAGTCTCTATTTTGACGCTTAAATGGCTTATGCTGCCTAAACCATAACAAGTACACCAAATTAATGTACACAAAATTGAACATCTCAAAAAAAAAAACTCTACAAAAAAGTCCGCGACAGCATATGTTTATCTTCTACGGATAACTCACAGTGACCATTTTTGTCTTTCATTGATGACAAGAAGATCGGCATAACCAGCGCACGGCTGGTGGTAAAACAAATTAACATGTATTTAGGAGTAGCAGCGCACACCGGGTATTAGCTTGTAGTTTTATATATTTTCAGTTTAACGTTTTTTGAAATGAGTTGGTACATCAAGAGTCTCTGTAATGCATAATAGCATGCATTTCCAGAATTGAGCCTATGTTTAATTTCTTTGTGCAATTGTAAAAGTAAAGAACATTAAAATGAACAACATTTTCATAAATAAATACAGTAAATGAAAATAAATACAATAAACTACATTACTGTCTTTCGTGGTCTTGCGGCTATGTTCCTTGCATTTGGTTCCGAGATTCGCTGATTTTTTTTAGCGTGGAAAATTCCAAGAGACAAGTTTTCCGGGGCATGTGGCACAAATGGGAAATGAAAAATGGGCATGCAAATTCCAGAAGAAAAACGTCCAGTAGGTAGGGCATGATTTAAGCTTGATGAATATTTGCGGAATGATTTAAAAAGATTAGCTCTGGAAAGAGATGTATGGATAACATATTTCGTCGCGGCCATGAACCTGCGGGTTCGTAAGAGCCAGTGAATTGGTTAAGGTTTAGTTTAAGCTGTGAATGTACTGAATTATTTTAATAACACAGAGTCTATGTGACATATTTATAGGTTTCTAAATTCCCCCTTTTGATGTTAGATCGTCTCCCAAGCATTTTTTAAAAATAAATACAGACAAAGTTATTGTACAACAGCAACTACAAGATGAAAACTTAAATAATTTAATTATTGCAACAGACAGAACAGTTTGGATAATTAAATGTGGACACTATTATCTTAAAACTATATCCTATGGCGAGAGGAACTACAAGTTACTTGCTGGCTTCACATACACACTGACAGTATAGGGGTGATATATGGTCAGCATATCGGGCCCCCCAGTTGTTATAGCTTTTCTTTTTCAACCTAGAGGAGCTACTTATTGCACTACCCAATTTCCTGGGTGCATACGGGTCCCATCCTGGCAGAAATTTCACGGGAAAATGTCTTGTCTAATGGGAACTCAAACCAACGCAAACCTATAGATCTAAGTCAAAACATGATATCTCTAACCACTTGGTTACGTGTACTTGTCAAAGTGTATATACAATAATTACAAAATAGTAATGAGATGTACAAATAAATTAGACATACACTCAATCCCGGAAATGCATGCTATTATGCATTAGAGGGACTCTTGTCGTTCCAACTTCTCTCAAACAATGTTAAACTGAAATTATATAAAACTGTTATTCTCTCACATTCTGCAAAGATTCTCCTGCGAACACTAAATCGACGTTTACGTTCTACGATGGAAAGCGAATTGGAAGAAGAACAGTTTGGCTTCAGGAAGAGATGAAATTGGATTGATACGAACAATAGGAGAAAGATATATAGAAAAATATAAAGACATTTATGCAGTATTTGTTGACCTGGAAAAGGCCTTTGACAGAGTAAATTGGAATAAACTCCTGAAGATCTTGAAGAAAATTGGCGTGAACTGGAAGGAGAGGAGGCTCATAAGTAGTCTTTATATGAAACAGCGAATAAAAGTGAAGATAGGAGAAGAAATGTCAAAGGGAAGAGAAATTGGAAGAGGGGTGAGGCAAGGATGTCCTCTATCACCTACCCTTTTCAACATCTACCTGAAAGACCTAATGAAGAACTGCTTCAGTAATACGGGAGGTGTAAACATGGGAGGAAGAAGAATAAGTGCATAAGATTTGCTGATGATATGGCTTTGCTAGCAGAAGATGCAATGACATTGAGGAACATGCTGATGGAGCTGAATGACAAGTGCGAGGATTATGGGATGAAGATAAATATAAATAAGACGAAGGCCATGATTATAGGAAAGAAACAAAGGAAGATAAACATGAAGATTAAAGATGAGGCCATTGAGCAAGTGGAGAGCTTCAAATACTTGGGTTGTACTATCAATAGTAACAAACTGCGGTCAAGAAGTAAAGCAGAGGATAGCAATGGCAAAAGAAGCTTTCAACAAGAAGTGAAGCATTTTCTGCTGACCTTGGGCAAGAGAAATAAGAAAGAGGCTAGTGAAGTGCTTTGTGTGGAGTGTAGCATTATATGGTGCAGAGACGTGGACATTACGACGGAATGAGGAAAAGCGACTGGAAGCTTTTTGAGATGTGGATATGGAGAAGAATGGAACGTATAAAGTGGACAGACAAAGTAAAGAAATGAAGATTTACTAGACAGAGTGGGTGAAAGAAGAACAATGCTGGAACTCATAAAGAAGAGGAAAATAAATTGGATTGGCCACTGGCTAAGAAGAAACTGCCTGCTGAAGGATGCTCTAGAAGGAATGGTCAACGGAAAGAAAGTTAGAGGCAGAAAAAGACATCAGGTGATAGACAATATTAAAATAAATGGTTTGTATGGAGATACAAAAAGGAAAGCTGAGTCAAGGATAGAGTGGAGAATGCTGAGTTTGCAGTGAAAGACCTGCTCTTGAGCAGAACACTATGATTGAAATGAATTCTCTCAGTTTTATTATATGGATGCAGAGCGTGGACTCTTATTTTAAGGGAAGAGAAAAGATTACGAATATTTGAGAATAATCCACCGCTGTGGTCTCGAGGTAGCGTGCTGCCTTGTCACGCAGCGGGCCCGGGTTCGATTCCCGGCTGGGACATGCTCCTGGGTGAGGTTTTTTCGGGGTTTTTCCTATCTGTTACACAAATGTCAGAAAGTTTAGGGCCCAACGGTCTGCAAAAATTATCCCGCCATCATCATCATCATCCTTATCATGATCATCATCATGTTTCACCGGTGTGGAAAGCAATAGAAGCTACCACACCTATAATTCTCTAGTAAAGCTGCAAAGCATAGCATGAAAATTCTATGATTGCAGTGAAAGACCTGCCCTCGGGCAGAATTACGATGGATGGATTGATGGATTTGAGAATACAGTTCTTAGGAACATTTTTGGACTAAAGAGAGATGAACAGACAGGTGATTGAAGAAGACTTGCATAATAGCGAGCTACATGATCTTCATAAGAAAACAGATACAATAAAAACAATTAAGTCTCCCAGGACATGTGGTACGAATGGAGAATGAAAGAGGAGCATGGAAACTTCTTAAACCAGAAGGAAAACGACCAGTTGGTAGGCGAAGAATGAAGTGGGGGAATGACATTAACCATGATTACAGGAAAGTATTAAATATAGGATATGATTAGAAAAATATTAACTCAGGAACCTAGAGGATCGATAGTGGCAGTGAGTTGGTTCAGTTATAAAATAGTATATTCAATAAGACAAGGATGCGGGATGTCACCAACATTGTTCAAGATATATTTAGAAGATGTATTAATGAAATGGAATAAGTCATGTAGGGGAATGGAAATCATCATTAATGGTCATTTACTGCACAATTTATTATTCGCTGATGACCAGATTATAATAGGACAAGATAAAGAAGATATAGAATATATGATTAGAAAGTTGGTAGATGCATTTGAGGTATGTGGACTGAAGATAAATTATATAAAAACAGAATATATGGTAATCGGAGCAAATTCAGAAGACATACAAATAAATATTATGATAATTACACGTGTTGAAGAATTTAAATATCTTGAATCTATAATATATAAATCTGGTACTTGTGAAAAATATATTATTAACACAGTAAATTGTGCAATGAAGGTGATTACGTAGATAGCTGAATGGTCTGTTATGGAATAGAAATTTGACCAGAAAAACAAAAAAAGAGATTATACAGATAATAATAGAAAGTATACTTACATATGGATCAGAAAGCTGGACAATAAATGAAAGGATGCAGAAAAGAATCTTGGCAACAGAAATGGATGGATTACGGAGAAGTATGAGAATATACAGGCTACAACATATTCGAAATACATATATCAGACAAGAAATGGATGCACAAGAAACTGTTATCGATAGGATAACAAAGAGAGGGCTAGAGTGGTATGGACATGTACAACGGATGTCGGAAGACCAGTGGCCTAAACAGATTGGATGCTAGCAGGCAGAAGGATGAGGGGGAAAAGTAGAAATATATATTTCTATATGATGCCATGACGAAGAGTGGTATGGAAGATTGACAATGGGAAGATAGGAATCTCTGGAAAGAAGGAATCAAAGGCAAACTGCTGTAAAGTGGAAAGCCTGTATTAAGTATTAAGTAAGTATATTCAATAAACGTATGAATAGCCTACTACGTGCATAATTTGGGGGACGCCGTAGCGTGGTTGGTTAAGACAATACACAACAAGCCGGAATGTTATAGTCCCGGTGGAGTCTGGATTTTTTTAACTTCCCTACAACTTTTGGCGGCACTATGGCCCTGATGATGACTCAGCCTTTAATATAAATGAGTACCAGACGTTGTTATGGGTGTAAAGACGGCCTAGCTCAAGGCTGACACCTCTTGCCGATTGTCTAAAAATATGGCCTTGAACCCTACTACCCCTAGTCCTTCCTAAGGGTTCATTGTACCTTTCTTTTATCCATTCATCCATATTAATTCTGGCAGGTCTTTCACTGCAATCATAGCATTTTCATGCTATGCTTTGCAACTTTACTAGGGAATTATAGGTGTGGTAGCTTCCCGTTGCTTTCCACACCGGTGAAGGATGAAGATGATGATGATGATGGCCGGTTAGTTTTCGGGGACCGTTGGGCCCTAAGCTTCCTGACATTTGTCTCACAGGTGAGGAAAAACCCCGAAAAAACCTCACCCAGGAACCTATCCCGACCGGGAAACGAATCCGGGCCCGCTGCGTACCAAGGCAGCGCGTTTATTAGCTTATTTTGGAATTTTTGAAACATAAATGCATACGTATTTTTTAGGACATCTGAGGGAACGGAAACTGCGTGATGCGCAGTGTAAGTTTCCATTTACAAATGACTGTCTGGAGCGATTAGTTGTTAAGTGATTGATTCTGGAGTCATGGACCATATAATTATACCACAGTATGCTCATACGTAATTAACATAATGGATATTTTCCATATTCACATTCAAAGTAAACACGTTATGTGTAAGTTACATTAACAGACTTAAGTTTAGAATTCAATTAAGAACAATAATTACTACCTGAATAAACATCAAACAATCCACATGCGCTGTTGTTAGAGACGGTGTTCATTTTACAATTTTCGAAACTCATATAAGTTTATATATACTAGCGGTCACCCAGCGGTCGAAAATCCACCACAGTACATTAAAGTTTGTCACAAATACGTCATTATGCATTACTTTTCGATTTATTTTAAAAATACGAACGACAGGAAATATGTGGTATAGCTTGGGTAACCCATTTAAAAAAAAATAACGCGTCATTTGACATTTGTGAACTATTTATACTATTTTTTTTTTCAAATGGCCCAGGTTATCTTTCAACATTCCTGGTTTCTCTCCTGGTATGGCGTATTTGTAAGCCACTTCTGAGGTTGGGGCGCTGGAAGGCTGGGTTACGTTGCCAGGATGATATGATGGGTGATGATGATGATAGTGGTGAGCCAGGAGAGTACCTAATCCTAAGCTTAACCTAAGATGAATATGAATGATGATGATTGCGATGGCCATATGATTTCGGGGACCGTTTGGGCCTTAAAGTTTTCCTGACAGATTTTGAGGACGCTGTGGTCGAGTGAGTTACTGTCGAACCTTCAACCAGCACTCATGCTGTGGCTCATGTTATGAACATAAGTCACCAGTCCATTTGGAGAGTATTGAGAGAGTACAACTACTACACACATTCCACCTTCAGTAGGTGCAGGCAATGGGACCACAGGATTTTGTACCTCGTATGAACTTTGTACAGTGGTTTCTACATCAGACTGTTCACGATGCTGCCTTTCCTATACAGGTGTTATTCTCAGGTGAGACCTATTTTATGCGTGATGGATAGTACAATCGTAGGAAGTCACATCTGGGATTACACCAATCCACATGCAATTACTGTTCGCAATCACCAGCAGAGGTTTTCCATCAACATTTGGGCTGGAATTGTTGGTACTCATCTGCTGGGACCTGTAATTCTGCCAGCAAGGTTAACTGGGGCAGCTTATCTACAACCCTTCCTGACTTGCTAGACAGTGTACCGCTTGCAGTGCGCCGTAATATCTGGTTCCAGCACGATGGAGCCCCAGCACACTTTAGTGTTGACAACTGACCGTCGATTATGATGACCGGTGGATTCGACGTGGAGGACCAGCGCGTTCGCCTGTTTTAAAGTCCCTTGATTTTTTACTTTAGGGACATGTCAAGAGTATGGTCTACGTATCTCCAGTGACCACCAGAGCTCAACTGATTGAAATACTAAATGCTACATTTGACGACGTCAAACAGAATCCTGCCATGTTCGGCCGTAATGGCCGATCGTTGCTACGACAATATCAAGCATTGCAATGAGGCACAGAGTCGACTGTTTGAATACTTATTGTAAAAACATGCGTTTTACAATAAATGATATGTGTACAATTGTTTGTATTCAAATTCGGCCCTTACTGATGAACATCTTAATCTTGCACATAACTTGTAAATAACGTGTTTGGGATTATATGTTCCTTCACAAAAAATGATCCTCTCTGCATGGCCTATCGTCCCTATTATTTTGTCGGTGAAGGTCTGTTACATCCTGTGTGTATATATATATATATATATATATATATATATACACACACACACACACACACACAGGTGTATTAAAAAGATGGCGCAAACTTACATGGTTGAAAGTACACAATAATAGAAGCAACAATGTCCCAGTAAATATGGGTCCGCAAACGAGCCGTTTGCGAGATAATAACGAATGTATGATTATAAGGCGCCACTGACTTCATTGTAACCATCGTCCTAGTTGGTACAAATTAATTTGAATTTAGACTTTACTATTAATTTTTCATCTCATTTAGTTCACATTTCACAGTTCACTTCACTTATGGGTTACCTGTTAAAGGAGGTGTTCGAAGTGTCTTCCTTGCATCTGGATGCAATACTGTGCTCGTCTCTGCAATGAATGTCGAATTCTTTCGAAAACCCCTGGATCATTTCTGAATTCTTGACAAGCATGTACAACTCTCTGCTCCAGTTCTTCAACCGTGTTAACGGGTGTGCTGTACACTTCGCTTTTGAGGTGACCCCAGACACAAAAATCCTAAGGATTTAGATCAGGTGATCTTGGAGGCCAAGGTACAGATCCGCCTCGACCTATCCATCTTTGGCCGTATCTGCGCGTTAGATGCCGTCTCACAGCAGCAGCAAAATGTGCCGGAGCTCCATCATGCATGTACCACAAACTCCGACGTTGCTGAAGGGGAACATCCTCAAGCAATTCTGGAAGATGACGCCGCAGAAACCTAAGGTACCTCCGTCCATTAAGTTTTCGTGGAAGAATGTGTGGCCCAATGAGATGATCACCTAGTACCCCTAACCACACATTCAGTGAGAAACGGTGCTGATGTTGTGACTCATGAACAGCATGTGGGTTTATTTCACACCAAAAATGTGTATTATGATAATTAAAAACACCGTCGCGTGTGAATCCTGCTTCGTCTGTAAATAAAATGTTACTTGCGAAACGAGGGTTGACTACAGTCTGTTGTTGCATCCACTGAAAAAAAACATCACTCTAGGAACAATCTCCGCATCATTGAGACATTGAACTCGTTGGGGGTGGTAAGGGTACAGTAAATTGCGGGTGGTAAGGGTACAGTAAATTGCGCTGTAAAATTCTCCATACACTACTGTGGCTTAGTACAGGCACTTGTGTGGCAATTCTTCTCGTCGAGGTTCCTGGAGAGAGCTGTACTGCTTCCAACACCGTATCCTCAACCTCAGGCGTAATGCGGACAGGCCTACCTACTGCTCTGCCATGTGCAAAACCCCATTTTCTCTCAGGCGCTGATGGACCCTTGTAAATGTACGACTTTCGGGGTGTCTTCGATCAGGATATGTTTCTTGGTACAAGCGTGCAGCCTCCCGTGCATTGCCATTAGCCCTACCGTACATGAAATGCATATCCGCATACTCTTCGTTACTGTAAGGTTCCATTGTAACTACAACACAGCACAAGTGGCACTCCTCAGACGAGACTGATACCTTTTGAGACTGTGTACTGTATCCGTCCTGTACGTTCTGCGTGTATGGTTTGATTACAACTCCACCACTCGGTAATGTTCAGTTTTGTAAACAAAGAACATAGGACGGCTTCAAGTGCGCAAGGAGTAAACCGTACGATGTTACAAACAATGACGTCAGTGGCGGCTTGTAACCATACATTCGTAATTATCTCGCAAAGGGCTCGTTTGCGGATGCATGTTTACTGGGACATTGTTGCTTCTATTAACGTGTACATTCAACCATGTAAGTTAACGCCATCCTTTATTATACACGCTGTATATCCATCCATCATCCATAGTAATTCTGCCCGAAGGCAGGTCCTTCACTGCAATCATAGCATTTTCATGCTATGCTTGCAGCTTCACTGGTAGCTCCCCGTTGCTTTCCACACTGGTGAAGGATGATGATGATGGCCATATGATTTCGGGGACCGTTTGGGCCTTACAGTTTTTCTGACATTTGTCTTACAGGTGAGGAAAAACCCCAGAAAAACTGCCCCGACCGGGGATCGATAAGGGCCCGCTGAGTGACAAGGCAGCACGCTACCTCGAGACCACAGCGGTGGACACAACACACACACACACACACACACACACATATATATATTATATATATATATATATATATATATATATATATATATATATATATATAATTCTTCCTTACGTGTGTATTTCACTGAACTCCTCCTAAACGACTGGACCGATTTTGATGAAATGTGTTATGTGGAGGCCAAAGTGACCCAATATCAACAGTGGGGGAGTCTTCTATTTAAAAAGGCTAAAAAAATGGTGATTTGAGTGGGGCCCTGGACGGTTTAGATTCACAATTGGACCCTCTAAAACTATTAGGTCAAGAGTTCACCTAAAGTGAAAATTTAAAAATCGCTCTATCGGTCACAATTTTCGATGTTTGACAACGAAACTTATCCTATTAAAATAAACCGATGTATGTATTATCAAAAAATGAGCGAAATCTGACAATTAGAATTGGAGGTTTACCTGAAATCGGAAACTAAAAACTACCTAAACGATTGGACTGATTTTATGAAAATTTTTGTGTGTTTGAGTGGGTCCCAGGATAGTTTAGATTCAAAATTTGACCCTCTAAAACCATTAGGTGTATGAGTTCACCTGATGTGAAAATTTAAAATTCGCTGTAGTGGTCACAATTTCGAAGTTTTGCAACGAAACTCGTACATGCTATTAAAATAAACCGAGTTAGATATTATAAAAAATGAGAGAAATACGACAATTAGAAGTGGAAGTTTACCTGAAATTCGAAATTAAAAACTGACTAGAAACCGCCACGTTTGGTTCGTTTCAGCGAATAACATACAATTTAATTAACCTTTAATATTTTATTTATTTAGGCGTAGCAACTCTCGCCGAATATTAGCTAGTACATCGTTCTTCATTTATAACCTAACGGGCACATGGCGTTTTGCTTGTGCGCGGTTGGGTGTGCCATAGCCGGCTTTGCTCCTACATAAATTCCGCGCGTAAAGCATGTATAAAAATCTTACCATTAGATACTGGGTCGCCTTGCCAGCATCATGGACTAATTTTCAGCGTTTTTGACTGCTCTTAATGAGATCCCGGGTTCGATTACCGGTCAAACCATAAACATTTTTGCTTAAAGGGAATTCATGTAGTTGCCCATGGTCTGGAAGTTAGGATTAAGGACTCTCCTGGCACACCACTATCATCATCACCCACCTGGTTGAGTGGTAGACAAGGCCTTAAGGCCTTAACTCTGCCAGGTAAAATAAAGCTATTATTATTATTATTATTATTATTATTATTATTATTATTATTATTATCATATCATCGGGGCAGCGTAACTCCGCCTTCTAGACGCCCCAACTTCAGAAGTGGGTTACAATTACGCCAATGCCAGGAGAGAACACTAGAAATGTCGAAATGACAACCTGGGGCATTGAATTAAAAAATAGGTTACTGGGTGAACTTGTTTTAAACAATGTACACGTGTACATTTAATAAGGTTTTGGTTTTAATAATTTAGTTGCTCTATGTGCAGAAGACTCTGAAAGTCCCACCTGTTCTGCTAATTTTGGTGTGGAGTTTGTTGGTTTACGTTCAAAACTTGCGCCTATTTCGTCCAACTTTTCCTCTATTAAAACTGTATGTTTCTCCGTCTTCCTTATGATCATTTCTTCAGTAGTGGAACAGATGATGATGATGATGATGATAATAATAATAATAACATAAAATATGATTATGATTATTATTATTATTATTATTATTATTATTATTATCATCATGAGATTTTGAATGTTTACACATCTTTCTGTGCCAAAAGTTTTATTTTCCTTCTCCACTCATTTGTGTCCATCTACTTAATTTCCTCCAGTCCCCTTGTACTGATTCCAGTTCTTATTTCTTGCATACACGAATTTCGAGGCCTTCCTTTCCTTCTTCTTCCAGATGTTCAGAATTAGAAAAAATAGAAATACTGTCATACGAGAAAAAATTAATAATAGATATTCAGTAGTAGATTATATATAATAATAATAATAATAATAATAATAATAATAATAATAATAATAATAATAATAATAATCATAAAAATAATAACAAATGATATCAGCAATAAGTTAAATAACTTCACTAGTCCACCGCTGTGGTCTCGAGGTAGCGTGCTGCCTTCTCAGGCAGCGGGCCCGGGTTCGATTCCCAGTCGGGACAAGTTTCCTGGGTGATGGATTTTTCCTCACCTATAAGACAAATGTCAGAAAACTTTAAGGCCCAAACGGTCCTCGAACCTCATCTGGCCATCATTAACATATGAAGTTTAGCATTAAGGATTCTCATTGCGCATTATTACCATGGTCATCACCTATCATATATTATCGGAGCAGCGTAACTCTGCCTTACAGGCGCCCCAATCTCAGAAATTACAATAAGGACATGCCAGAAGAGAATACCAGTGTGTCAAAAATGACAACGTCGTGGCATAGGACAAAAAAATAACAGGAGTAATAAACAGTGTATTTAAATAACAAACAGAGTTGAAGAAAGCAAGAATTAAAATATGAATATTACCTTGGCGACTCGTACTCTTCTTTATATATCATGGACTATCAAAGTACCTCGATTTTTATACATGCTTTACGAACGCAGTTTATGTAGGAGCAAAGTCGGCTGTGACATATCCAACCGCGCACAGGCAGAACGCCGTGTGCCCGTTAGGTTATAAATGAATAACCCTGTATGTATGTATGTATGTATGTATGTATGTATGTATGTATGTATGTATGTATGTATGTATGTATGTATGTATGTATGTATATATATATATATATATATGTATATATATATATATATATATATGGGGCACGCCGTAGCGTAGTGGTTAAGGCACTGAGCTACAAGCCGGAGGGTCGAGGGTTCAAGTCCCGTTGGGGTCAGGATTTTTAAACTGACCCAAACCCTCTGGCGGCACTATGACCCTGGGGTCGACTCAGCCTCTAACTGAAATGAGTACCAGACGCTTGTTCTGGGGGTAAAGGCGGCCGTCACGCAGGGCTGACAACCCGGCTGACATAAAGGGCCGATTGTCCAGAAAAAGTGGGAGCCTTAACCTCCCACTTCCCAAGGGCCTCCGGGCCTGTTGTGGGATCAAAAAATATATATATATATATATATATATATGTGTGTGTGTGTGCCAGCATAATTCTAAACGTCTGGAGCAATTTTAACAAACATATATATATGGACATGTATGTATCTCACGCCTTAGCCCTGCAGTTAAAAGCATCATGCCTTGGCGCAGAACTACGGGACTACACTGATTCGAGTTCCCATGGATGAAACATTTTCTCATGTAATTTTGACCAGTATGGGACCGGTGTCTACCCAATATCGTGAGGAATTTGTGTTGCTACAATAAATAGCGGTTCCAGGTTCATAAAACCAGCTTATAACACGCTGACCACATATATCCCCAGCGGTAGTGACTGTAAAAGTTCAAAGGTAGGAGTTTCTAAGCCTGTCACACCATGTTGTTTTATATGCGTACGTACATTAAGGCTATCCGCTCTTAGAGCGATCCTCATCAAAACAAAACCACGTGACCTGCTCGCTTTTCATTGGTTATGGACACCGAGGTACGATGTAGAAGCAATAAGTACGCGAAAAAGTAGTTCCCTTCATTAAATTAAAAATACGTCTTCTGAACATACTTGTTACCGGTATTCTTCATGAATGAAAATAATATTCAGAGCATAGAAAATATTCTAAAATATTTCTAATCATTAATTACAACTTAAAATAGTTTATTGCATATGGATGATGCATTACAGTCATGCTTCAGTCTATTCGGTGCAACAAAATGACTGAAGGTGTTGTCTTCTGTTGCTGTGTCGTCATCTAAATTTTTAAAACATAAGTCTGGTAAACCTTTGACTAGTGGTCAAAAAAAGTTATTTTAAATGTATTTACGAGTTCAGTGAAAAACCTCACCAGTTTTCTTGTAATCTACCCCATTCAACGATCACATGTCTTATGCACTTCATACGTGCTCCCTGTCAATGTGACAGTAATTGTGGCGCGAATGGCGGAAATATACAACCGGAGTATAGGATCACTCTAAGAGCGGATAAGGTTTACGTGTTTATGCATCTATCTATGTGCCAACATAACTTAGGCCTAACGCTGAAACGTCTAGACGTAAAGTCTGAAGCAATTTCAACCAAACTTTGTACAATGTGGAAATCATAAGGGGGGTGGGAAGACTCGTAGGATGGTGAAAAGAGGGTGACAGGTAAAAATAATTTTAAAATGTTTATATTAATGTCGGAAGTATAGTTTTCGGGTTCATTAAACTGATTGTTAGCTGCATGGATGACATTTAAACCCAAATATGAGTTCTAGTTCACCCAGGGTGAAAATAAAACGTCCAAAATTACTGAAATTGGTATCGAATTCATAGTTCGCTAAACTGATTAGCGACAAGAAGACTGTGATATATAAATACCCGAGCAACGCTGGGTAATCAGTTAATAAAATTGCTAGCCTGAATATTATTTTTTTACTAATACCTCCAAGTTGTCTTTTATTACATTTCTGGTATTCCCTCCTGACATGGCAGAATTGTAACCCACTTTTTAAGTTGGGGCGCCTGCAAAGCGGAGTTAGTTACCACGATGACATAATGATTATGAAGCGCCAGGAGAGTCCTTAAGCTTTGGTCTATTATACAGCGTGTTACGTCCGACCTACAGCGCCGGCGCTTTATGCTCGGCGTGATATTGGTTTTACATGAGCGTAAATCCAAGGATTGTATTGTCAGTTATTCACTCGTTTTTTCTTTCTTTTTTTTTAAGTCAGCTGATTGATTATCCCGGGGTTCTCTACGATTATTGAGTATAGTTTCTGTATAAATCGAAAATGAACTCAAGTAATTCAACATTAACAAAGCTTTACCTTAATAAAACTAAGTTCATATCAACTTTTTTCATAAGTTGAACAATGCCGAATACTGTAACGTGCAATTTTTATATAGACTATCTAGCACCATGTATTAATATTTACTTATTTTATGTTGAGCTTTCTGTAGAGTTAATAAAGTGCAGACGATATAAAATATACACATAAAATAGCTGTATAGAAATAGTTCTAACTTTTCACATCAGATAGCATGCTATTAGAAATCCTCCTCATATCGTACAGAACTCGATGATCTGATACAAAATTAATTAACACGTTGCCGTTAAATTTGCTCAAGTTAGAAAATAAGCGCTGTTTTGTCGACATTTTGTCATAAAATCTTTTTTTTTAGCAATTACAACAATGAGTACGGATAATAGCTTCTGTATTCTTTGGGAAATTGCGTGCGGATTTCAAATACACAGCTCATCACGTAGAATTCTCGCGCCAGCGCTCAGTATTGTAGAGAAACCACATACATTCAAAAACAAGGTGAGCGATTACAACTTCTATTTGCGCTGGCGATTTGCGTCGTAGATAAACCTAGCTTTAAACTAACTTGACCTAAATCCAGACCATGAGCGACACAGGAATAATTTTCTTTAAGAAAACTTAAAATTACAGAAGAATATGGATTGAAGATATCTACAGAAAAAACCAAAATTATGGCATTTCAAGGTGTAGATCCTGTCAGAAGTAAAATTGTACTGGACAATAAAATTTTGGAGCAGGTGAATAATTTTACATATCTAGGATGCAATATCTCACATGAAGAAGAAAAAGGATGTAAATGCAAAAATATCTAAATTTTTAAGAATTTTAGGGTTAATAAATGCTATCTTCAAGCCACAGTTAGTCCAAAAGCATTCAAGACTAAAAGTGTATAAAACACTGGCTCTTCCAACTCTTTTGTATAGTAGCGAAGTATGGACGTTGAAACAGAAGGATATACAGAGACTTAGATCTGCTGAAATGAGATACCTTCGGAGGACTGCAGGATTTACACTACTAGATCACAAAAAAAAAAAAAGAATCTTAGAAGAATTACACATGGAACCTTTAGAAAACAAAATTTCTGATTATAAGTCAAGATGGATGCAACATGTTCATCGAATGGAAGATCACAGAATACCCAAACAAATGTTAAGATATCAACCTGCAGGAAGAAGAAGATCAGGACGTCCACTCAAAAGACTTTTGGATGGTGTTTCTCTTGAGGCCGAAACAGGTCAACAAATGGCCTAAATTCGTGAATGTACTATGATGATGATGATGATGATGAAAAAAATCTTGTGGTTTGACCGGCAATCGAACCGGGATCCCATGAACTGTAGTCAGATGCTCTGACCACTAGCCCATGATGCTGATCAAGAATGTTATTAAGAACACGTGTAATTTTATAATTATAATCGTGTTTTGTAGTAATAAGAATTCAAAAGATATGTTTTTGGATATGCATTGTTTTATGTTGAGAAACCTGAACAGATTTGATCATGAAGCGTGTAGAACCACTGTCTAGCGTATTCGTGAATATGAGGTAACGATGAAGTCTCCATGATGAAGCCGATATTTGTACACTCCTTATTCATGGTTCCGTTATTCGCGGGTTAAAAAATGGCGACACAGTTCCTTTATTCGCGGCTAAAAATGTCTTTGTTCGTGGATTCATTCGGTATATTAGAAGGATTAATATCCTTTATTAACGCATCGGCAACTTTTTTTATTGCAGGCAGATGCCCTGGCGGCTTTTACCCAGCAATTCAAACCAAATGAACAAATAAATAATATCAAAATAAAACAAATATTATTGTCACAATATAGGCCTAAAGTTTGTTGTTAAAAGCCGCCGCCGCCAAATTTCACTATGTTCACTATGTTCATTGATAAATGTCGCCCTCACCATGATCGGTGTTTTATTGTTTCAACTTGTCATTCGATGCATCAATTTTTATTGAACAACACATTTCTCATCTCCTCTGTTCCCAATTTATAATGTCGAATAAAAGGAAAGAAAAATTTGTCCCGAAGCGGAAAAAAAAGTAGTGTTGCCGCTTAAAATAAAAATATAAATGCTTGACCGTTTACGCGTTGGCGAGTTGTTTGCATCCATATCACGCTGTTTCTATGTTAATGAATCATCTGCACGATTCATCAAGAAATCCGAAGACAAAAGGAATTATAGGCCTATCGATGAATTCACAGATGCATATCAATCTGAATTGAAAGACCTTTTAAAAGTGGCAAAATACAAAAAAAAAAAACAGTACTTCGTTCTGTAAGCCCTTGCAAGCCTGGCAATAAAATAATTAATATAAATTGTTCAAAATCTCTCGTTAAATTAATTTTATTTTGATAATTTTTATTTTATTTTGTAACCTTGGAACGTATGCCCTATATACCCATACAAAGTACCATTCCATGTCCACGGTTTCTGTATTCGCGGCATATTTACGGAACGTATTCCCCGCGAATAAGGAGCTTTTACTGTATTTCAAGAAGATTTTAGCCTCGAATACTATTTTTGCATTACATCTCTTGTATTCACATTTTTTTGAGATTCATTGTTGAGTTGCAAAACTGTTTTGTTTTAACTGCGATTTTTAAGCTGACCATATTACCTTAAGTCGAAAACGGGACGTTGAGATGGTAAAAATGAGTCATGTTTATGCAAAATTTAGGACTCATAAAAGGGTTTGGGTACATTTTTTATTTATTTAACAGGTTTCACAATGTTTCACATTTTCCAGACCAACCAGCAGTCGGGAAATCTTCAGTGAAGTAAACCGGAATTTGTAACGCGACGTGCATCTGTCTTCCATTCAAATCAAAAGATAAATTCTTATTCAAGATACAAGGAAGCAGAGTTATATTGAAAACAAAATATGTGTCCGAAGAAGAAAGAGCCAAAGTTGAGAAAAAAAGCTAAGATTTTTGTACAAGAACTGGAAAAAAAAAAAAAAAAACGAAATAAAGTAAGCAAAGAAATTGCTGTCATTTACGAAAAAATCATACGATTAAAAAAATATGAATAATAGTATATTACGATGCGAGGTTGGAAAGTGGTTTTTACAGATTGAGGAAAAATGTTTAAAAACCGAGCTATAGCGAGGTTTTTAATTTACAAGATTCTGTAAAACACTTCACAAACGTGCGTTGTAGGCCTACATTATTTTTCGCGCGATGATATTTTGAAAATAATAAATAACAGTAAAATAATATCTTTGTTGGAAATATTTGCGTTCATTATAAACAATTACTAACGTTAACAGTGTGGGCAATGTTTATTAGTTGAAACAACAGGAGGCCTTGAGAACAATTATTGATAACATGGCCGCAAGTACGTATTTATTGTTTTATATTGTTTCAAATAAAGTTCAGTTGATTTAAAATGCAGTGATTTGTTTCGTATAATGTATATTAACACTACCTTTTGGATATTTTCTATGTATACATTGTACGTAGTGTACATAGAGGGCAGTGGATTTACTTCCTGCACGTGGGTGTAAATATAATATTACAGTATAGTTATTTAGGTTGGCAACCCCGAAATGTAGGAAGTTGAACTTTCAATCATGGTCGCCATTGCTGTAAGTACGACAAAACGCACTATCGCACAAAAAGTAATTTTAACGTGAGATTGTTTTATCGTAACGTTGTTCAAGTTCAAGTAATACATTTTTTCTTAATAAATTATTTTCTATTCTTATTTAAGACCTTACCATATCCTCATTAAACTGTTTAAAAACATTCAAAATATTTGTTTGTTTCCTTTGCAATCTCATATAGAGAAACAGAAGCGGCCATTTCAAACAATTGAATTTCTAACGTGTTCTACATTGCGCATGCGTAAGAATATAACAATGCGTATTTAATCTATCTAACTAACTCACTGGCACTATCGAACCCGTAGGTGCATGTCCGCGCGGACATAAGCTCTCCATACATCCCTATCCTGAGCCAATGCTTTCCAATCATCCCCTGTATAATCTACTTCCCTCAAATCATAGTTAATGTTATTTTCCACCTCATTCTTGGTCTACCAACTGGGTGTTTTCCCTCTGGTTTTCCTACAAGAAGCTTCCATGCACGCCATTTATTCCCCATTCGTGGCACATGTCCTGCTCATCGCAGTCTACGAGACTTAACATTTAATCTATTATTTTTTTAATTATAATATATATTTTAGGATTCTCTTATATAACTTATACAGAAATGTGCTAGATAATACATTCTTATTTTCTGTTTCGATTGTTAAGAGTGGGTACTACATTTTCTTATACGTTTAAATATGACCAATGAAAATGCAATCTTTGTTTACATTACAACTGGAACTTAGCTCGGAAGAGGTATAATAATTGCTAGCTTATCCGATTTGTATTATTCTTATTCAGGTTTTTCATATTCATTCGCCTTTTCCTCTGAAATCATTGTATCCTATATATCTGTCTATTGTTACTATCATTGTAAAAAATATGTTCCATCCTTCATCAAACATACGCTATACATTAGCATGTATGGAAAGTGCACTTTTAATTGCTATTGGTTGAGTGAGAAGGCTCATTATGCCAGCATAAATACAGCTTTATAAACAAGTTGAGTCTATTTCATCTTACCTCATAAAATGTAGTGTTCTTTTGAACATGTTTGAATACGCCTGCGTATCATCATTAGCTTGTCTTGAAACTATGACTATTCTTAACTAAACAAAGATATTGGAACCCTGAACTTCATGCATGATTTATAAATCTTAGTCTCTGTAATTCTAAGTTACGGTAATGATGTTTTCATTAATTTTCTAAAGAGATCCAGATTTTCAATTACATTCATAAAGTTTTATTTTTAAGAGGATAGAATTTGAATATAAAGCATTAATTGGATATAATAATAATAATAATAATAATAATAATAATAATAATAATAATAATAATAATCATCTGCATTCATGGATTAGGTCTGTTGACCCGTTCCGACTTCAGCCCATCTCTTTCTAGGTCTGCCCACATCTCGGGTGTCTTTAGGTTTGTATTTTGTTATTTGTTTTGGATATCTATCTTCATTCATTCTGTCTATGTGTTGCTGCCATTTTTGTCTATATGTATCTATTTTATCAGTTATTGCAAATATTTCAAGTTCCTGTCTTATTTCTGTGTTCTTGATTCTGTCTTCCTTAGTGCACCCTTTAACAGATCTCAAAAATTGCATTTCTGCCGCCGTTATCCTACTTAGATCTTGTTTTTTATGTATCCAGGCTTCTGATCCATAGAACAGTACCGGTACTGCCAACATTTTATAAAATTTCAATTGGGTCTCTCTTGTTGTTTTGTTATTTAGTGATCGTTTTATCGTACCACATATTCCCTGGAATTTTGCTATTTTATTATTTATATCATTATCATAATTAAATGAAATGTCACATCCTAGATAATTGAGATGGTTCACCTGTAACAGAGTGGAACCCTTGATAGAGGTCCACTCCAGGGAGTAGGCGCCCCTGCCCTTTTGTGAGCTCCAGGTCCCACTCGCCCAGTGGGTAGTACCTGGGTAGGGCCCCGTCCACAGGGTTACGTGGGGAGAAGAGAAGTCCCCAAAGCCGTAGTGAAGGCAACCTCTCTAGGAGACGAACACTCCGAAATTCCAGTTCCCTGCCCTCCAGGAAGAGGAGTTTGGCTAGAGGCTGGTAACTTCTACTAGTAAAAAATAACTTACTCATAAACTTCAGCAGAAGAAAAGCCGGATTGATAAACCTAATAATAATAATAATAATAATAATAATAATAATAATAATAATAATAATAATAATAATAATAATACAGGAAGAACATCTATTTATCTTTCTGATTATTGTGATACTCTTTTTACTGACCTAAATACTGTTCTTGCCCAAAGACTTCAACGTGTTCATAATTCTTGCATACGTTTTATTGCGGTATATGCAGATTTGATCACGTTACACCATCCCTGGAACAATTGTCATGGCTTCGTCTACAAGATCGTAGAACCATCCATTCCCTATGCCTTCTCTATAAAATATTACACACATTATTACCTTATTTATCACACCGCTTCACTAGACTCTCTGATACACATAAATTAGATACCCGATCTCTTCAGCACATTGTCCTTTATATCCCTCCTCATCACGCTGCTTATTATTCGAAATATTTTACAATTTCTCTTGCTAGGACATGGAATTTCCTTCCACCCTATGTCAGAGACTGCCAAACTTTACAATCTTTCGGATACAAATTAAAAATAAAATTATTAACAGAAACAACTCACTAATATTACTTTTTAAAAATTAATAATTTGTTTTATTCATTAATTAATAAAAATAGTTTTAATATTTGTTAATATATTTAGCTAATACCTTGTATAAAAAGAGATAGATTAATTCATCACAGTTTATTACTTTCGTTATATTTTTTTCTTTTCTTTTTATGTATAGTAGATTCGAGCTGTTATTCCTTTCTTTATTCATTCTATCATTAATTTAATTTTAATTGTATTTAATTTTATCGTATTATTAGACATTATTTTCATTATTATTCAATTTGACAGATAATTGATTGTTTAATATGACTATTATTGTAATTTTTTTGTATTTATATGTAACATATGTTTGTCCTGGTGAGTGGAAGAGAAGGGCACATGGCCTTAACTCCACAAGGCTAAATAAATCTATAAATCTATTCTATTTTGGAAAGCTGATGATGATAAGCAGGCATATTGACACATGTTCAAATAGAATTCAAGATTTTATGAAGTAAGATGAAACAGAATCACCTCATTTATTAAGAAGAACCTCATAATGTTTCTCACTATTATAATTTATTAATAAACAAAGTTTTGTGTTGTTACTGCCATCAATAAAATTTTGAAGAAGTGGCTGGATTTAATATCTAGGAACAATGCTTACAAATAGGAATCAGATGCACAAAAAAATTAAATATAGGCTCAATTCTGGAGATGCCTGCTATTATACATTACAGCGGCTCTTATCCCAACTCATTAAAAATACTGAAAATATATAAAACTGTTATTCTCCCAGTTGTATTATATGGATGCGAAACAGTGACTCTTACTTTAAGGGAGGAAAGAAGATTACGAGTATTTGAGAATAAAGACCTTAGGGAAAATTTTGGACCAAAGAGAGAAGAACAGACAGATGAATTGAGAAAACTACGTAACAGTGAGATACATGGTCTTTATAGGAAGCCATATATAATAAGAACAGTTAAGTCTGATAGACTGCGATGGGCAAGATACATGGCACAAATAAGGAATGAAAGACGTGCATGGAAGCTTCTTGTAGGAAAACCAGATGGAAAACGCCCAGTTGATAGACCAAGAATGAAGTGTAGGATAACATTATCCATGATTTGAGGAGGTAGATTATACAGGGGATGATTTGAAAACATTAGCTCAGGATAGGGATGTATGGAGAGCTTATGTCCGATAGAGTCAGTTAGTTATTATTACTATCAACTTCATCATTATTAGTAATATAAAACATACTAAATTAACACTTCAGCACGGCTTAGTATAAATTATTACCTTTACAGGATTATAAAGAAATAAGATTAAAAATTATATACGGTAACCTGCAATTTTTCATAGGACTTATTACCTAAAGCGTTAATATATGTTGGTAAACGCGCATATAGCCTACACTTCAATAATAAATGTTGAATTGTGTGCGCACGCAGAGCGCGGCGTGTCACTTCGCGAAATCACCTCACAATGTTCCACTCCCCCTTCTAGAGCAATCATTTCTCTTCTCTCTATGAAAATCTCGTTGCCAAACTATGACACACAACTAAGTATCGCTGCAGCATATAATGTGAACTTTTTTCAAAACCCACACCTTCTCAGCCCAACGTACGCTGTCCAAAAAGTCGCTATAAACGATGAGACAATTTAGATAAATTTCAATTAAAATTCTAAAGGTAAAGTGATCCCACTACAGGCCTCAGGAGGCCTTTGGGGCAGTAGGAGGTTAAGGCTCCCACTTTTTCTTGACAATCGGCACTTGATGTCAGCCGGGTTGTCAGCCCTGCGTGACGGCCGCCTTTACCCCAGAACAAACGTCTGGTACTCATTTCAGTTAGAGGCTGAGTCGACCCCAGGGCCATAGTGCCGCCAGAAGGTTTTTTGGGTCAGTTTAAAAATCCTGACCCCACCGGGACTCGAACCCTCGACCTTCCAGCTTGTAGCGCAGTGCCTTAACCACTACGCTACGGCGTGCCCCCAATTAAAATTCTAGTCCCCTTAAAATAAGACTTTATTATGTGCTTCTGTAAACATTTCTTCGCATTTGTCACAAAAAATTATTTACACCCGGTAGTTGTAGTCACTCTATGCACAGCACGTCACATGTTTCGTCTTCAATCAGAAGATTTTCAGTCGTTGGCTGCTCCTACCACACTACATCGGTAAAATACATAAACAAGGTCTCTCATTTTACCATTTTACTTAATTTTGGCTATTTTATCGTGTAGAATGCTGCATTCGCAACAAACTTACCACACACACACACATACATATATATATTTATTTTTCCGCCTTTTAACCGTTTTAGCTGCTTTTATCGTGTAAGGCTGCATTGGTAATTAATTTTATATATATATTTCTCTCTCTCTCTCTCTCTCTCTCTCTCTCTCTCTCTCTCTCTCTCTCTCTCCTCCCTCTCTCTCTCTCTCTTTATCTATGATGGCTGCCTTTATTATCTAGGGGTTGCATTGGTAATAAACGTAAAAATAATATATCTCTTTACCCCATTTTGGCTGATTTATCGTGTAGGGGCTGCATTGGTAACAAAAGTAAACATATTCTCTCTTTTTACTCCATTTTGGCTGATTGTATCATGTAAAATGCTGTATTGGTAACAAATATACAAATATATATTTTTAACTCCATTTTTGCTGTTTTTACCATGTAGGGGCTGCATTGGTAACAAACGTAAAACTATTCTCTCTTTCAACCGCATTCATTGTCAAACAAAACAACAGTTGAAATATTTATCTTCTTGAAATGTGTCCATGTTCTCTCAGCGTCGATTCATCGGGAAGACGATATTTGTATACAATATTTCTGTAGAAACCACATGAAGCTTTCATAGTTGAGTTTTCTCAAAGGAATGTTGCAGAAGTCATGATACCGTACTACAGGGATCTTTCATGAATTCAGAAGTGTTCAGGGATAAAGTTCAAATGCAACAGAGTTCTGGAATAATAAAACTTGCCTGTCTCTAATTCAGACTGATAATTTAAAAGATGATGATGATGATGACAATAATAATAATAATAATAATAATAATAATAATAATAATAATAATAATAATAAAATAATAATAATTTATTTAAGCTGGCGGAGTTAACACCTTAATGCCTTCTCTTCCACTCAACTAACGAATAATACAATCATACAAAAATTGCATACTTATTACTATTTTAAAATATTATTAAAATATAGACTGAACGAAAGACAATGGGGACGTGGTCTAATATTAGCTAATACTGACAAAACACGGAATAAAATAAAATAATATAAAATAAAATAAGTGAAGCTTTCTGAATGAATAGTTTTCGTCTAGTGGTCGAAATTCGACCGTAAATAACTCGTCACCGCACGTATTACCTCACTTTATATTATACTATGGTCTAGAGATAGCGTGCTGCCTTGTCACGCAGCGGGCCCAGGTTCGATTCCCGGTCGGGAGAGGCTCCTGGGTGAGGTTTTTTCGGGTTTTTTCCTCGCCTGTAAGACAAATGTCTGGAAGTTTAGGGTCCAACAGTCCTCGAAAATCATCCGGCCATCATCCTTACATTATCATCATCATCCTTCACCGGTGTGGAAAGCAACGGGAAGCTACCACACCTACAATTCCCTAGTAAAGCTGCAAAGCATAGCATGAAAATGCTATGATTGCAGTGAAAGACCTGCCCTAGGACAGAACACCATAGAATAAATTTGTTTTAAAAAAGGAATCGATCGTCGGACGTCCGAAGGTTTCAGATATGTGACTGGCGACGGATGACATGTTGGGCGTAAGTCATATTACAGTATTTATAAAAAAGGGGTGGGGGCTCGTAGTATTAGAAGTATAATGAACTTCAATTTTAAACATTGATAAAACAAGCCATAAACATTAGAATACCTATTAGAAAAAAAACTATACGTGTTGCTTAGGCTTAATAAAGTAAAA
The DNA here is from genome assembly GCA_030220185.1 of Diploptera punctata. Taxonomy (NCBI): domain Eukaryota; kingdom Metazoa; phylum Arthropoda; class Insecta; order Blattodea; family Blaberidae; genus Diploptera; species Diploptera punctata. The sequence goes on from JASPKZ010007441.1 coordinate 703,811, forward strand.
TGTATCAATATATATTTTATACACTACCATTTTCTTACTTATTTAGTTTACTCTAATTACAAATAATTTTAAGTTTTGTCAATATTGTTTTTTTCACTCTTGTAAGATGCTTTAATATTGACCCAGTCTCTGCTATAGTCGGTTCAGTCATTTAGTTTACAGGCGCTTTGATTTATGGTTAGGTAGGTCTATTTTGCACGCGTAAGTATTTAGCACATCAAGTTGCGTTGGCACGTTTTATTCACTAGAATACGTTTTTACCAATTAAAGATACTCCAAAGGATAAAAGTTGCAACACTGTTAAGATTATATCCATGTGGAGTAGGCATGGAAACGTCATTTAAAAATGTGAAGACATTATTGGCAGAGAACTGTTTTCAGTTTTTGGTAATTGGAGCGGCGTCTTAGAAGCCTCTATCAATAACTACCTGTACGTAACAATGTATTTTGTAAACCAGAGAGAAACAGTTGCCCTTGATGCTGCCTATAAACTAAATGATTGAACCGACTATATATTATCTTCTGGACAAAGTCCTTGTCCTGGAAAACAGTTCCCTTTAGATCGTTATGCCCGTCTCCGTAATTAGCTCGGCCACGAAATAAAACGTATGTAAATTCGTGGTCTGAACCTACTATTTTAGTCATGTTGAAAACAGACACAAGGTATGGGTGCTGAAGTTCAAAATGAAAATTGCAGACACTTGACAATTTCTTTCAAAACTCTCTGTTTCGCTGGCCAAGTCAAACAATGGATATCTACCTGCTTCACTTGTTATTAATACTAAAACACACCCAATTCCACTGCCTCAAAGGAGTTTACAAGGCAATTCTAAAGTAGTTTCGCGGTTCAAGGGTCCATAGAACAGAACCATACCTAGCGGTAACATTTGTGTCAAAGAATAACTCTATCCAAGTTTCGCACACATCTGCAGATGTCCCATATGTCTTCCGTATGTGATGCGGCAGACAATGGGCCGTATGAATAAAATTGAAGGTTTTGCTTGTGAGCACAAGGTAGAGGTAGCAAAAGGTAGAAGTATAAGCATGTGCTTTGAATAACATGAATAACCTTTACCTTACACATCTACCTTTTTCTTCTAAATAAGAAGCTCGTGCTTCTAAACTCCTAGTCGAGCAGCCGCGCGTTTCGTAAATGAATCATCAGCATTTTATACTACCTGAGTGCTTGTTTATGTTTTCATCATCTTCATCCGGTGTCATGGCAGCTGCCGCCGTCTTCCGGAAACCAAACGCCATTCCTCTCTATCCATCCATTGATCTTCCTCCATTCCTCTGATATTCATAGCTGCTTGTACCCCTTCTATCTAATTTTTCTTCGGTCTTCCTCTCTTCCTCCTTTCCATTGGGATCCATTCCATAACAATTTTTGGCAATCTTTGCTCTGGCATTCGTTTGACATGACCATACCACTGCAATCTTTTCTTTTCTATGATGTCCGGCTCCTCTTGTACACCCATAATTTCCCTTATTTCTTTATTTCGTATTCTATCCATTCTAGATTTTCCAGCTGATCTTCTTAAAACATCCATTTCTGTACTTAAAATTCTTTTCATTCCCTGGTAGGAATTTGCCAGACTTCAGCACCATATGTTAAAATGCTCTGAATTATGGTTTGATATATTTGTAATTTTCTATTTTTTGTAATATTTTTGCTCCACCAAACAGTGTTTAAAGCATTTATTGCTTGTTTTGTTTGTGCGATTCTGTTTATGTTTTCATTCTTTAAAAGCGAAGTATTTGTGCTGACTCCACAATTTTCAATGAATCATCAGCATTCTTTACTACCTGAGTGCTTGTTTATGTTTTCATTCTTTAAAAGCAAAGCATTTGTGCTCACTCCACAATTTTCAATCAAAACAGATCATAACCACGCTACTTTTATTTCCGCTCTCTCAGTGCAGTCTAAACTATACATGTAGTGCGATTTGTAAAAATGGCCTTTTCTGTTTCGGATGCAAGAAATAGTTCAAAGACTGTTAAAAATCAATGGCATTTTTAGTTACTTCTCAAGGAAAATATCCACAATTATTACAAAAGTCGCAAATTCCGGAACAAAAAAGAAGAAAAACATATAAGCAATTCAGGAAATCATTAAATTATTTAAATTTAATTTTGGCACGCCGATAAATTCAAATCAGTTGCTAAAGAAAATTAACAATATGAAAACTAGAACTCCAAGCGCGACAGGCCTAGAAGGCCCTTGGCCTACCAGTCGGCTGCTAGCCTCACGTTCACATGTGTTAATCATCACAGAGGTAGGCGATTATAAGCCAGTGTAGGAGTGACGTGATTAGCATGTCGGGTCCTCCAGCCATATAAAAACTAGGCTGAAGAAAAGACATATGAACAAAAGGAAAAAACCAATCTTTTTTCGCGTCCTCCTCTTATAATTTTCCCTTTAGTGAAATGTTCTTCTCCTTCGTTGTATCTTCATCATCATTGCCTCAATCATCAATATTGATGAACGCCTATTTATTCTCCTAAACCAGTTTGAAACCCTTGATCGGCCATGAACCAAAAAAATACCTTCATTCTATCTTCAGAGAATAGCGCACCACCTCTTCTATCTTCTGTTTTTGGCAAAAAGTGGGAGCAACCCATTTAACATTTTCCTCGTTGAACCTCTCTAATGAATTATACTCTTCCTCAGGAGGACACCGACGTGGTTTATAACACTTCTTACGGAGTACGGGGACTACTAGTTGAGCCACGTCTGTATTTTGTGATGATGAGTCTGCTATCGACCAGACTTCAATTTTTTGAAGCATGTGCTTCTTAAAAGAAGCAAAAGGTTCACTTTATTCATAGAGTTTTTCTAATTTTGTAGCACATGCTTCAAAGGTCGAGCTCGTGCTTCTTCCATGGAAGCAGATGCTTTTTTGTCGATGCGTCACCGCGAGTAAAAAATTATGATTCATACTTTATTCATAAACTCTGAAGGATATGCTTCAAAATAGTGAAGTAAAAGCATTTGCTCCACTTTATTCATACCGGCCATTATTCCTGTAGATCACTTATTCTCAAGCGCGTGTCAACACCTGAATGCCACGTTTGATTAACTGCCATGACTGCTATAAAATGTATAAGTTACTCTACAAACTAATCATCCCGTCATATCTTTGACCACGAAACCTCGAAAATATGTTCTATTTTAATGTTCCTTGAGTATACAGGATGTTTCAGAATAAGTATTGAAGACTTCTAGGGATTGTAGAGGGGACTTAGTAGATCAAGTTTTGATAAGGAACCCACGCCCGGAAACGTACAATATTTATGTAAAATAGGTTTGAAGATCGAAACACAATGGGCTGATACCGTGTCTCTTGTGTTTCAGAATAAGTAGGCCTACTACAGATTACTAGAGGTTGTACTACAAGTGTGGTTCAACGTGGCGACCCTGTTGTTCGTTGCACAAAGTGTACTTTCTATGCATGTTTTCATACACACGCCCCACAGGATCTGGTGTGTGCTCAATAATGTCTGCTGCCGTTGCCGTCAGAATTCGTGCAAGATCTTCCAACTCGACAGGTAACTCGCTTCCAGCTCCAGGGCGCGACAGATCTACAAAGCCTACCAGACGATTGTTGGCCTCACATCCTTACTTACTTACTTACTTACTCACTGGCACTATCGAACCCGTAGGTTCATGGCCGCACGGACATAAGCTCTCCATACATCCCTATCCTGAGCTAATGCTTTCCAATCATTCCCTGTATAATCTACTTCCCTCAAATCATAGTTAATGTTGTTCTCCCACCTCATTCTTGGTCTACCAACTGGGCGTTTTCCTTCTGGCTTTCCTACAAGAAGTTTCCATGCACGTCTTTCATTCCCCATACGCGCAACATGTCCTGCCCATCGCAGTCTACGGGACTTAACTGTTCTTATTATATCTGGCTTCCTATAAAGACCGTGTAGTTCATTGTTATGTAGTCTTCTCCATTCACCTGTCTGTTCATCTCTCTTTGGTCCAAAAATTTTCCTAAGAACTTTATTCTCAAATACTCGTAATCTCCTTTCCTCCCTTAAAGTAAGAGTCCATGTTTCGCACCCATATAATATAACTGGTAGAATAATAGTTTTATATATTTTCAGCTTAACGTTTTTTGAAAGGAGTTGGGACATCAAAAGCCTCTGCAATGCATAATAGCACGCATTTCCAGAATTGAGCCTATGTTTAATTTCTTTGTGCATCTCATTCCTATTTGTGATTATTGTTCCTAGGTATTTGAATTCAGCCAATTCCTCAAAATTTCCCTCATTTGTCATTAGCTGTCCATTTCCATTATATAATGTATTTCTACGTGTGACCATATATTTAGTTTTACTGATATTTACTTCCAGTCCTAATTTCTTAGTGTTACTCAATAGTGTGTGCATGTTGGCCTTTAGTATCTCCTCGCTATCGGCCAGTAGTACTACATCATCAGCATAAACTAACAGCTTATTAATACCATTCAGTTGTAAGCCTTCCTCATTCTCTAAAGATTTAATGGCATGCTCTAGTACAAAATTAAATAGTAGAGGAGATAGTGCATCTCCTTGCTTCAACCCATTCTGGATTTCAAAAGTGTCTTGAAAACTGTTTACCTACACGCACCCTACTCGTTGAGCCATTTAGACACATTCGTATAAGTCTAACTAACTTTTTAGGAATTCCGAACTCCAGCAGGATACTATATAACTTCTCCCTCTTAATTGAATCATATGCTTTTTGGAAGTCTATGTATAGTTGATGTACAGTACCATTATATTCCCATTTCTTTTCTAAAATCTGTCTTATACTAAAAATCTGATCTGTTGTAGACCTGTTTCTTCTAAATGCACATTGATGATCTCCTAGAATGTCATCAATATAGGGAGTAAGTCTGCTTACTAATATATTTGTTAGAATTTTGTACGAAGTTGAAAGTAATGAGATGCCCCTATAGTTGTTGCAATCAGTTTTTATCTCCTTTCTTATAAATTGGTATGATAATTGACTCCTTCCATTCATCTGGAAGAGCTTCTTTTTCCCAAATCATACTAAGCAAACAGCGTATCTTGTCCATCAATTTTTCTCTCCCCTGATTTTATCAGTTCTGCTGGGATCTCATCTGAACCTGATGCTTTATACATCTTCAATTTTTCAATTGCCATTTCAACCTCTAATGCACTTGGCTCTACGACTAGCATTTCTGCTGTCTGTAACTTATCCTCCTCAATGTCCTGTTCTGTATGTACATTAATAGCTGATTAAAATAACTTTTCCATCTATTTAATATACTCTTGGAATCTGCAATCATATCCCCATTTTCATTCCGAATTATGTTTGTTCTAGCCTGAAACCCTTTCTTCTCTATACTAATTCCCTGATATAATTCTCTAATGTTCCTATTTTTTGCATTCATTTCAAGATCATTAATCTTCTCTCTCAAATATTCCCTCTTTTTACTCTTTAGTAACTTGGTGGTTTCCCGTCTAACACTACCCAATTGCTCTAAATTTACTTCATTTGGCCTCACATCCACATATATTAATCACAAGGTGGACTATCATCCAGCCAATATAGGGACGACGTTGTTATCAGCATGTCGGTTTTACGAGATTCGCTCTCTCCCTATATATCAAGTGACGAATCAATCGTTACAGCTGGTTTTCATCATGCTAGATGACACCTCTCCCATATCCCATTTTGGCCGATTTTCCATGATAAGATGTTTTCTTCCATTGAGACTCGAATCGGCGCCCTTGTCCCATAGCTCTACGCCAAAGTATGATGCCTTAGACCGATAGACTATGGCGTGACACATTCATACTAAATATGATACTAACAAGGGAACTGTCAACCATTGCATGCCCAAATCTACATTCAAATATCTCCCAGAGAAGCGTTGTGATGTGTACTAAGGCCGTGTCCAAAAAATTATCTGCCGTTTTTAACTGCAAAGTATTAAAATCCAGCACCAAAGCCCTCATTTAATCTTTACAGAAGTAATACAAAATCTGAATAGGTAGCCTACATAACCTTTACTACCTGTCATCCACGCCGCATCCCTCCTCACTCCATTCCTCTCTTACTCAGGCAGGGAGTCCACCTTGTTCGTGCAGTGGGATACCATTGCTGGATTCTAGCCTCGACTTCTGTGCATTTAAGTTAAAAACAGCAGATATATATATATATATATATATATATATATATATATATACACATTTTTTTTTTTTTGTGGACACGGCTTTGGTACATCACAAAGGTTCTCTGGGAGAAATTTCAAGGTAGGTTTCGGCATGCAATTGTTGAAAGTTCCCTTGTAAGCTTGAAGAGTGCTTAAATATGCAGGTATATGCCTAATAAAAACCTTACCGTTTTCATCAGAATGCTTGGAATTGATGGAGATCTTATGTCCGCACGGCCATGAACCTACAGGTTCGATAGAGCCAGTGAGTTAGTTATGCTTGCAATTGAGTTCAAATTAGTCGCAAACCTACAGACGGGGAAAAAAATGTAACATGTCATAGAGATATGCCCATATGTATGCCTTATTTCGTATTTGGATAAAAAAAAATGCCGAGATAAGGTGTAGAATTTAATATCCCTATGAAAATGCACACTATCATTATTAAATAAGATTTGTATCCAAAAATAATTATTTGACGAAAAATACACTTCTGATGAGTATTTAGTGTTGCAATTAAAGTCGCAGTTGCTGTATCGCGCGAATCAGACATTTTCACTATTAGTGAAGCGGTTTCCATGTTCGCCTCTATTTCCGAGGTTTGCGTGTTCAAACTTGTCTGAGGTCTATAGATTTTTAACGGTGTAGTAATACGCAGCCGCGGTAACCTGTCAGATTTACTGCCTGTATAAGAACATCAGTACTGAAAAAATGGCCTCTTGAGTTAAATTTGTCGGCGCTTTCATGTCCAGATTTGAATTGCAAAGTTAATGATCTTTTGGTTAAATGACTTAATTAAATTAAATAAAAAACTAAAAAATTCAAATCCTCATCACAGAGGTGGAATGTCATCAACCAAAATAGGAGTAACATGTGTTCAGCATGTCAGGTATCCCAAGCATTATACTTGGTTTTCTCAACCTTAGGCCGCTACTTATTATAACTGAAACTAACTCACTTGCACTATCGAACCCATAGGTTCATGGTCGCGCGGACATAAGCTCACCATGCATCCCTATCCTGAGGTATTTCCCAATCATCCCTTGTATAATATAGTTCCCACAAATCACGGTTAATGTAATTCTCCCATCTCACTCTTCGTCTATCAAGTGGGCCTTTTCCCTCAAGTTTTCCTACAAGAACCTCCATGCCTCTCTTTCATTCCTCATTCGTAACACATGTCCTGCGCATCGCAGTCCTACGAGACTTAACTGTTCTTATTATAGCTGGTTTCTTATAAATATCGTATAGCTCACTGTTATGTAAGTCTTCTCCATTCACCTGTCTATTTACATCTGTTTGGTCCAAAAATGTTTCTAAGAATTTTAGGCCTATTCTCAAATACTCATAATCTCTTGTCCTCCCTTAAAAAAGAGTCCATGATTCGCATCCATATAACTGGGAGAAATAAAGTTTTATATATCTTCAGTTTAACGTTTTTGAGAGACCGCTATTTATTGTAGCTACCCAAATTCCTCAAAATACTGAGTGGGCACCTGTCCCATATTGGCTGAAATTCCATGAGAAAATTTCTTTCTCCATTGGAACCGAACCAGCGCAAGTCCCGTAGCTCTGCATCATACCTTAACCATTCGACTACGTAGCAAGACTTCAGCTCATTTTAAAAAATATCTAACTTTTATTGCAACGATAATTTTAGACTCGATGAAGATTTGTAAGTTTTTTTCGTGAGAACAAGCTGAACAGCTTCCTTCGGAAAACGTTTGTTTTAGTCCTCTCTATCATCCCTAGAAGTTGTGTTGCATTTCACTGAATCACTTATTTCGAAATCGTAACATGATACTTTTTTTTAATTTTGATTTTCTCCGCCATGTTGCTTTCTTTCTGTTAGCACATCATATATATACTACAGTGTTCTGCTCCCGGAGTGGAAGGTTTGACAGAGAAGCATGTTGGTTTCATTTTATAAAGTTCAGTAATAGAGGAAATAGCAGTAAATTACTGAAGAGGCGTGAGCTACTGTATTCGCAGCAACACTTGTGTTTGTTGGGATTTCTTTGCTGTCAAGTAACATAATAGTATATTGCGATACAAGTGAGGTAAGCACTTGTTACTGATCGGGAAAACGTTTTTTTTTTTTTTTTTTTTTTTTTTTTTTTTTTCAATTTTCGAGATCTGTTACGTGCTTACCTCATGTGTATTGCATACTATTTTTTGGTCGATATGACTAATTTCTATTAAATATAGTAATAAATGAATTAAAATATTGGTTGGATGTAAATGACTTCTATGAGAAAGAAACATTTGGTGATCGTTGCTATGTGTAGCTTTTCATTTGTTTTATTATAAGCAAAGGATTGTTGGCTGTGGAGACATTTTTATATGTAGTACCGTCATTAGAATCTGTTTGATAATTTTATTATGGAAGGTGTCATGGTAGATGATAGAGAAACTGAAGAAGCCTGGAGAGTGGGATGTTCTGCATTAATTCCAGGAAAGTCTAAAGAAATAACCTATAATGTTGGTTATAATATATAGTTTTATGCGTTTCATTTTTTCTCCACTAGGTTGCATTCTTACAATATAACAATCCTATTTGACAATAAATAATACGATCCAGTTGCAGTGGATAAACAAAAGAAACATAACCACACATTTGATTTGTTTTCAAACATCACAGTTTACTTTAAGTGTACAAATATTTTAATATAACTGTATTTAAATAATATTTTTGAGTAAACAGCTTAATTTTATTCGTTAAATAGTCTTAACAAATGCCACTCTCGATTTCCAAACTCTCTATATAAATTCACTCATCACTTCTGACTCGTGAACTTATCGATGATTTGGAAATCACTCGTGACATTGCTTAATAATAAAGATATGCAGTGAAATAAGGATGTTACAGTCATCATACAAAACAATGACAAAGTACTAATACTTAATTCTCAAAGCTAGAAAAATAGATTATTATCGTACTAATCTATAAGAAAGGAGATAAAACTGATTGGAACAACTACAGGGGCATCTCATTACTCTCAACTTCGTACAAAATTCTAACAACTATATTGATAAGCTGGGAGATCATCAATGTGGATTTAAAAAAAAAACAAGTCTACAACAGAACAGGTTGTTAGTATAAGACAGATTTTAGAAAAAAATGGGAATACAATGGCACTGTACATCAACTGTACGTAGACTTCTAAAAGGCATACGATTCAATTAAGAGGGAGAAGTTATATAGTATCCTGCTGGAGTTCGAAATTCCTAAAAAGTTAGACTTATTCCAATGTGTCTAAATAACACAAAGAGTAGGATGCGTGTAGGCTTTTTTTTTTCGGATACCTATGAAATTCACAGTGAGTTAAAGCAAGGAGATGCACTATCTCCTATACAATTCAATTTCGTACCAGAGCATGCCATCAAATCTTTAGTCGATGAAGAAGGCCAACAACTCAACGGTGTTAAAAATCTGTTACTTTATGCTGATGATGTAGTATTAATAAACGATAGCGAGGAGATACTAAGGACCAATGTGCACACTCTATTGAGTAATACTGAGAAATTGGGACTGGAAGTAAACATCAATAAAATTAAATATACAGGGTGGACCGCTCGAATGGACCTAATTTCAATTGCTTGTTACTGGCAAACGGTTGAAGATAGAAACTTAAAACAATGTTCATATTACAGAAAAACTCACCAAGTTTTGATATCCAGATCACCACATCTCTATATGAGCCCCAGCAGTCACTGTGACGATATCAAAGCGATGAACAATTTCTTGCCAAGTACGTTGGAGTATGTCTTCTGGAATGTTCTCAATAGCCTCTATGATGCGCTCACGAAGATCACGAAGGTCTTTGACTGGGGTGGTGTAAACTTTATCTTTGACATAGCCCCAGAGAAAGAAATCCAGTGGTGTTAAATCGGGAGATCTCGGGGGCCACGCGATTGGTCCTCCCCTACCAATCCAACGGCCAGGGAAAATGTTGTCCAAAGTCGTACGAACTTCATTGGACCAGTGGGGAGGAGCACCATCTTGCTGGAAAACGATGTTAGGCTGCAGTTGTTCAATTTGTGGAAAGAAGAACTGCTCCAGCATGTCAAGATATGTGGTACCACGAACAGTTTTCTCGGCGAAGAAAAAAACGGTCCAATGACCTTATTATGTGACAAACTGCACCAAACATTCATCTTCGGACTATCACGAACATGCTCTTGAATAGCGTGAGGATTCTCCGATCCCCAGATCCGCACATTATGCCGGTTTACCTTGCCTGACAAATGGAAAGTGGCTTCGTCCGAGAAGAAAATCTTGGTCATGAAGTCAGGATCAGCGCCGAGACGGTCCAGCATCGTATTGGCGAATTCCACTCGTTTCGGCATGTCATTCGGCTCCAGACGTTGCACTAACTGCACTTTATATGCGTGCAGTTTGAGGCGTTTGTGGACAATCCGTTGTAATGTCGATTTTGGTATTTGAAGTTCCCGCGAAGCTCTTCTTAATGACTTCCGGGGGCTTCGCTCAAATGCGGCTGGAACATTTGCTACCATTTCATCGGATGCTCTGCGACCACCACCATGCTTCTTCAACACAGATCCTGTAGCTAATAATGTATCACGCCACTTCTTTATGCTTCTAGCAGTTGGAGCATCACGGTTAAACACACGCCGGAACTCCCTTTGAACTCTAATGATTGATTTAAACTCCGCATACCACAAAACAGCTTGCGCTTTCATCTGCGGAGTCGCCATTTTCACAAACAATTAAATCTAAGAACGAGAAACGTATCTTTGTGCCATCTACCGACAGGATTCGAAACTTGGTGAGTTTTTCTGTACTATGAACGTTGTTTTAAGTTTCTATCTTCAACCGTTTGCCAGTAACAAGCAATTGAAATTAGGTCCATTCGAGCGGTCCACCCTGTATGTTCACACATAAAAATACATTATATAATGGAAATGGATAGCTATTGAATAATGAGGGAAATTTTGAAGTGACTGAATTCAAATGGACTACCTCCGAGCACGACAGGCCTAGAAGGCCCTTGGCCTACCAGCCGGCTGTTGGCCTCATGTCCACATATGTTAATATGTTAATCACAGAGGTAGACAATCATAAGCCAGCGTAGGGGTGACATGTGGTCAGCATGTCGGGTCCACCAGCCGTTATAGCTGGTCTTCTCAATCTGGAGTAGCTACTTATTGTAGCTACCCACATGCCTCACGATGCTGGATGGCCACCGGTCCCACACTGGCCGAAATTCCATGAGAAAATTTCTTCCCCCATGGAAACTTGAATCAGCGCAAGTGCCGTAGCTCTGCGCCAAGGCATCTTGCCTTAACCACTCGGCTACGGCGCAAATAGGAACAATAATTCAATAATTGGAAACATAAATGTGGTGCACAGAGACATTTAACATAGGCTCAATTCTGGAAATGCATGCTATTATGCATTACAGGAACTCTTGCCGTCCCAACTTCTCTAAAAAACATTAAACTGAATATATACATAAGAAATGTTATTCTCCCTGTCAATGTTAAACATTGACTCTTACTTTAAGGGAGGAGAAAAGATTACGAGTATTTGAGAATACAATTCTTAGATAGACAGGTGAATGGACAAGGCTACATAACAGTGAGCTGCATGATCTTTATAGGAAACCAGATATAATAAGAATTGCTAAGTCTCGTAGACTGCGATGGCCAGGACATGTGGGACGAATGGGGTATGAAAGAGAGGGATGGAGGCTCTTGTAGGAAAAAAAGGAGGGAAAACGCCCAGTAGGCTGGCCAAGAATGAGGTGGGAGAATAACATTAACCAGGATTTGAGGAAATAGATATACAGGGGATGATTGCGCAGGACAGAAATAATTAGCTCGGGATAGGAATATATGGCGAGCTTATGTCCGAGTAGCCATGTACTTACGGGTTCGATAATTCCTTTCTGTTACAATAACTACATGTTTTAAGTTTTCGACACTTAGTTATCTCCCATAGGCCTAAGCATATAATCCTGGCAAATATGCAAATGCATGAAAAATCTGGCCCCCTATTAAATCTTAGTACAGTATTTTCGTTGTCTTTCGATACGCTTTCTGAAAAAAAAAATTGTAGTTTATGTGGGATGTGTTGAACAAAAAAGTTATCTACGTTTTTCCTTGTTATAATACTGTAATTACACAAAACAACTACATTCAAAAATTACTTTTCTCAATACTGAAGGATTCAGTGATGAGAACTGCGCAGGACATAAATAGCTTTCCTTTACACAAACAGCCACTTTTCTCAGTTTGTTTCCTTCCAAAATACATATGTTTAACTTAATTTTGAAATTTTGTATTTTACCACGCGAACCCCAGTAAAAAGCTAACAGAAGTCAATATTTCTTCCATAACGACGATTTTGTCTTCGGAATATCTTACTGCAAATTTTCCGACTGTTTGAAAACAAGCAGTGCCAAGTGTTTGGCGAAAAATCGTAAAATATTGGTAAGATAATTATTCCGCCACAGCGCCAGTGTCTGTGCATTGGTTTCCGTCACAGCGTCATTGTCGTTAAACTCAAATATGGAAAGAAAGTATAACAGTTACATTCAAATTTTAAGTTACAAGTGGCAAATTTGGCCAAGGATAACGGAGTGAAACACACCTTCATTGTGATCTACTGTACCGTTATCTTTTGTATGGTTTAAGTGTCTGAAAACAGAGAAAATTAATAGTGTTCTACATTGTAAAAGAGTATTGATATATTCGTAGTCATCGGATAATTTCCCCCTCGAATTTTCACTCCTAAATCTTGAAAAAAGGGGGAAAATGACTCGAGTAAATACGGTATTCTACATTATCTTAACAGCGTTGTAACTTTTATCTTTTGCAGTATCTTTAATTGGTAAATATTATTCTAGTGAATAAAACTTGACGGCGCCGCTTGATATGACAAATACTTATGCGTGCAAAATAGACCTACTGTTGAGTTTCAATACATTTTAAATTTTCCTGGTCTGTTTAATTTCTAATGGGATACGATGTCCTGTTGTAGTGTTGTAAATGTGTCCAGTTGAAGTCTGACGGCTGCTCTAATAAAAGTCTCTTCACTGTTGCTTCTTGAGTAATGGATCAATAAGTCACGTAGACCAGCTTAACTTGAATTGAGGGTCTGCTTTGAGTATAAGCAGAATCCTAACTTTTATTTTTGGAAAACTTGATAGGACCTGCTCTATGACAACAGGTACAGAAATTAAGCTTCAACTTCTTACAAACACTTGGCGTAATATTAGAGAGCTGCTCGTAATGAGAGCACAACTTAACTTTATCTTGAAGTAATGACGTTCTAATTGTATCTTGAAAAGTAACTTTATGATGAAGCAACCTGCTCTAATAGAGAACAGGAACGGCCTGCTCGTAGCTGAAGCAGGACTTAACCTTGTAGAACGTAGAGATAGCTCGACCTTCCTCGTCGAGCGTCAATACAGAACTATATGGTACAACTTGTCTGGACCGTACTGGACGAGAGACAAGAGCGAACTCGACCTTACTATAATATTATAATGATATTGTGAAAAGAAAAATTTATGCCGAACCGTGGATCTCTCGTTCTCCGGACGGGTGTGCAGACCACTACACAATTCTAGACATTCTATAAACATTAACAATTCTTTCCACATATACAAATCTGTCCACCGCTGTGGTCTCGAGGTAGCGTGCTGCCTTGTCACGCAGCGGGCCCGGGTTCGATCCCCGGTCGGGGCAGTTTTTCTGGGTGAGGTTTTTATCGGGGTTTTTCCTCACCTGTAAGACAAATGTCAGGAAAACTTTAAGGCCCAAACGGTCCCCGAAATCATATGGCCATCATCATCATCAACATCCTTATCATTATCGTCATCATCATCATCCTTCACAGGTGTGGAAAGCAACGGGAAGCTACCACACCTACACAATTCCCTAGTAAAGCTGCAAGCATAGCATGAAAATGCTATGATTGCAGTGAAGGACCTGCCTTCAGGCAGAATTACTATGGATGGATATACAAATCTATAATTCTCGTTTCGTCCACTGCCAGGTAGGTGTCACTACCAACGCCAACGGCCGGCTTCATTTAGAAGTATCTATGTTTGAAAATGTTTTAATGTAGTGCTCTGCACACTCGTGCGAAAAACAAGAGGTCCACGGTTCGATTCCTGGTTCAGACATTAATTTTTCTTTTCACAATATCATTATAATATTATAATATGATCCATTATTGGAACTGTGTTAAAATAACGGTATTGGAAAATGTTAAATAACATCGACCTTACTATAGTCCGTTTGCTCAGTTAAGAGACTCTTCCCGCGCAAATATTTGAAGGGATTAGTGGCGGGGGGTGAATTCTCTGTCTATTTGAAGGTCAGCATCAGGTCGGAAATGTCGGAAATTCTTTCTTTCTTTCGAAGGTATTGTACACTTTTATATTGCATTCAGTGGTGAGTTGACGTATGAATTGTGCTAAGTGAAGTATTTTTTTCAACGATGAGTGTTAACATATTTTAGAAACTTCGGCTAGTTCCTCCCACTCTCCGATTGGCCGTGCAGCAACCGTTTGAAAATATACGCGGGAAGATTCTCTTAATTGAGCAAACGGACCATAGTTGAATGTCGAGATAAAACTTACTTTGAGAGAGAGCTCGACCTTACTACTCGAAGGTCGAGACGATACTTAACTTTACATGAGTAAGTAAATTATTAAGAACAAACTAGCATTCAGACCGACCGCTTTCATAAATCAATAAGCAATAAGGTCGGTCTGACGCAAACAAATACAACATGTGTAAACAAAGATAAATAGATGGGAACTCGAATGTAAACAACATACAAGAAAAACGGAAAATTACATTCGAAATTCCCTACTGCGTAGAAATGGCGAAGATGCGTAAACAATGGCATTTCCGCAAAACATAAACAAACATATGCAAGATTTAACACCTACCTATCCACAAAGCAAAGTACCTGTAAACTAAATGACTGAACCGACTGTATCTATGTCCGTGCGACGCATCAATTCAGTGTCGTGTGTTTTCTTAACCAATATTTATAAGTAGATTCCGAATTTTTATGTAATATTAAACTCCAAATATGTACACTAAGCGACAAAAAGAATAGGCCGACTCTTGATCTCGAATATTTTTCAAGTTCTAACGCGCGATTCACACGAGTAAATTAATTGCTTAGTTACAATACGTTCCCTTCTTCCTTTGAAGAGTATTCTTTCAAGCGCAGTTAGCCAGCTTACACTTAGCTCAGTGCTTAATGGCTTAGTTCATATGGAAAACGTCACAGGTTCGATTCCCGATGAGGTTTAATTGTTAAAATGCTTTCCATTTTATTCTGTCTGTCCATTCTTAATTTAAAAAGTACTAACTATTTGGAAGTATTAATGTCATCATCATCATCATCATCATGAACAAATTCGTTTTAGGCCATGTGGCCTGTACGGTAAACCTAGCGAAGATGGTCTTGATCTTTCCACCGATGTTTTGATCTTCCTTGGTCCCTATGTCCAGTTGGGGTATACTGGAATGCCAATTTTGGAAGTCTATTTCTTGCCATTCTCCTCAGATGATTTTTCCATTCTTGTTGGTATCTTTGTATATCTTCATTTAAACTTGTTACTCCAAGTTTTCCTCTGATAATAGTGTTCCTTGAGTGATCCAGTCTATTAACTCCTAACAATGATCGTAAGAAGCGCATTTGGCTTACTTGAAGTTTATGAGAGTTTCTTTTTATTTAAAATCCAAATTTCACTTCCGTAATTTAGAGCAGCTTTTGATCTGATGTTATGTAATCTTAGTTTTGTCTCTGTCCTCATCTGTTTACCAAAATGTCTTCGTATTACCCTTAATTTTATTATATTTTTGTAATTTTCTTGTATGTTGTTTACATTCGAGTTCCCATCTATTTATCTATGTTTTTTTTTTATTATTTATCTATTTATTTATTTACAAACAGGTTTACAATGTAATGAAACATCTTCCTGTGCCCAAAGCTTTTTAAATTGTTAACTTCTTTCTCCATTCTTCTCCATCTTCACATTCCAATTCTTCCCTCATACATTTTCTTACATCATCCATCCATTTAAATCTAGCTGGACCTTTCTTTCCTTTCCCAGGTGGAATCCATTCCAAAGCTTGTCTGGGTACTCTTTTCTTTGGCATTCTACGTGTATGACTATACCATTCTAGTGTATGTATCTCACAAAATCTAATAATGAATTTTGGACTTTCATTTGCTGTCTGATGATTGTATTTTTGATTTTTTCTAATTTAGAATGTCTAGTTGAGCGTCTAGAATAATCCATTTCAGTAGACATAAGCTTACTTACTATTACTCACTGGCACTATCGAACCCGTAGGTTCATAGCCGCATGGATATAAGCTCTCCATGCATCCCTATCCTGAGCTAATGTTTCCAATCACTCCCTATATAATCTACTTCTCTCAAATCATAGTTAATGTTATTCTCCCACCTCATTATTGGTCTACCAACTGGGCGTTTTCCCTCTGGCTTTCCTACAAGAAGCTTCCATGCAAGTCTTTCATTCCCCATACGTGCAACATGTCCTGCCCTTCGCAGTCTACGAGACTTAAACTCTTCTTATTATATCAGGCTTCCTATAAAGACCATGTAGTTCATTGTTATGAAGTCTTCTCCATTCACCTGTTTGTTCATCTCTCTTTGGTCCAAAAATTTTCCTATTTGCTTTATTCTTAAATACTTGTAATCTCCTTTCCTCCCTTAAAGAAAGAGTCCATGTTTCGCACCCATATAATATAACTGATAGAATAATAGTTTTATATATTTTCAGATTAACTTTTTTGAAAGGAGTTGGGACATCAAGAGTCTCTGCAATGCATAATAGCACGCATTTCCAGAATTGAGCCTATGTTTAATTTCTTTGTGCATCTCATTCCTATTTGCGATTATTGTTCCTAGGTATTTGAATTCAGCCACTTCCTCAAAATTTCCCTTATTTGTAATTTGCTGTCCATTTCCATTATATAATGTATTTCTACGTGTGACCATATATTTAGTTTTATTGATATTTACTTCCAGTCCTAATTTCTTACTGTTACTCAATCGTGTGTGCGTGTTGTCCTTTAGTATCTCCTTGCTATCGGCCAATAGTACTACATCATCAGCATAAACTAACAGCTTATTAATACCATTGAATTGTAAGCCTTCCTCATTCTCTAAAGATTTAATGGAATGCTCTAGTACAAAATTAAATAGTAGAGGAGATAGTGCATTTCCTTGCTTCAACCCATTCTGGATTTCAAAAGCGTCCGAAAACTGTTTGCCTACACGCACCCTACTCTTTGAGCCATTTAGACACATTCGTATAAGTCTAACTTTTTAGGATTTCCGAACTCCAACAGGATACTATATAACTTCTCCCTCTTAATTGAATCATATGCTTTTTTGAAGTCTACGTATTGTTGATTCACAATACCATTATATTCCCATTTATTTTCTAAAATCGATCTTATACTAAAAATCTGATCTGTTGTAGACCTATTTCTTCTAAATGCTCAATGATGATCTCCTAGAATGTCATCAATATAGGGAGTAAGTCTACTTACTAATATATTTGTTAGAATTTTGTACGAAGTTGAAAGTAATGAGATGCCCCTGTAGTTGTTGCAATCAGTTTTATCTCCTTTCTGATAAATTGGTACTATAATTGATTCTTTCCCCCTCCATGGTATCTTTACCTTGCCGTGGTGGAGTGGCTTGCGTGCAAAAATGATCCTCAGAGCTATGCCGGCAGTAGTATTGCTGCCGACAGGGTTACCCATGCCGGACTGGTCGAAGGTGATAAGCCAGACGAAAAAAGTACCTTGGGCGAAAGAGTGACGATCTTTCACAGTAAAAATACAACCGTCAAGAAATGCGGACATTTCCGGAGGTCAAATAGTCCCCCAATCGGTTCTCCGGGCGGGGACTACTTCAGGGAACCCATGCCAAAGGCTCAAACACAGGGACATGTTCCTAGGAACATGGAATGTTAGGACTTTATACAATAGCGGGGCACTAGAGATATTAACGCGGGAATTAGATAAATCACCCTTGGATATAGTCGCTTTGAAGGAAATTAGGTAGCCAGGAGTAGGTAGTCAGGAATCAGGAAGCTTTGCATTATAATAATATGGGGGTGCAGAAAGACCAGCATTTAGAACGGTTTTTTAGTCAGAAGGAGGATCCTATCCGCTATCCGAGATATTAAGTTTGATACCGATAGGATATCATACATAATTCTAAAGGGTAAACGACATGATTTTGTAATTGTAAATGTACATGCCCCCACAGAAGATAAAGATGACAAGATCAAGGATGAGTTCTATAAAGAATTAGAATGCTTATTTGATAGCCTTTCACGATATCATATGAAAATTGTCTTAGGAGATTTTAATGCAAAAGTGGGGCGGGAAGATATATTCAAACCAGCAATAGGCAAATTCAGTCTTCATGAAGATAGTAACGACAACGGGGTTAGATTAGTCACATTTTGCCACATCAAAGAATCTGATTGTTAAGAGCACAACCTTTCAGCATAAGGATATTCATAAATACACCTGGACGTCCCCAGATGGAGAAACTCGGAACCAGATAGATCATGTATTAGTGGATAAACACTGGCACAGTAGCATCATGGATGTTAAATCAGTTAGAGGGACAGACTGCAATTCGGATCATCATCTGGTCAGAGTGAAAATCAGACAACGGCTATCCCTAATGAGAGGAACAAACGCCAAAGATGATTCTGTAAAATATGAATTAAAAAACTTGAAAAATGATTAAATGCGGCAAGAATACCAAATCAAAATTGCTAATAGATTTGAAGTACTAGAATCTTCAGATGACAATTCGGCAAACGAAGATGAAACTGATATAAATAAAGAATGGGAGGCTATAAGAGATACTATTAAATTGTCAGCATCAGAAAGCATTGGTTGTTTAAAAAAGAGGCAAAACAAGAAATGGTTTGATGAGGAATGTGCCGACATTGTAAAGGAAAAGAAAGCTAGCAAAAATGAAATGGTTACACGAGCCAAATGAGGTAAATTTAGAGCAATTGGGTAGTGTTAGACGGGAAACCACCAAGTTACTAAAGAGTAAAAAGAGGGAATATTTGAGAGAGAAGATTAAGGAACTTGAATTGAACGCAAAAAATAGGAACATTAGAGAATTATATCAGGGAATTAGTATAGAGAAGAAAGGGTTTCAGGCTAGAACAAACATAATTCGGAATGAAAATAGGGATATGATTGCAGATTCTAGGAGTATATTAAATAGAGGGAAAAGTTACTTTAATCAGCTATTAATTGTACATACAGAACAGGACATTGAGGAGGATAAGTTACAGACAGCAGAAATGCCAGTCGCAGAGCCAAGTGCATTAGAGGTTCAAATGGCAATTGAAAAATTGAAGATGTATAAGGGACTATCCATATCAAATCGGACAGCAAAAAATCTTGCAATTTATTTTTTTAATTTTATGTATCCCTAAATATAGTGAATACATTTATAAACGTATTAATACAGAAATTTAATTTTTATCATTTATAGGTTCGTAGTCATGATGATCTGAAATTATCGTAAATATGATAAACTAAACCGTTTACTAGCTAATATTTCTGAAACAGTAAACAGCAAAAATTTGTTTCAAACGTATTTATATAGGTGATATCATGTAGTTTAAGGGTGTTATTTTTATAATTAGGATATTTTTATTTTCGGTGTCAATTTCCTGTTTTATGGCGGTTTACTGCAGTACATATCAAAAAATGAAAACGGAAAAAATACAGGATACTACTCACGTAATAAGGATTAATTTCCAGCAATTACATTTTTGGAGAGTTGAATAGTTCAGATAATATAAATGTTTTTTATTCTATTTTCGTAAAAAAACTCGCGGGTCCACGGCGCAGCAGATTTATTTCACGACCAAGGTCGCGCGCGTACTTTATTGAAAGAGCTTCATCAGTGACTTTTTCAACTGCCATTAAATCGAATAGATTATTATATGTTCTGCTTAATGGAACAGTACCGTAAATTTATAAAAGTGGCGATATTTTAATTCTTACGCAGTAGATATTTATTTATCAAATTTTATTGCTGAAGTGAGAAGTAAAGAGCTCTGTTACTTACGTTTACTGTGAATTATTAAACAAATTATTTATAACTAACTCACTCACTGGCTCTGTGGAACCTGCAGGTTCATGGCAGCGCGGACATAAGCTCTCCATACATCCCATTCCGAGCTAACGTTTTCCAATTATTCCCTGTATAATCTACTTCCCTCAAATCATGTATAATGTTATTCTCCCACCTCATTCTTAGTCTTCCAACTGGACGTTTTCCCTCCGATTTTCCTACCAGAAATTTCCAAACACCTCTTTCATCCTCCATACGTGCCACATTTCCTGCCCATCGCAGCCTACGAGACCTAACTGTTTTTATTATATCTGGCTTCCTATACAGATCATGTAGCTCACTATTATGTAGTTTTCTCCATTCATCTGTCTGTTCATCTCTTTTTGATCCAAAAATTTTCCTAAGAATTTTATTCTGAAATACTCGTAATCTTCTGCCCTTTTTTTAAAACAAATTATTTATTTTGTTACAAATTTTTCATTACAGTTTAAATGTAATATTATATAAAAACTATTTCATCATTAATTGAATAAACTGGTATAAATTTTTATTACGTTATAATTACTCATTTCAGTCTTAAAATAGCTTTTTATTCAGTGTATTGTATTGTACCCTGAAAACTTTGACGAAATAGTATTGTTATAAGATATCACTTCCAAATAAGACCGAATGTTTTAATACTCGTACCACTTCCTACCAAACAATAATAATGCAGTGTCAGCAAAGTCTTCCTTAAACATCTGTTTTACATCAACAATTCTCAAGTTCAGATTTACATACTAGACAGTTAATTTACACCACTGTGTATGTTTAGTGCATCTCGTCATTTTAAGTGTCACAGTCAAATTAAAAATAATATCTTATTGTTCTTAACTCACAAGTTTGCAGATCTACAAAGACTGAATGGTGTGTTAGAAGTTAAATATAATTTTAATTATGCATATATTAGTATACAATAGTTATTAACAATATTATGTGTTAATATATAATTTTACAATTTCTTAAATGTTTCTGGAATGAGAGAATAATCGTAGAGATATACATTTTGTGTTATAAAAGGAGAATAATGGGAAGTTTAGATATTAAATTAAATACTATAATAATTTAGCTTATAATAAAAGCTAATATTATCGTGCATTTTAATATCATCATAGATATGTCATGAGTAGGGGATGCAAGATCAGTAAGTGATACCAAGCCAATAAAATATATTTATACCTCTTAAATATTACTTGTAACAGCATGAAAATTGTTATAAATTATTATCGATAGCTTAACATTACTTACAATATTCAACATCAGACATTGGTGTAGGGTACAAGTACAAAATATTACAACACATTACAAAACTACTCTCTAGAAAATATTTTTAATAGGCCTACCAGCTTGAATTCGTAGGTGCTTAGTAATTTAAATTAAACTATACATTAGCCAAAATCAGCACAAAATTAACCGCCTACTGAATATATCAATAAATGTTTGTTATATTTAATGACGTTTATTATGTAGCAATTTATTTCAAGCGCGAGGTTCTCCTACGTACCATAAATTTACGACACGGGACTCACGGATTTCCTTCCTTCTGGAGAAAGCTACATTCAGAATTGTTACGCCTTTAAAATGCCATTGATTCCTATCGAGTTTGAACCCGCGAACCTCGGAATCGGAGGCGTGCAGAGTAACCACTTGTCCACGATGATGATGATAATGTAATAATTGTAATAATGATAATAAAAATAATGTAATGATGATAATAACAATAAAAATATTTGTAAGTGCGCAAAGGACTATTACCAAGTAGCTCCGTCATTGTTTGTACGAGCGAGTGATCTCCACTCACGCGAAAGGTATTGCGGGCAGTCTATACATAGGAGATTTTAGGAAAATAATTATTTTGGGTAGTTTCCTTTCAAGACTCCACTTTAATACTAATTACAAAAAATTAACTGGTGTTCAGGTAATAATGTGACACTTTTTGATTTTATAAAATTTTTGGTGAGGAAGGTCAATTGCATATTAATTGCATTTACGCCCTTCAGAAAAAAGTAAATATTAACATACTAATTTTCAAGCGATAGAGCATAAAATCATCTATAATGTGACTATCTTTTCAAGTTGAGGGAACAGCCATACTTCGAGAAATGTATTTTATAAAAGAGACTATTTAAAACAATACGATAAATTGACAGCTCTATTACTCTTTAATTACACCAAGTGAAGACTTGAAATTCGGTTCAGATATTCAGTATATCATAAAGTTTCACTGTAAAAAAAATGGTAAACTTTTAAAGATGTGAGTTCAATTTTCACAATTTTTTTGCCGATTTCGTATGGAATGTCCCATAAAGCATCAGGTTCAGATGAGATTCCAGCAGAACTGATAAAATAAGGGGGAGAAAAATTGATGGACAAGATACTCTGGTTGCTTAGTATGATTTGGGAAAAAAGAAGCTCTTCCAGATGAATGGAAAGAATCAATAATCGTACCAATTTATAAGAAAGGAGATAAAACTGATTGCAACAACTACAGGGGCATCTCATTACTTTCTACTTCGTACAAAATTCTAACAAATATATTAGTAAGCAGACTTACTCCCTATATTGATGACATTCTAGGAGATCATCAACGTGCATTTAGAAGAAACAGGTCTACAACAGATCAGATTTTTAGTATAAGACAGATTTTAGAAAAGAAATGGGAATATAATGGTACTGTACATCAACTACACTGCAAAAAAAAAAAAAATAGGGGATATTGTAGAATAACCTATTAAGACTATGTTTTTTGGAATAGTATTAGATGCAATCACTTTCTATTACTCCAAGATAATGTAAATAAGAATTTGAAGTTGTTAAGTAACCTCGGTACCACACCAGAGGGCAGTGTCTGTACTGTTGATGTGAAAGGGTGGTGTGGGGGTGAATGTTTTGTTGCTGTTTTTAAATCCAGTCCAGTTTTCAGTTAGTGAATGACTTGCCTTAGGGACAGTGATGTCTCGACAATGTGATTTACCTGAACCAATGGCTTGGAGGGCCATAGGAAGTATGGAAGCTGGACAGACACAAGAGGTGGCACAAGCCATTGGAGTGTCTCAAAGCGTGATTTCCAGACTTTGGAATCATTTTCAAAGAACATACTGTTCACAGAAGAGCCGGACAAGGTAGACCAAGGGCAACAACAGCAAGGGATGACCGTTACTTACTTACTTACTCACTGGCACTATCGAACCCGTAGGTTCATGACCGCGCGGACATAAGCTCTCCATACATCCCTATCCTGAGCTAATGCTTTCCAATCATTCCCTGTATAATCTACTTCCCTCAAATCATAGTTAATGTTGTTCTCCCACCTCACTCTTGGTCTACCAACTGGGCGTTTTTCTTCTGGCTTTCCTACAAGAAGTTTCCATGCACGTCTTTCATTCCCCATACGCGCAACATGTCCTGCCCATCGCAGTCTACGGGACTTAACTGTTCTTATTATATCTGGCTTCCTATAAAGACCATGTAGTTCACTGTTATGTAGTCTTCTCCATTCACCTGTCTGTTCATCTCTCTTTGGTCCAAAAACTTTCCTAAGAACTTTATTCTCAAATACTCGTAATCTCCTTTCCTCCCTTAAAGTAAGAGTCCATGTTTCGCACCCATATAATATAACTGGTACCTCTTGTTAACAGCCCGTCGGAATAGACAGCAGAATGCAACTCAACTGCGAAATACACTTCAAACAGCAACAGGACGCAGGGTGTCAACTCAAACTGTCCCTAATCGACTGCATGGAAGTGGTCTCTATGCCCGTAGGCCCATGGTGTATACCAGGTTAACTCCACAACACCGTAGAGATCGCAGAAACTGGGCGGAGGAACATCGTGGGTGGAGGCATGCTGAATGGAGATCAGTTCTTTTTTCTGATGAGTCGCGATTCAACGTGGAATGTGATAGTCGGCGTGTATTCATCTGGAGAGAAAAAGGGACACGAAACAATCCAGCTTTTGTACGTGAAAGATCCCCATATGGTGGCGGTGAATTGATGGTGTGGGCAGGAGTCAGTAGTGGTGGACGTACGGACCTCTACGTCATCCAAGGTGGTACTTTGACTGCGGTAAGGTGTAGAGATGAGATTCTCCGACCTTTTGTCGTGCCTTATGCTGGTGCCATAGGTGATTCTATTCTTTTTATGGACGATAATGCACGACGCCACAGAGCTGGCTTGGTGGACGACATGCTGGAAGTGGAGGGTATCGAGCGTATGCAATGGCTAGCTTCCTGCCCGGACTTAAATCCGATTGAGCATGTGTGAGATGCATTAGGCAGGCGCATTGCAGGCAGACCAGCACCTCCCACAACTGTTCCAGAGCTGCACATTGCTCTTATGGAAGAGTGGCCACGTATCCCCCAAGAATTCATTGCTAACCTCATTGCATCAATGCCACACAGGTGTGAGGCAGTGCTGGCCGTTCGAGGAGACCATACACCATACTAAAGAAACATTTTCACCCATGTTAATGTTGCTTTGTTTGTTTACCATATTCCTAATCAGGATTTCTTTGACATTTGGTGTGGTACAGAGGTTACGTAATGACTTCAAACTCTTATTTACATTCTTTTGGAGTAATAGAAAGTGATTGCATCTAATACTGTTCCTAAAAACATAGTCTTAATAGGTTATTCTACAATATCCCCTAATTTTTTTGAGCAGTTTATATGTAGACTTCAAAAAAGCATATGATTCGATTAAGAGGGAGAAGTTATATAGTATCCTGCTGGAGTTCGGAATTCCTAAAAAGTTAGTTAGACTTATACGAATGTGTCTAAATGCACTATCTCCTCTACTATTTAATTTTGTACTAGAGCATGCCATTAAATATTTAGAGAATGAGGAAGGCTTACAATTGAATGGTATTAATAAGCTGTTAGTTTATGCTGATGATGTAGTACTACTGGCCGATAGCGAGGAGATACTAAAGGCCAGCACGCACACACTATTGAATAACACTAAGAAATTAGGACTGGAAGTAAACATCAGTAAAACTAAATATATGGTCACAAGTAGAAATTCAGTATATAATGGAAATGGACAGCTAATGACATATGAGGGAAATTTTGAGGAAGTGGCTGAATTCAAATAAATACCTAGGAACAATAATCACAAATAGGAATGAGATGCACAAAGAAATTAAACATAGGCTCAATTCTGGAAATGCATGCTATTATGCATTGCAGAGACTTTTGATGTCCCAACTCCTTTCAAAAAACGTTAAGCTGAAAATATATAAAACTATTATTCTACCAATTATATTATATGGGTGCGAAACATGGACTCTTACTTTAAGGGAGGAAAGGAGATTACAAGTATTTGAGAATAAAGTACTTAGGAAAAATTTTGGACCAAAGAGAGATGAACAGACAGGTGAATGGAGAAGACTACATAACAATGAACTACATGGTCTTTATAGGAAGCCAGATATAATAAGAACAGTTAAGTCTCGTAGACTGCGATGAGCAGGACATGTTGCACGTATGGGGAATGAAAGACGTGCCTGGAAACTTCTTGTAGGAAAGCTAAAAGGAAAACGCCCAGTTGGTAGAGCAAGAATGAGGTGGGAGAACAACATTAACTATGTTTTGAGGGAAGTAGATTATACAGGGAATGATTGGAAAGCATTAGCTCCATACAATGTATGGAGAGCTTATGTCCGCACGGCCATGAGCCTTCGGGTTCAATAGTGCCAGTGAGTAAGTAAGTATTGATTCTTTCCATTCATCTGGAAGAGCTTCTTTTTCCCAAATCATACCAAGCAACCAGCGTATCTTGTCCATCATTTTTTCTCCCCCTGATTTTATCAGTTCTGCTGGGATCTCATCTGAACCTGATGCTTTATACATCTTCAATTTTTCAATCGCCATTTCAACCTCTAATGCACTTGGCTCTACGACCAGCATTTCTGCTGTCTGTAAATTATCCTCCACAATGTCCTGTTCTGTATGTACATTTAATAGCTGATTAAAGTAACTTTTCCATCTATTTAATATACTCCTAGAATCTGCAATCATATCCCCATTTTCATTCCGAATTATGTTTGTTCTAGCCTGAAACCCTTTCTTCTCTATCCTAATTCCCTGATATAATTCTCTAATGTTCCTATTTTTTTCATTCATTTCAAGATCATTAACCTTCTCTCTCAAATATTCCCTCTTTTTACTCTTTAGTAACTTGTTGATTTCCCGTCTAATACTACCTAATTACTCTAAATTTACCTCATTTGGCTCGTGTAACCATTTCATTTTTGCTAGCTTTCTTTCCCTTTACAATGTCGGCACATTCCTCATCAAACCATTTCTTATTCTGCCTATTTTTTAAACAACCAATGCTTTCTGATGCTGACAATTTAATAGTATCTCTTATAGCCTCCCATTCTTTATTTATATCAGTTTCTTCCTCGTTTGCCGAATTGTCATCTGAAGATTCGAGTACTTCAAATCTATTAGAAATTTTTATTTGATATTCTTGCCGCATTTCATCATTTTTCAAATTTTTAAATTCAAGTTTTACATATCATCCTTAGCGTTTGTTCCTCTCATTAGCGATAGCCGTTGTCTGATTTTCACTCTGACCAGATGTTGATCCGAACTGCAGTCTGTCCCTCTAACTGATCTAACATCGATGATGCTACTGTGCCAGCGTTTGTCCACTAATACATGATCTATTTGTAGACATAAGCTTTAAATTCAAAATTTTATTCACCTGCCAAGTTTCTGCACCGTATGTTAGCGTGCTTCGGATTATGGATTTATAAATTTCTAATTTGGTATCCATTCATATGTTCTTATCCCATAAAACGCCGTTTAACATTGTTATTAGTGATCTGCCTTTTTGAATTCTATATTTTATGTAATCTTCTTGGGTATATTTTGAGTTAATTTTGATCCCCAGTTAATTACATTCTTCACATCATTTGATACATCCCATTATTATTATTATTATTATTATTATTATTATTATTATTATTATTATTATTATTATTATTATTATTATTGTTAATATTACTGTGGATGATGGACAATAAAAATAAAAATATTATTATTAGTATTATTATTATTATTATTATTATTATTATTATTATTATTATTATTATTATTATTATTATTATTATTATTCGTCTATGGACTATTATTATGCTGGACTTGAAATATACAAACTAAATATTTTAAACAAAGGGTGAAACTTTTTCCTCTCTGATACGTAATAAATAAATAAACACATAAATATATAAAACTCTATTATCTTTTAAAACATAAATTTATATCATTATTATTAAAACATGGTACTGCACACACAATTACATTTATACCGGCAGCTAAATAGTATTATAGAGCTTAGGAAGGCAGGAATATTACTTAATATAGTGTAAAGTGGACGTAGGATGTATTTTGCGAAAACACAAATGAATAAAAAAACATTCTTGAAGGATTAGAACCCTGGCCAGGGATTAATCCCTGCCCTGGCTTTCATACACATTTCGTCTTTTTGTAGATGGTTTAACGATTTACGCTATTCGAACGTCGGATACTAGTTTTCTAAATATTGGTTGTCTTGTACTTTTGCACTAAGAACGAGAGTTTAACTTTATTTTAAATGTCAATTTGATTAATATTGCATTTGTCGAACACTCGTAAATATCTAGAAACACGTCTCCTTCGCTGTTACACGTCTCCTTCGCTGTTCTTTAACTATTTAAGACGATTAAAATCAAATGCAGCCAATGAAAAATTTAATAAACAATCCAGTAGCATCTTCGTGTGACAGAGTAGGCTATAATGAATGAATTTAGACATAGGTCCTCATCTTAAATTAAGATATATATGCCATAATATAACTAAAAAAACTACGTATTAGAATAGAGCGGAATATATAATATAATCTTACAGTTATTTTCATATAGCCTAAATTTACTTATATTTTAGTTGTTTAAATTGTCATGTAGAACTCTCAAATATATAATATAATCTTACAGTTATTTTCATATAAATTTACCTATCATTTAGATGTTTAAATTGCCATGTACAACTCTCAAAATACGGTACTTAAAGACTTCTTGCACTATGGTAAAAACTGTCACTGAGAGTTATCCACAACCGATTTTTTTTTCTCAGATAACGATGAGGCAGTCGAAGCTATTTTCAACTACGTTCACTGGCATTCAATCACAGCAATATAGGCCTACTAAGTTTAAACTAAAAAAAAAAAAAACTGAAATTGGCCAGACGAAATCAGAATATTGCACACTTAATTTCTTGTCCCACTTCTGTGATCTCGTTCGTATTCCTCACTCCACCCCAGAATATCAAAGCAGTGGGAAATATAGTTTAATTTTCTTAAAGTGTATTCAATTTTAAAAGAGTTATCTTTAACAACAGGATGTATTATTATTGAATCTCCAAATAATTTGCCACAAAGGCATATTAGGGTTGTAGCTTACTATAAGTCTATAACACTTATTCTATACATCGTAAAACAGAAATATTATCTTATGGTTTTGAATGTGTGTTATGAATCGTCTATAAGAGTACTGGTAAAATATTTCATATTGTTATGAATGTTTTTTTTTATGAATTTGATAAAATGTTTATACAAATTTTGGTTCTTAAAAATCACTTCACACATTGAGGCAGAAGCCTCATCATCATTTAAAAGTAAGTTTAACTAGAATCGTTGTCTTTCGAATACAGGACAATCAAATAAAACATGTTTTACAGATTGGATTGATTCTTGACATTTACAATTATGATCATTGTCTGGGTTAATATTAAATCTCCTAAAATAAGTTCCAAATTTTCCATGGTCATAAATTGTGTTAAAATGAAATTTGGAATAAAATGTTTTGCATTTAGCCTATGGTGTACTGTAGGAAAGAAGAGCTCTTTAGTCAAAGCACCATTTGCACTCCAATGTTCATTTCAATCAGTGATGATATAGTCAAAAAGGTTTCTTTTTAACATAGGATATTGGACACTTTGAAAATGAATAATGCAGCTCAGAAGATACTGCGGATTTAGCTATTTGATCATCACGTTCATTTCCCACAGTTCCCTGGTGCCCTCGTATCCAAGACTGGCACAGGTGTTATGTGTATTTTTTGAAGGGTTTAGGGCAATAACATGATAAGCCACATATTGTTCTTTCAGAAATATAAGGAGTTTAATGTTTCACAAACAGTTCATCATCATCATCTTCAAAAAGTTATAAATGCTAATTGGGCCGTATTGTTGTTACTATAATGGGTTTCTATATGTTTTAACTCATCACTGGCGCACTTACAAATTATTGTATGGATATTTAAATATATTTATTTGCTATCATTGTAATAAATGATATTTCTTAACAGAATGTGGCTTATCATGTTATTTTTATTTGTTTATTTTTACGTTATTTCTAATTTCTACTGCGTTCGGATTGAAATTAAATTTATCTGCGATCGATTGAAGTGCAGCCCGCGAGTCACTAAACATACGTGCTCTACATTTGTGTTGAAGACACCGCCGCACTGCTTCTTTTATAGCATACATAGTTCAGCTTGAAAAACAGAACAGGTAGGGGAAAGTTTGAATGGTTTGAAGAAAACTTCACTGTCTTCACAATAAACTACATAAGCACATCCAACTTGTACTTCTCTTCCCCTGCAGTAAATCTTGATCCATCCGTGTAAAGGATGTAACGGAGCAACCTGCTTGGATTATCCTGATATAATTAGAAAAAATAGAAACTATTCAACCTCTCACTCATCCTCACCCATGAGGGATGAAGAGGCAATTGTTTTAAAACATTTGAATCGATTTTGAAAGATACTAAAAATAACTGAGGCTAAGGTTTTCCAAGAAAAACCTCCTTAACCTATTCACCTCAGAAGACGAGGTACACTCGCTTAACCCTGCCTGTTGCATATTTTGCACTTTTTTTACATCCCTTGGTGGGGTAATGTTTTGTTGACATGTATGAATTGTACAGGAATGTGTCTTGGCTTTCACCCTTATTGAGATCGCAAGTACCGTTTTCTTTTGTTCGTTTTGAATGTCTGAAAATAGACGGTATAATTTACGATGGCTTAAATCCGGTTTCTAGAGAAATGCATTGAGAATTTAAACCTAAAGTGAATGGGTTAAGGAAGGTTTGCGTTTTGTTTAATTGTGGAATTTTCCAAGTATTTTTTTCCGAGAAAACTATACAGGGATTGCATTGTGTTTCAATATCAGTTGGTTTTTATCAGCAGGATTGACCAATGATGTAGTGATATGACTATCATATGAGCCTCCAAACAGAGTTAAGAACAAATCATACAGAAATTGTACCTGCTTACTAGCAATGTATACAAAAATTTGGGAACTTAACATTTGAAGACAATTTTATGTAAAAACATGTAATATTCTAATAAATATGTAGTAATGAGTAAAATATGTAAAACTATGTAATATCAAACTTGAGTATATGGTCTATATTTATCTAAATCGTCAACATTTTCGGTCATTAGTTATTACGAAAGAATAGTCAAGGGAAAAAATATGTAATTAGTAATTAGATGTGAACCCGGACACTATTTGTAAGTTCACTAACATGTTTACACGAAAATACCACTAAAACAATATCACACCACCAAAGTTTTAGATTATAACTAACTCACTGGCACTATCGAACCCTTAGTTTCATGGCCACGCGGACATAAGCTCTCCAGGCATACCTATCCTGAGCTAATACATAATGTCCTAACATTCCATGTTCCTAAGTGTCTGAACCTTTACCACGGATTCCCTGAAGTACTCCCGACCAGGAAAACTGAATGGGGAACTACTTTACCTCAGGAAAAGTTTACCCTAGTGGATCGCCCGTCCATGTTATGTAAAACGTAATTTTTTGTAACAAATCCGCCTGTACTGATATCCCTCCCATATATATATATATATATATATATATATATATATATATATATATACATATGTACAATAATAATAATAATAATAATAATAATAATAATAATAATAATATAAATAATAATAATAATAATAATAATAATAGCTGTCCAGCGCCGTAGCTGATGCCCTGGCGCAGAGCCACGGAACTTCCACTGGTTCGAATCTCCGTGGGGAAAGATATTCTCATGGAATTTCGTGAGGAATTTGGGTAGCTACAATAAGAAGCGGCTCCAGGTTATGAAAACTAGCTATAAAGGTGGGACACCCGACATGCTGACTACAGGTCACCCCTACACAGACTATCGTTTACCTCTGTGATTAACACAGTGGATGTGAGACCAGCTGCTGGCTGGCAGGCTAACTGTCTTCTAGACCTGTCGCACAGTGGAGTTTTATAATAAACTAGCTAATACCCGGCGTGCGCCGCTACACCTAAATCAATGAAATGTGTTTTTATGTTTAATTGAGTTTAAGTAAAAATAAAAATAATTTTAAGTTTATATCGTAATTATTTCAAATACTCCGTGCTGATTACCCGGCATTGCCCGGTATCTACTCATCCCGATCTTCGTGACATTAATGTGCTGAAAGAAGAAGTATGGTTATTGTGAGTTATTCGTGAAAGATAAACATATCGCACCCCGGCAAGAATAACCCCACGACCAAAAAATGGACGAATTTGAGTTAATCTCCATTTCAAAACAACTCATTTTGCCTCTACAAGTCTGCAATAGTTACACTTTGAAATTCCACAATTGGCCACTAGAGAGCGGAAATGTTGTTACAGTCGGCAGTAATTTTGATTCCCACAAACCAAAAAGAGTGAGTTCTTACTGTGAGGTTGTGCCAGACATTGTACCTGTTTTGCTGGAATAGAGACACTTTTCGAGTTGTGACTGTCATCAAGATTAAACGCAATAAATTTATAGATTTCTGCTTGGCTATTCTTGTATTTCAGATATATGTATTTTGTGTGTTGTGGGGTTTATTTTGAATTGTGTCACTATTGACCTGATTACTGAAGATCAAAATTCAATTTATTAATTTCGTGCAGATTAAAGAAAATGGATTAAAGATGTAGTCATGTGACAAGTTTCCAACATTAATGTTTCATTTTCAGGATGGGTCGAGAACAGAGAAAATTGTGCTATTATTGTATATCTGGCTTAACTTGGCAAAGAGAGAGATGGAGATGTAAGGGTATATCCTTGACAGCTTTCACCCAAATACAAAAGAAAGAACCCACCCTGTTGTCAGTTTTCGTCTTCCCCCTTTCTCTATAAACATCTGGAGAAGAAAAACCGACAACACTGGTGCGAGTTAGAGAGCAGAGCACAGCTGTCTCTTTCTACAAATTTCATGTAAAGTTAAGCCAGATATACAATAGCTACAGTGAGATTCAACCCAGGAAGTTACTGTATGTTTAGAATAGGGAACTGGATTGTTATTTTAACAGTATTTTCTTGAGAGAATTCCTTAAATAAAACTGAAGTATGCAATACAGCAGGTACAGAGTTGTAAATTGTAGCCGTCCAAGCCACCCCCTCTTAAATAAAAAAAAAACAATTACCACTTGTCACTGAGCTCGTGCGGACCTGTACTATCCGGTGTGAAAGTGTCGACTCTCATATTTATTATAAAACTAGTTTCGATGCTTCAACAAGGGTCAACAAGTACGGACCTAATGTATTCTGCTGATGATGGGACTAGTCCCGAAAGGCCTACAGAGTTTTAAAAGAACTTAAGTTGAGGAAACGGACCTACAAGGTAATTATTTTATAGTTTTTAAT
This sequence comes from Diploptera punctata, assembly GCA_030220185.1. NCBI lineage: Eukaryota > Metazoa > Arthropoda > Insecta > Blattodea > Blaberidae > Diploptera > Diploptera punctata. The sequence goes on from JASPKZ010007441.1 coordinate 736,897, forward strand.
CGTACATGATATTACTGTAAAACTAGTTTGCATGCCGTAAAAGAAAACTATATTTTTTAAATGTATAGTACATAGATTTAGAAAAAGTACTGCTAATCTTCCTCCTGCTCCCCTCCCTAAACAAACAAATACCGTTATTATGAGTTTGCCAACATATACGTAAGGTCTGTAGTAACTTCCTGGGTTGAATTAGTGTACATACCAAAACACTATAAAGAATAAGACACAAGAAGGAGATTGCATGACTGAAAATGCAGTGTCAGACAATGTTTGTGATAAAACTGAAAACCGAGAAGAAAAGAAAAAGAAACCAACAGAAGTGGAGAACATTATATGTCCTCCAGCATATAGTTGTAAAATTCCTATCGCCCAAAGGAAGAAGTCTAATATTCTTGATCTTATCTTAGATTTGTAAGTTGTATTTACCATTGTATGATTCCATTTTGAACTGATAAGCCATGTTTTGTTCAGTACAAGTTTAATGAAGTATCTTACATTGTTTCTATTCCAAGTTCTATCACAGTTTCTATCTATGTTAACTATCTGAATTAACTGCCTTTAGTGTGAAAAACACTTTTGTATTTTTCTACCGATTAAATGTGTCCATTAATGTGAAAGTTATTAATGTACTCGTTGTTTTGGTTGTTTTGTAACAGGACTAAAAATGGCATGTTCTATTCAGGAAGAGTGACACAACTCAAAGTTAATTTCCTTTAGCCTGGGAAAAATGATAAAGATGTTTAAATTACATAAAATAAGCCGGTAACTCAATTCCTAACTAATCTAGGTACATGTTGCACGTATTGCTATTCCTAAACTATTCCAACTCTGATTTCACAATATAAGTAAACTTTATTTTTGCTGCACTGGAAAATGAGTTTTTTTTTTTAATTTTAGTTGTGACGTTATTCTTGCCGGGGTGCGACATTCTGTCGCGGATTTTCTTGTAGTTTTCTTAGATATTCTGTTGAAAAAAAATGGCGCAACTCTTGACGGTGGAGATTTATAGTTTTGAACAGCGATTCACACTAGCAAGTTGTTACGTGTGTTATCTCCTTTGAGATTAAATCCGGCCGAGTAAATCTTTCTTCATGCAGTATTCGTATTGTTCGCTTCAGTAGAGCAGTTAGTAAGATACTCTCTTGCGACGACGCAGGACCAGGTTCGATTCTGGTCAGGATTTATTTAATAACGTCGTTAATTTTTATAATGCCTACATGTTACGAGGCTTCGTTACATAAATAAATTTGTATATCCATCCGTCCGTAGTAATTCACTGCAATCATAGCATTTTTCATGCTATGCTTTGCAGCTTTACTAGGGAATTGTAGGTGTGGTGGCTTCCCGTTGCTTTCTACACCGTTGAAGGATGATGATGATGATAATGATAAGGATGATATTGATGGCCATATGATTTCGGGGACCGTTTGGGCCTTAAAGTTTTCCTGACATTTGTCTTATAGGTGAGGAAAAACCCCGATAAAAACCTCACTCAGAAAAAACTGTCCCGACCGGGGATTGAACCCGGGCCCGCTGCGTGACAAGGCAGCACGCTACCTCGAGACCAAAGCGGTGGACAATTTGTATATGTAGGGAAAGAGATAAATTAAAGGAAACAGCTCATACATACATACATAGAAAATGAATAACGATTGTAACGTGTCATTACTTCGTTTACAAAACACAAGACATAAGAAGATTGTTTGGCTGAGGTCCATTATTTGGCGGACACAATTCTGCACTTACATTCTTATGCCACTAATGCACTAAACACTTGTAAACACGTTTAGTAATGTTTTTAACATTTTGCAACGATCTTCAATCTTTCTTTACAATTTTTTATATTTATATATTTACGTAAAACATGATCGTGGATAGATTACTTACTTGCTACTTCCCCATGTTGTTCCAACTTTACCACCATCAACCACACAAAAAACTCCAGAAGTTGCCAACATCATCAACCGAAACACACTTTACTAGGATTGCAAGTGGAACTTGGTTGAAGAGAATTGCAAAAACTTGTTGGAAAATTTATTATTTTTTAATGCAAAAAATCCGAGTTCTGTTTGTTATAATTTAAAAATAAATGTTACTCTAATATAATCTTATCGTTATTTTTGCATGCCTAATTCCCCACATGGAATGGAAAAGAAAAAGAAGTAATAACAATACGGAACTACGTACATACGTGTAAATTATATTAAAAAAATATTTAAAAACCTTAAAAAGTACGATACTACCGTATATGTAGACTTGCAAATTATATTTAAAAATATTTAAAAAAACTGAGATAGTACGGAACTATATACACACATACAAATCATATTTAAAAAAAACTTTGAACATATAAAACTGTATGTAGGTTATCAAATTATATGTTAAAAATATTTTAAAAACTAAAAAAAAATGGAAACTATATAAAGACATATTTTTAAAAAATTAAAAGATTAGAAAATACAAAACTGTATACGGGTTTGTAAATAATATTTAAAAAGAACTTACAAAATACAAAATTGTACGACTTTTAAAATTATGATGAAAGACCTAGTAAATACTCTCAGTGGGTTTACAATTCTAGGAATTACAAGAGGTTGTAGATGTCGATACGAATGCGCTGCATATTCACGATTTGTTCTAACAACATGGACGGTGCGCGCTATTTAATTTAATTTTGGAACATCAGTACGATTAACACCGATGGCTGAAGGTTTATTATGGCTAATCTGTAAACTATTTTATAAATTTCGTGAATCCTGTGTCGAACTGTTACACAATCAACAATGAGTCTCGCTCGTGAGTTTAGGCATCGGATATCCAGGGGCGGGAAAAGTCGTCGTAACATGGACGTTCAAATTTGTGATTTTCCGTGGCACTAAGAATCTAAAATGCGATCATCAGACCCATTTCAGTATATAATTGAAGACATTCAGTGACTAACACATCATATATCATGCGACAAGAAGAAAATAAATTGTGAAAAACACATGAAGAGCGTTACAAAATATTAATGAAATAGAAACTTAAAGCAGGATTTTATATTGCCTAAATAATATAAAGTTAATAAATAATTTTGTTTTTTAAGCTTCTTGTAGGAAAACCCGAGGGAAAACGCCCAGTTCGTAGACCAAGAATGAGGTGGGAGAATAACATTAAATGAGTGCCTCAATACCATAGGTGCCTAACCCACAATTTAAAAAATGTTTTTTTTTTTCCTGTAATTGCAATAGAAATAATAATCTATGTCAGAGTCACATCTGCCTATAACATTGTGGATGAGTTAAAATTAACACAAAAATGTTATAGGCAGATGTGAAATGATTATTTTATTTGTAGTGCAATTACAGGGAAAATCATCATTTTTTAAATTTTGGGTTAGGCGCCTTTAGCAATGAGGCACTCAACTATGATTTGAAGGAAGTATATTATACAGGGAATGATTGGAAAATATTAGCTCTGGATAGGGATGTATGGAAAGCTTATGTCCACTCTGCCATTAACCTACGGGGTCGGTAGTGCCAGTGAGTTAGTTAGTTAATATTATTTTTTTAAATAAATATAACTTGAAATAAAAATCTAAATATTTCATTGTTACTTATTGCCAAATAACATTTTCATCATAATAATAAAAATATTTTAGTAGATAATTTTTCAACGTTATCTTAACTCATTGTTGCCAAAAATATATATAATTAAACTATATTACAGGGTAAACCGCTCTGATATCTTCAATGAGTTCTTGGAAAGGATCCGCATTTCGATTTTTACAATCGAAGTGCCATACATATTCCGCTATATGTATGTCCATATCATCGCTTTTGATCCCCCCCTAGCTAGTCTGCGTCGTAGACTCCGCCAAAAGGATTCTATGTTGTTCGTGTTGGGATCCACAAAATTTTGCGAATGTTCACTGTTAAGTGGGCGGCGAAACCACCACCCAGTAACCCATTATAACCCCTCCAGCAATCTGTGTGAATAGTGCTCTCAAAATGAACATGCTTTGCTATCAAATTAAATAGGGTAACAGCATCTCTATTATTGTTGGGACAAATTTCCATCCGCACCTGTTTCGTTTGGACATCGATCATCCACAAAATCCAGTTTCCTTCAACTACACGCCCTCGATGATATTTCCTCGTACCAATTCTACATTCGTCAATTTCGACAACATGCCCTGGACCTCCAATTTTGCCACGATTTGCATATTTATCCTCCATAGATAATATACACACTTCTCTACAGTAACTGAACCAATCAGCTACTGTACCTCGAGTTGGCTTTCTGTTCCCGATAGCACAAAGCACAATTGTCTGATTATACGTTAATTTATGCGCAAATGAATGAACTAAGCAAATAACTTGGAAAGGATGTAATTTGCAATTTTCGAACCAAGTTCCTTTCGTGACCGACTGGGAGAATTCCGGGTGCCCTCTCCTACAAACGAATATTGGGTATAGCCTATTCCGCCTCGTTCTCGGAGCGAGAAGAACATTGCATCGAGGGCACTGCATTCTTGTTCATAAAAGCCCTTCATCGAACAGAAATTGGATACATTCTCTACGATCAACTAGATGTAGGAATAGACCTAAATTAATCAGGCTGATGAATGTAGGCATTATGATATTATCTTCGTTTTAAAACCAGCAACAACAAAAAAACACACTTTACACTACAAATATTGTTCACAAACTAAAATGGACAGGGAAGAACAATAATTTTCAGGTTTAAAATTCGTACGAACAATACAGCAATAAAACATGTGGTGAACACTTGTGGATTCTTTGTTCAATTTTTGAAAACATGTTCTTGGAATTTTCTGTCAGTGTTGGTCATACTGGTTTCACATACATATTCTGCCAATTGCTGGAGGTTACATTTATATTTTCGGGGTTACATGATTCGCTAGCGCATGCGCACTGCGATTCTGTGGAACTTATAAGAATTCGTCTCCGCCATATAATGGGCTTTTTCCGATTGTTTATTTCCAGAACTAATACAAAACGTGTATGATTAATTTAAATTAACTCAAGTTAATATATAATTTAATTATACAACTACGTCCTGGAGTATTGCATCGCTTCGTACAGACAGTGTCTAGCAGGGATGGTTGTGGTCTAGTGGAGGGAGCTTCTGTTTCCCATGAATGAGGTCGCGTGTTGATCCCGCTATCATGCTTATTTGTTTTTTAATCTCTCTCTCGTCCTTATTTCAATTAATTTTCTTTGTTTTATTTGTTATGCTTGATTTTATTTACGGCATTTACCGCACTATTTATCTACGCGAAATTATTTTCCATTGCAGGATACACAACGAAATAGAACGGATTTTAGTTTCTCCATAGAGCTGACCACTGATCAGGCGCAATGGCTTCATTCTGGGACTTGAAAATTATCTGTGTGCCATCAATTATTTCAAAGGCTGCACATTAACATGTGTATTTATTATGGTTTAGGGAGGCAGCGTAACTATTTAAGCGTCCAAAAGCTATTTTTTTAGTGTACCTATGTCCTTTCTTTTTAGGTCCAGACCTATAGTACGTACGGTAATATGTTATTATACGTTAATTATCCCACAAAAATCTCAAAATGATAAAAAAAAGCATTCAGTTAAGTAGTTTTTGAGTCCATAAAGGACAAACAGACTCATGCTCAATTATTATATATATTATATATATATATATATATATCCACCGCTGTGGACAGGAATTTATAATTTCAAACACTTTAATATTTTCTACATTCGTAACTACACAATATTCGAACATTCGGACTCACCTAGAAAGTAAGAAATGGCGATTTTCTGCATATTTCGCCCTGTGCAGCATCCCTCTTGATGGTCCAACAATAATCGGCTAGCGTATTAGGTTTCCATTTGCCTTGATATCTCTTTTCCATAGCAGAAATCTCCTGAGTTAGCTCATTTAGTTTCATTTTATAATGGACGAAAAAAGTTTATTAAAAAATAATTATTTAAATCCATTAATTGAAATTGAAATAAAAAAAACTGTGGTTGATGGAGAAATTCCGAATACATATTTGAAAACACGATAAAAAAACTGCATTAAGTACGACTATTGGTACTCATGAGACAAAAATCATGTTGACCAGAGTTATATCGCTTTTGTAGTTGTCCATAAGATTAAGAGGACAACTGGTATATTGTATTTTGTGCATTCGTTTTTTCTAATATAAAGTTTCCTGGATAACACAAAAACATGGTCTTGTACAGTGTTGTCCACATTTACTTGCTAGGTTATGAAAATTGACTTCCTCTGCACTAAAGTTAAAGAGTTCTGGTACATTTAATTATAGATGTGAACCACTGATGTGTTTTAATTCATCGATACCATAACAAATGGATGACGTAATAATGTACTTACCAAGTTCTGCGTAGCATAATGCTCCTATTAGCTGTATATATACAAATGAATGGCGTTTCATCATTATTTACAGAATTTTTCTGGGACAATTAACGCATATAACATTACCGTAGGTACAATAGAGCCGGAGCTAAAAAAAAAAAAGTTCACTAAAAAAAGTAGCTTTTTGGACACTTAAATGGCTTATGCTGCCTAAACCGTAACAAATACATCAAATTCATGTGCACAGAATTCAATATCTCAATAGATTCTACAAAAAAAATCTGCGACAGCATGTCTCCCTTTTACGGATAACTCACATAGCAACTTTTGTCTTTCAGCTCGTTGATGCCAAGAAGATCGGGATGAGTAGATTTCCAGCGCACGCCGAGTATTCTTTTATGGATATCTCACAATAACAATTTTTTTCTTTCAGCTCAGTATTTGAGAATAAAGTTCTTAGGAAAATTTTTGGACCAAAGAGAGATGAACAGACAGGTGAATGCAGAACTGCATAGCAGTGAATTACATGGTCTTTATAGGAAACAAGATATAATGAGAACAGTTAAGTCTCGTAAACTGCGATTGACAGGACATGTGGCACGAATGGGGGAATGAAAGACGTGCATGGAAGTTACTTGTAGGAAAACCATCCCTATCCTGAGCTAATGTTTTCCAATCATCCCTGTATAATCTACCTCCCTGAAATCGTGGTTAATGTTATTCTCCCACCTCATTCTTGGTCTAAAAACTGGGAGCTTTCTTTCTAGTTTTCCTACAACATGTCCTGCCCATTGCAGTCTACGAGACTTAACTGTTCTTATTATATCTCGCTTTCTATAAAGACCATGTAGCTCAATGTTATGAAGTTTTCTCCATTCACCTGTCTGTTCATCTCTCTTTGGTCCAAAAATTGTCCTAAGAACTTTGTTCTCAAATACTCGTAATCTCCTTTCCTTCCTTAAAGTAAGAGTCCGTGTTTTGCACCCCCCTTTTTTTTTCTCTCTCTCTAAAATTTGTATCTAAAAATTAATTTTCTTTTTGATTATTTAGCTAAACATAAAAACACATTTAATGTATTTAAGCGTAGCAGCGCACACTGGGTAACCCTATTACCTAGTAAACAATAAACCAGAAATAATGCATATGACAAGTTCAAATCCCACTAAAACCAGAACAACTTTCGGGAAAACAAATATTCCCTCAACAATAATAATAGTAATACCATCATTACCATAAACAATAAGCCGAACATATAAACATGTCCACAAACAAAAGTAATGTACACGTGCTATTCACACTTATTAATTGCTAGGTTATTAAATTTGACTTTCTTTGCGTTATAATTAAAGAGTTGGCTTTGAAAAAGGATTTATGGTGTTTTCAAATGCCATAGGAGCCACTGATGTGTTATTAAAACGACAATGGATAAAATAATAGATGGATGACGTAATAATGTAAGTTACTTACCAAGTTCTGCGTAGCATAATGCTCCTATCATGGACAATAAACCAGAAAGAATCCATATGATGAGTCCAAATCCCACTGAACCAGAACTTTTAAGAACACCTTTCGGAGAAACAAATATTCCCGCACCAATAATAACACCAACAATAATAGCAACACCATCTAAAAGTCCTAGTTCTTTCTTCAAATTAATGCTACCGGTACCACCGTTTGAATCTGACTTTTGTTTTTCTAAAGACAAAATGCCATCTTTATTGTTGACAGACATGTTTGTTGTAATGAATAAAATATCGACGGGATTTATCAGAAATGTTCCATGTTGTAGTTGTTTACTTGGAGCTTGTGACGGCACATACTGGTCTCTGGGCCCCTCGCACACCGACTGGGGTGATCACACCCTAGCGACCAATTACACTAACTATTAAGTCAACTGCTCTGCGAGAGCTTCAAGTGGGGCAGCGGAGGCTCGCCAAACAGGTTATCACAGGGGATGGAGTAACCCCACACAACACATGCTAATTCCATATACACACTTTCTATTTTCTTTTCATTTAAGCCGCTTAAAAACGTTCACAGCAAAAATATCATTTTTCTATTCCTCATACATTGTTGGCATTTTCCACAGGAAATATAGATCTTCATTGCCCTCCATTGTTCTATAATCCAATGCATCTATAACTCCCTCCGTGTATAATTCGGTCTTCCCTTCTTATTTATTTTTGATGGAGTCCATTGAATTACCTGCTTTAGTAACCCATCCTCCTTTCTTTCCATTCGAATCTTCTTTAATTAATTAATTTTTTCTACATTCGTTGACTTATTTGTATACAGATTTTTAATGTTTACACATATTTCTGTGCCTAAAGTTTTATTTTCCTTCTCCACTCATCCCTCTCCATCCACTCCATGTCCTCCAGTCCTCTTGTTTTCATTTCAGTTCTTATTTCTTGCATCTACGGGTTTCGAGGTCTTCCTTTCTGTCTTCTTTCAGATGGAGACCGTTCCAATGTGTTTTTTTTTCTGGGTAATCTTTTTTCTTGCATTCGTCTTACGTGCTCATACCAATTTAACTGATTGTATCTTATATAATCTACTACTGAATATTTAATATTCATTTTTTCTCTATGACTTTATTTCATTTTTTTTTTTTCAAAATTTGAACTCGTGCTGCTCTCCACAAGAAATCCATTTCCATCGATATACATTCATTAATAAATATATTTTTTACATTAATTAATATTATATTTTGCCCAATACAATCAAGTTGCCTTAAGATATTTCTGCCATTTTCCAAGCATTGTCGAAATTGTAACCAACTTCTGAGACTGGGGCGACTGAGATACCTTTCTCCGACTATTTAACTCATGCCCCAAATGAGAGTCAATGACCAATCACATTTCAATGATTTTTTATTTACAACCAATCACAGTCGTGTTTTGCCTAAAATTTACCAACTAAAGTTTATCATAATAAAGAAAGCACCTCCCTTTTAACATTCTGAATAGGTCATAGCATTATTTTGCAGTGACTGACTCTCTAAGAATTACGGCTACCAGATTGTAATATAGTGCATGAATGTCAACACGTAGCACATACGAGAGATAATATAAAAACATTTGTAACAATTGATTATACCACAAAAAAAAAAGAAACCACTGTTTGCACTTTCTTAAACGAATTATTTTCCACGAAATGACGAAGAAAAATATAATTGACATAGTTACATCATAGGACATCAGAAATTAATTAATACCTGTAACATTGGTTATAAATTTGTCCACTAGGGTACATTCTTACAACATTGCGATCTTTTGGCAATAAATAATAATAAATGATCTGGTTGCAGTGTTGAACAAAAGAAGCAAATGAAGCGTACCAATCGTTTCTCATTTGTTTTCAAACATCGCCGTTTACATTAAATATATAAATATTTTAAAATAACTATAGTTAAATAATGATTTGTGAGTATGCAGCTTAATTTTATTCGTTAAATAATCCTAACAAATGCCACTCTTGATTTCCAAATTCTCTAGATAAATTGGAAATCACTCGTGGCATTTCTTATGATAATAGCATGGATGATAAATGATAATGAAGCACCAGAAGAGTCCTTAAAACTATTTGTTTTTCGAGGTCCGGAGGCCTAGAAGACCCTTGACTGCTGGTCTCACATCAATAACAGCCAGTATGTGGTCAGCAAGTCGCCTTGTGGTGTAAACAGGAATAAAAACCGAGACCTCCCGGTCGGGACAAGTATCTTCACCCATGAAGCAAACGTCAGAAAATCAAGACTCAAACGATCCCCGAACATCATAATCATCACTATCGTGTTCACCTTCTTTAGTGTGAATGTGGGAGTGTCTTGATTTAAATTCATGTTATTTCGGAGGTGGTCCTGATGCTCCATGTCCTTGTGTTATGAATTGAGTCCGGGTTCGTTTGCAATTAATTATGGTACATATTTTTTCCTTGATATAATAACCAAAAATGTTGACGATTCACATAAATCTAGACCTTATGTTACATATTTTACTCATTGCTACATAATTACTAGAAAATTACATATTTTTTTACATAAAATAGTCTCCAAATGTAGCCCCTGTTAAAGGCCAAGGTCTTTTGTCAACTAAATGGAACGGATGATTTCTACGTCTTGTCATTTATTAATTTACTTCACTAGAGTATAAGGTTCTAAGAACTGCAAATACATATGATTGAATAATAGCGACAGCTGACTCTAGAACTAGGAGGGCAAATAAGAGCAGGGAGAGAAGAGAAGGACCAGTAGCCTAGAAGAGTCAATACCTGCAATCATATTGGCTTCAAGTCGGACCGGTCAAATTAAGTTCACATTTTTTTTTGTACAGTGTTAGTAAACATGTAAAATTTATGTATGATTTGTTCTCAATTCTCTTTGGAGGCTCATATGATAGTCACATCACTGGTCAATCCTGCTGATAAAAACTAACTAATATTGAAACACAATGCAAACACTATTGTTTTCTCGAAAAAATAGAATATCCCTCAATTAAACAAAATGCAAACCTTCCTTAAAGTTTATAGTTTGCTTGGAAAACAGTAGCCTGAGTTATTTTTCATATCTTTCAATATCGATTCAAATGTTGAAGAAGTTTGCCTCCTGCTACTCCAATACCATGAGGAGTGAGTATGAGGGTGGTGAGTGAGAGGTTGAATAGTTTCTATTATTTATAACTATTCCAGGATAATCCAAACAGGGTGCTCCAATACACCCTGATGTTGTTATAGATAACTCTTTTAAAATTGAATGCACTCGATGAATATAAAACAATAGTTTCCACTGCTTTGATATTCTGGAGTGGAGTGAGGAATATCGGGATAGATCACAGACATGGGGCACGAAATTAAGTGTGGCATATTCAGATTTCTTTTGACCATTATCAGTTTTCTTTCTTTCTTTCTTTCTTTTTAAAGTTTTGACTTAGTAGGCCTATATTGCTGTGATTGAATGTCAGTGAAAGCAGATGAAAATGGCTTCAATTGCCTTATCGTTATCTGCAAAAAAAAAAAAAGATCGGTTGTGGATAACTATCGGTGACGCCTTTTAGCACATACGATAAAATAGTGTAGTAGGCCTATGCACCTTATACGTAGTACACTATGGAACAAATAATAGTTGAAGTGCACAAAACTGTATTTTGATAGTTATACGTAAATAATTTAAACATATAAAAAGCAAGTTAACTTATTTGAAAATAACTGTAAAGTTATATATTCCGCTCTGTTCTAATGTCTTTTTTTGTTGTTGTAATATTAGAGCCTATATCGCTCCTTGGGATGAAGACTACCACAAGTGTAAAAAGTTTTGTTCTGAGTTATTAATAATTAAAGTTTTAAAAAAGGTATAGAACATACGCTATTTTTGATATGGAACAATTTTAACCTGTCTCCATTTTCTTGCTCATGGCTTGTGACCATAAAGAAATAAATTTGTAAGCATTTTTTCTAACAGATAAACTGACATTTTTACTCTTCTGGCCCCTGAGATATTATCTTAAATTAGGATCAAGACCTATGTCTAAAATACATTCATTACTCGTATACCTTTTTACACGAAGATTCTTCTGAATTGTTTGTTACTTTATCACTGGTAAGATAAATACATTAACCTCAACATTTTTATAAAATTAGAGAATTTTAAAAGACAAATATCTCATTATAACAAAACAAAGTTTGGACAAAGAAATTGCACAGTATTTTATTAAAACATAAATTTTGATTCTTTATCATAAAAAATGTAATATTACGTATTTTGACTATTTTTACTACATATGTAAGTACATGTTGAATATTAATATTACATAAAAATCCGGACTCTAGCTATCAAAAAGTGAGTGGACCAGAGTTTCCAATGTTCACAGACGTGAACGATCAACCAGCCAATAAAGGGGCGATTCTGGTCAGCATGTCCGATCCTCCAGTCGTTATATTTGGTTTACTGAACCTAGAGCAGCTACTTAATTAAACTAATCAAATTTCACTATGCTGGTCCCATATTGGCCGAAATTTAAAAAGAAATATATTTTCCCCATTGGGACTTGAACAAATAAAAATTCCGCAGTCTTGAACCAAGGCCTGTTGCCCTAAACCGCTCGGGCATAATTACTATATAGTTAACAAATGATTAATTGCTCTATAATAAAGAATTTAACAGTAGTTCGCTTTCCTTTGTCATTCTGTAGCCTATATAATTTGTATGTATCATCTGATTGTAATATCAAACCCAAATATTTAATCTTAATAAACATAACGTGGACTACGATTTAAAGATAAGGCTTTGCTCTCTAATTTAAAATGATTCGGTACAACCTTTTTCATGTCATAAATTCACTGAGAACGTAACAGGAACTCTTGTCATCCTAACCATAGAGAAACTTTATCCTAACATCAAAAAAAAAAAGTTAAACTTTTATGATGCCACCAGGTTGCTTTTACGGTATTTCTGGCTTTTTCCCCTGGTATTGAGGGAATTTTAACCCATTTCTTAGTAGGTTAGTGAGCCTGGAAGGCGGAGTTACGCTACCCCAGTGATATTCTATTCTATAGTGTTCTGCCCAAGGGCAGGTTTTTCACTGCAATCATAGCATTTTCATGCTACGCCTTGCAGCTTTACTAGGGAATTAAAAGTTGTGATAGCTTCCCATTGCTTTCCGCACCGGCGAATGATAGTGACGATAATGATGATGATGGCCGGATAATTTTAGGGGACCGTTTGAGCCCTAAGCTTCCTGACATTTGTCTTACAGTGAGGAAAAACCCCGAAAAAAACTGCATCCAGGAAACCTATCTCGACCGGGAATCAAACCCGAACGCGCTGCGTGACAAGACAGCACGCTACATCGAGACCACAGCGGCGGGATATGATGGGTGATATATGAAAATGAAGCTCCAGGAGAGTCCTTAACCTAAATTCCAGACCATGGGCAACCACTGCAATAATTCCCTTTTAAGGAAAAAATTCCTATGGTCTGACCGGTAATCGTGTGGTCAGAAGCTCTGGCCAAAAGACCAGCGGGCTGGTCAATTAAAATTATATGAATCGGTGATTCTTACAATTACGTCACAAGGATGCGAAACATTATTATTATTATTAATCTCAACCAGATTTTAAAAAAATACAAAAAAATAGTCTTACATCTAAATTACAATATATATAAACGATTACATGTTATGAATACAATACAATTAATATTTATAATGTGTTTTGATTTACTCTAAATTTAACGAATTAAATATATAATATGTACAAGATTTATAAAAAACGAGGAAAAGATTAATGACATAGTATAAAATTAAATAAATAGAGAAAAATTAATTATTAGACAACAGGTAACTGTATAAGCGTGACTTAAAGGTGCCAAGTGTGCGTCAACCCCTAATATCTTGAGGAAGGAGATTCCAGGAGCGGGCAGAGGCTACTGTGAAGGAAGTAGAATAGGAGGAAGTGCTATGAAGAGGAATTGTTAGCAGACTGCTATCTTGTGACCTAGTGCCAATATTGTGGTACGAGGATAACTTCTCAAATCTGGACGCCATGTGTCTCTCACTTTAAGAGAGCAGACATACACGAGAATTTGAGAATAAAGTTCTTAGATAAATGTTGGGTGGGAAAGACAAACGAACAAACACATGAATGGAGAGAACTAAATAGGTGCATCAATGATGTGCATGAGTCCACCGCTGTGGTCTCGAGGTAGTGTCACTCAGCGGGCCCGGGTTTGACCCCGTTCGGGACAAGTTTCCTGGGTGAGGTTTTTTCGGAGTTTTCCTCACCTATAAGACAAATGTCAGGATACTTTAAGGCCCAAACGGTCTCTGGCCATCAAAATCATAATCACCTCATTAGATTAAGTTTAGGATTAAGGTCTCTCCTGGCGCATCGTCACCCATCATATCATTGGGGCAGCGTAATTCTGCCTTCCAGGCGCCCCAACCTCAGAAGTGGGTTAGAATATGCCAAAGCCAGGAGAGAACACTAGAAATGTCGAAATGACAAACTGGTGACAATGAACAAAAAAAATGTACATGATCTTTATGGGAAATTAAATCGCTCATCCCCGGGAAAAATCAGATAGGTCTAAATGATTTTTTATTTTCTTAATGGTTACTCTTCTTTATGACGCTACATACGGTAATAATGAGGTAAGTCAATTATTCATTCTATTAGCTATAATAGACAATTTAGATAAGTCTAAAAGGGAGGATGAAAAAGATAAGTCGAACTATCTTGTTTATCTGGTTTTATCCCTGGGATGAGTGAATTTTAATAAGAAATAAATTCGTACACTGCGATGGGTTGTCTTCTTGTGGTACTTATGGGAAATGAAAGAGTGTCACAAAACTTCCTGTAGGAAACAAGAAGGTAAGAATCTAGTTTGGTTCGAGTCTCCATCGGGGAAGATATTTTCTCGTGGAATTTCGGTCAGTATGGGACCGGTGTCCACCTAGCACCATAAAGAATTTGGGTAGCTACAATAAGTAGCGGCTCCTGGTTGAGAAATCCAGCCGTAACAGCTGGAGGACCCGATATACTGATCACATGTCACCCTACACTGACTGGATGATTGTCTACCTCTGTGATAAACCATGTAGATGTTAGGCTTGCAGCCGGCTGGTAGGCTTGTAGCGCCGTGCAGTCAAGGATCTAGTAGTATGGCAGGAATGAAGTGAGAGAATAACAGTGATCTATACTTTAATGAGGTAAATTATACTGGAAAACATTAGCTCAGAGGATTATGTATGTTGAGCCTGTGTCCAATACATAATGCTAGTGAGTTAGTTATGTATACATGACGTTGTTGTAGACTGTACTTTATACTATGTATATATATACATAGGGCCTCACCGACAAAATGATAAGGATGATAGACCATGCAGAGAGGATCATTTTTTGTGAAGGAACATATAGTCGCAAACACTTCATTTATGAGTTATGTTCACTCGTAAGGGTCGGAATTGAATACAATTATACACGTAACATTATATTGAAAAATATATGTTTTTACAATAAGTATTCAAACATTCGGCCCTGTGCCTCATTGCATGTTTGATATTGTCGCAGCAACGATCAGCGAGCACGGCCGATCATGGCAGAATTCTTTTTGACGTCGTTAAAATACTTACTGTTTGAACATTTATTGTAAAAACATGTCTTCTTCAATAAAATGATACGTGTGTAATTGTTTGTATTCAATTCCGACCATTATGGGTGAACACCTTCATCTGCGCATAACTCACAAACGACGTGTTTGCGACTATATGTTCCTTCACAAAAAATGATCCTCTCTGCATGGCCTATCATCATTATCATTTCGTCGGTGAGGTCCTATTACACCTTGTATAATTAATTTACTCGAAGTTCCATGTTTATCTGATAATAATCAATAATGTTTAATGAATATTGCCAGTTTATTTATTAAAACTTAGGTCATTTTATTTTAGATTTAAAAAAATATATATAAAATGATAAATTGTGTGTATGTACTACTGTCAGGCCATTGCTTGTTCGTATATTTATTTATTTATTTATTTATTTATTATTATTGAATCTCCAAATATTTTGAAACCCTATTCCGCCACAAAGCACAGTGGACCAGAAATGAAATCTAGCTGGAAAAACTATTTTCACTCACCCTCATCAATTTATCTTTATTTTTACTCTAATACAATTGTTATATGACTGTTCTTAACTTGTCTGCAAAGGAGGTACAATTCTAATGTTTATGAAGACAATATAAACATCGGAAGTTGTCGCTAGTTAAGAACTCATCTGGTCTATATCCCAGTTGTGTTATTAGCGTTGTGTGTTCAAGTTCAGTGAACTTTTCTTCTTATTCTATATGGAGACTTTACCTCAAGGTTTGTCATTTTTATTCATATATTTAACATTTTTCTATATAACCAGATATTATGTTAAATACATGTGGAATCAAACCTGCCACACATTAAAAAATTTACACAATAATTTTATTTTAAATTAAGCTACAAAGAAAACAGTTCTGGACAGTAGTACAAATTTTAGTTATAAAATAGAAGGATTTATGGACTTTAATTTCCGGACAACAACATGTGGGCAAATTGTTGCGTTTTTTTAAATTAGCTTTCTCATTATAGGAGGCGGCCAGCATTCTGAGGCCTACCGTTGCGCGCAGAGAATAATTGTTTGATTTAATATGGAGGAAAAGTGTTCGATAGAGGCAATAAGTGATTATTTAGTAAACAAATAAGGGCTAGGGGTATGTTAGGAGAATATTTTAAATGATATTAAAAAACAATACTTTTTTTTGAAAAGCGATTTTCTCAAACGTACGAAGTTGTGAAATATTCTGATTGGCTAGAAGTGGATGTTAACTTTCCCGTTATTAAGAATTAATTTAGAACAATGACAGTCGTTGAAAAATCCTGTTCCATCTGCTTATGGAATTGGAAGACCCAAAAATAAATTTCGAAGAGGCTGGAATAAAAAAAAGTTCACTTAAGCAGGAATTCTCTCGCGATGAACTTGCTCTTGCAACAGAAATATCACTTCGGTCATGTGGTAAACGGGATACTGCTGATGTTTTAAAGACATTACTAAAATAAATAACAGGTTTAAAAAACTAAAAGAACACGCTTTATTAGAAAACTAAAAAATGAAAAATAATTTTAATTTCCAATACGATTGGTATAAAATAAAGTGGTCAACAAAAAAATCATCTCCAACACATATAGAACAAAATTAGAGTTATCATCAAAAAGAAAATAATTTTACCATCAAAAGCGTGGGGTGCTCTATATCAATTAATTTATATAATTAATATATTTGATAATAAACAGATATTGGTAAAATTAAGCTCTCTAAGAAGAAAATGTAAAAATCATAAAAAGCACCCCACGCTTTTGATGGTAAAATTATTTTCTTTTTGATGATAACTCTAATTTTATTCTATATGTGTTGGAGATGATTGTTTTGTTGACCACTTTATTTTATACCAAGCGTATTGGAAATTACAATTATTTTTCATTTTTTAGTTTTCTAATAAAGCGTGTTCTTTTAGTTTTTTAAAACTATTATTTATTTTTTATTTTTTAGTTTTAATATTTTACAAAATAAGATAAAAATGTAAATATCTTTAAATTCGATACTATTGTAGTATGAGCTAAAAGTAATACTCTTCTATAAAAAAAAACCCTCCCAGCCGGATTTGAACCAGTGACGTATGGATTACTGAAATTATATACCACTAAGAGTTCACTGCTCTACCAACTGAGCTCTTACAACGATTGACTAAAAACTCTACAAGTCCGCAATCTATTATACCAGTTTTCATTTTTTTTTATTTTCGGATGATTCTGGCCAGGATTTTAGAAACAAAATATGAAATTATTGTATTGTCACGGGTCCTCTACACGTATACAAAGTTTCAAGTCGATCCAATATTTCTAAGTGGGTGAAAATCGCGTTGAAAGATTCCGTTACATTGATACAAAAACACGTTTTTTGATTTTCTGATGATTATGGCCAGGATTTTAGAAAATAAATATGCAATTATTGTATTTTCACGGGTCCTCTACAAGTATTCAAAGTTTCAAGTCGATCCAATGTTTCTAAGTGGGTGAAAATCGCGTTGAAAGATTCCGTTACGTAGATAGATAGATAGATAGATAGATAGATACAGGTCAAGCTAATATAAAGCGTGTAATAAAAACACAAAAATAGCTTCCAAATAATACAAACAATACAAATTGCCCCGCTCAACTCTTCTATGTCGGACGAAGCATTGTCTTTTTTGACAATAACATATCAATACGTCGAAATATATTAACATGAGACTAGCTGCCAAAAAGAGAGGTTGTGGTATTTTATCCACCCGATAATGCTACTAGGGAGGCAAATTTGTTATGCTACTTTTCCCAAGACAGACATTTCAGCAGAAAAAATACTATTTTTAGTTTTGTAGTTTTTATTCCAGCCTCTTCGAAATATATTTTGGGTCTTACAATTCTATAAGCAGATGGAACAGGATTTTTCCAACGACTGAGTTCTAAATTCTTAATAACGGGCAAGTTAACATTTACTTTTAGCCAATCAGAATATTTCAGTAGAAATCTAACTTTTTTCTCGCGCACAACTTCCTATGTTTTTATAAAATCGCTTTTCAAAAACTGTTTTTAGAAATAAGCTTTAAAACATTCTCCGAACATCCCCTAACTGTAATTTATTAATAAACGATCACCTATTGCCCCTATCGATCACTTTTCTTCATATATTAAATCAAACAATTTTCTGCGCGCGATGGTAGGCCTCAGCTGCCGGCCGCCTCCTGTAATAAAAAAGCTAATTACCAAAAAGTGCAATAATTTGCACACACGTTATTGTGCGGAAATTAAAATCCATAAATCACTCTATATTATAACTAAAATTTGTACTACTGTTCAGAACTGTCTTTTTCGTAGCTCAATTTAAATCAGATGATTGTGTAATTTTTTTTAGTGTTTCGAAGGTATGATTCCACGTATATTTAACACTATCTGGTTGTATATAAACATGTTAAATATATCAGTGAAAAGTACAAACCTTGAGGTAAAGTATCTAATAGAATAAGAAGAATAATGCACTGAACTTTAATACAAAAGTATTTATTTCTACAGCTCGGAACACAACCGAGGTGCGGACCAGATGAGTTCTTAACTATAGACAACTACCGATGTTTATATTGTCTACATACATTTTAGAATTCTACTGTCTTTTGCAGATAAGTTAAGAACAATCATATTAGAGTGAAAAAAGATGAATTGGTGGGAGTTAGTAAAATACTTTTTTCCAGCTAGATTTCGTATGTGGCCCACTGTGCAAAGGCATGTTAGGGTTGTAGCTTACTATAACAATATTATACTATTCATTGTAAAACAGAAATATTATCTTATGGTTTTGAATGAGTGTTATGAATTACATAAATCGTCTATAAGTGTCATAGAAAAAATACTACATATTGTTATGAATGTTTGTTATGAAGTTCATAAAATGTTTATAATAATTTTGGTTCTTTAAAAATCACTTCACACACTGAGGCGGAAGCCTCATCATCATTTAAAAGTAAGTTTAACCAGAATCGTTGTCTTTTGAATACACGACAATCAAATAAAACATGTTTTACAGATTGTATTGATTCTTGACATTTACAATAATTATGATCACTGGCTGGGTTAATATTAAATCTCCTAAAATATCTTACAAATTTTCCATGGTCAGTCATAAATTGTGTTAGAATATATATATATATATATATATATATATATATGTGTGTGTGTGTGTGTGTTATAATTACATTTTCGCATTGAGCAATGCAATCTTAATACGACATGATAAGAAAAATAAATGCTCGGCCGGGATTTGAACCCGGGCCACTGGATGATACCTCAGTGCACTACCGATTACACAACCGAGCAAATCTAGTACAAACATTCATACTAGTACAAACATACGAGTATATACGCATATTTATTAAATGTTTACACATCTTTCTAGGTATGTTTTTTTCTATACTCCACTCGTCCCTATCCATCCACTCCATGCCCTCTAGTCCTCTTGTTCTCGTTCCATTTCTCAATTCTTGCATCCATGAGTTTATAGGTCTTCTTTTCTTTCATCTTCCAGGTGGATTCCAATGTTTTTCATGAGTAATCTTTCTTACTGCATTCGTCGTACATGCTCATATTATCTCACTAATCTACTATTGAATATTTAATCTTCATTTTTTCTCGTATGATATTATTTATATATTCTTTTTTTTTTTTTTTCAATTTTTAATATCTTGGTACCCTCCTCAAGAAATCCGTTTCTATTGTTGAATTTTCCCATGCTTCAGCTCCATATGTGACAGTACTTCTCACTATTGAACTACATAACCTATTTGTGATTTATTTTTCTTGGTTATATGTCTATTCCGTTTGACACCATTGCTGTTATTGCTCTACTTTTATTTGTTTCTGTTTTTAATGTCCCTTTATTGTCTTATATATCTTAATATATAAAAATTACGTGTCACGTTGTTTGTCCGTGATGGAATCCTAAACTACTGAACCGATTTTAATAAATTTTTGCACACTGTGCTCTTTGATCTAACTTGAGACCTACGGTTCTTTATAACTAAATTTATAGTCGCATTATTTTTTATTGCAAATTATTTGTTTATTATTTAAAAGAGAGTTATAATTATCTGTGAGTTCCATACGATTCTAACAGATAACGGTGTAAGGTAATTGGTTTATTATTTCACCGGGTGGCTGTGCTTTTTGTTGCAACCGCGAATTTCAATTGAATTACAAATATTGATTATTTCATAATTTAAGTATGTTCAGTGTTTATTTTATTATCAATATATTGATAATAATATTAATTTCGTGTGTAAGTATTAGTTTTAAGTAATCTGGCTGAAAGACAGCAACTTAATTTAAATTTAACTGGACCGAGAAGGGACATTGAACAATATGGCGAATCAGTTCTAGAGACCATGAATGATAAGATATCAAGTGAATTTCCGCAAATTGGTATAGGCTTATGTGACATAAATCTTACATTTAAGAAAAATGTCAATTTAAAAACACATGAAAATCCTTAGGAACGGAATAACAGAACTGTAAGTAAGTCTGTTAGTTATAATAATATGCCTAATATTACAGAAACAATCTCCATGCCTCAATTAAATGAAAAACAAGATGACTACAATATATCACAAGATGATATTACTATACAGAGACTTCTTGATGATGACGAGAATCCAAACTGCCAACAAGTTTGTAGAAAAAAATGAAAGTATAATGAAATCAGCAAGCCTCCTCAAAATATTCCATCAATAAATGTATATAATCCTTAGGATACACTTCTGGATGATACTAAGAATGCAGACAACATAAATTCATCTCAATCAACAAGACCATACGGAAAAATTAACGTAAAAATAGTTAAAGGCGATACGAAGTTCGCCGGGCCATCTAGTATATATATACACATAAAAAAATCCTCTAAGTATTAATAATAAAGTGAAAACAATCAGGATTATGAACAAAGGAAAGTTACAAATATAAAAATGATTCAACCAATCAAACCAGGTGTCACAACAGCTGTCGTCTTTCAGAAACCAAAAGTCATTCCATTTTGTCCATCCATCGACCCGGCTCAAATCCTCATACATTCATGGCTACTTTCATCCAAGTCTTTCTCGGTCATCCGTTTTTCCTTCTTTCTCCTGTTTCCATTGCATGATATGTAATGTATGGTAACCCTTCTTCTGACGTTCTTCAAACATGTCCGCACCATTGTGTCATAAATAAATTCATCAAATTAAGAAGACGCTAAAAATCATAAATAATAGCCTGAGTGAAGTCAATTAACGGAGAGCTACTTGAACTTTATAGGAAGCCAGGTATAATAAGTATCGTAGACTGTCAAGGATAGGATAGGATATGAGGTACGAATTGGGAATGAAAGAGGGGCATGAAAACTCGTAAGAAAATCAGAGGGGAAACGCCCAGTTGGTGGCAAGAATGGGGTGGGAGAATAACTAATCATGATTTGAGGGGAGTAGATTATATAGGGGATGATTGGAAAACTTTGGCTAAGGATAGGGATGTATGGTGAGCTGATCTCAGCCTAGCTGTGAACCTACAGGTTCGATAGTGACACTGAGCTAGTCATACAATTAAAAGATTTAAGTTAAACACTTTTAACAAATTAACAAGTAAAGAAAGAATGCGCTAAAATAAAATATTAAAAATTTAATAGAAAAACACAAAATGGGATAAATAGTATTTTACTAATGCTTAGTTTGAGCGAGGAGAGGAAAGGTATCTACAGCCCTGTTCAGGCATAAGGGGCTCTTGGAGTAGTAGAAGGCACACATTTCTCTGGACAACTGACAAGAGATACCAGCATGATGGCCGCCTTTACTCCCAAAGTATGCGTCTGAGAGGCTGAGTTGACCCCAGGGTCATTGTGTCACAGAGGATTAACGTCAGTTAAATAATCCTGACACCACTGGACTCGAACTCTTTACCTCCCTTCCGGCTTGTAGCGTATTTACAAATCAAATTTCCTTATTGCGCCGTTTGTTCTCTCGTTTGAACTTATGGTCGTTCCTGCCGCAGTTAGTGATTTTTTTTCCAAAATATACCTCTTCCGAGCTAAGTGCCAGTTGTAATGTAAACAACGGTTAAGATTTTACGAATTGAAATTTGGTTATATCCTCCTACGGCTCCTACAAAGATTATAATAGTTATTTGTACTGTGAAGGATAATGTCATTTATTTTAAAAGTTTATGTTATTTTTTGTACCTTGTGCAGATGCATGACTGCATTTTCATTGGTCGAATAATAGTTTTACCTTTTATCGTATAAGAAAATAAAGTCCGTTAACGCTCGAAATAAATAAAATAAAAATAATAGAAGCTTCAATTTTGCTCTTTCATTCCCCCATTCGTGCCACATGTCCTGCCCATCGCAGTCTACAAGACTTAACTGTTCTCATTATATCTGGTTCCCTATAAATGTCATGTAGCTCACTGTTAGGAAGTCTTCTCAATTCGCCAGTCTGTTCATCTCTCTTTGGTCCAAAAATGTTCCTAAGAACTTTTTTTTACCAAATACCGGTACTCGTAATGTTTTGTCCTTCCTTAAAGTATGAGTCCATGTTTGGCATCCATATAATATAACTCAGAGAATAACAGTTTTATATATTTTCAGTTTAACATTTTTTGAGAGAAGTTGGGACGACAAGAGTCTCTGTAATGCATAATAGCACGCATTTCCAGAATTGAGCCTATGTTTAATTTCTTTGTGCATCTCATTCCTATTTGTAATTATTGTTCTTAGATATTTGAGCCACTATTTATTATACAATTAAAATTAAACGTTTAAACAATTTTCAATAGCAACTAGAGACGTAATAAGCTTACAAATAACGACAAATTGAGAGAGAGAGACTCGTGAATACAAACAATCATATTATTACTGTACAGGGCATGAACAAAAAAAACATAGTGTAAAATACTAATACAATTCGCTTCACAGAATAGAAAGACATGTTTGAACGGTTTTCTCTGTCGTTCTGAGTGGTCATCTTTAGGAACTCTCAACCACACATTAGACAGATACACAGAAACCATCCCATTGATTCTGTTCCAGACACAAAACATCATAAGATAAGGGACACATTACATTTAAATTCCTCTACCTGTGGTCTAGAGGTAGCGTGCTGCCTTGTCACGCAGCGGGCCCGTGTTCGATCCCCGGTCCGGGCCGATTTTCTGGGTGAGGTTTTTATCGGGGTTTTTCCTCACCTGTAAGACAAATGTCAGGAAAACTTTAAGGCCCAAACGGTCCCCGAAATCATATGGTCATCATCATCATCCTTCACCGGTGTGGAAAGCAACGGGAAGCTACCACACCTACAATTCCCTAGAAAAGCTGCAAGCATAGCATGCAAATGCTACGATCTTCAAGTACTTTATTAAAACTTTTAAAATTATTATAATTTCAATATTATTACTGAGAACTCTGAATTAATGTCTCATTTTATTGAAAAAAAAAGAAATAAATGCACTCAAGTCTCGATCTTATATGAGTAAGCTTTTTTTCATGGCGTGACAGGCCTTGGCCTACCAGCCGCCTGCTTGCCTCACATCTACATGTGTTAATCACAGAGGTAGACTATCATCCTATCAGTGTAAGGCTGACAGTGGCCAGCATATCTGGAGCTACCCAAATTCTTCAAGAACTGGGTCGGCACCGATCCCATACTGGCTGAAATCATCATCATCATCATCAACATTCACAGTTAAGCCCATATGGTTTGTTCCGGTCTCATAGATTCTCTTTAAAAAAGTTGAATCAGTCTCATTTTTTGGTACCAACATTTCTGTCTCCTTTCGGTTTGTAATTAAATATAATTTTTGGTATGCGTTCCATTTTCATTCTTTGAACATGTTATTTCCAGCTTTTTTGTAGATTGTTTTATTTTATCTTAAAGTTTAAAAATATTTAGCACGTTTCTAATATCTTCGTTTCTTCTTTTATCTAGAAGTTTGCAGCCAATTACACTTCTCAGAAATCTCATTTCAGCTGTTTCTATGACCTTCTCTTCTCTTTTAGTTAAAACCCAAACTCACTACCATACATTGCTTTATAAAATTTTAGTTTTGTTTCCTTTCTTGTATTTTCCATCATTCTCTTAATTGTGCCACATGTACAATTAAATGTATTAAGTTTATTAAAAAGATTCCCATTTTTTAAATTCTATGAAAAAATTTCTTTCCCCTTGGAGACTCGAACGAGCACAAGTCCCCTAGCTTTGCGCCGAGTCATCTTCTTCAAATTCGGGGCCATGTTGTGAAAAAATGTTATTTTTGTGGGCCCCATTCATTTTTCAGGTAATAACTTACTTGATAACACTGACCTTCATGGGGTAAAGAAAGTGTCCATCGACTTAACTGACGGGTCATTCTACCCCACCAAATAACTGTTTCACCAAATGTTTACTACAAAAATGTTCAAGTGCTACCGTTAGCATAGATCAAAACCGTTAGTTCCTTTGATAAATTTTGAAAAAAAATACATAAATTTCAATAAAATGTAATTAACATTAATCGGTCTAGATGGTCTAGGGTCTAGGGGTTAGATTCCTTCACTGTGGTCCCGAGGGTCGCGGGTTCAAACTCGACCAAAGTTCATGGCGACAAAAATCCAAAGGGCATGTCCTCCGGGATAACATTAACTATGATTTGGGGGAAGTAGATTATACAGGGGATGATTGGAAAACATTGGCTTAGGATAGGGATGTATGGAGAGCTAATGTCCGCGCGGCCATGGACCTAGGGATTCGATAGTGCCAGTGAGCTAGTTAATGTCCTCCGGGTGGGACATAAAGCCGTATGTCGTGGGTTGAAGGTTTTTTGGGCTAGTAAAAGAACTTCAAGCCTAAATTAGAGATTCTGAGCAGAATTAAACCGGTCTTTCCCATCCAAATAATTCCTTAGTTGATACAAGTTTCTCTTTGAGGCAGTGAGTTAACCACTTGTCACTCGCTAACATTTGTAGGGAAATAAGCGTAACTAAATTAGCTTGGTAAAAAATTCGCAAGGGAGCACCCTTGTATCATGTAGGGTTATACAGCTACAGACAGAATAACATAATGTTACTTATTTGCTTGTTTCCTACTACATATACAATGGCGTACCTAACATTCCAATGTTGAGCCTTTGGATCTCCTTTACAGGACCAAGTTAATTTAGTTACACTTATTTGCCTACAGATGTCATGAATGGTATGCGGTCAACATACGATCCAATGAGACATCTAGCAGGCAACTAAGGTATTACTAGGATGATGAGGTCCGTAAATTTTGCTTAGAGGCCTTTTTATTCAGGCTTAAGGATCTTTTACGAGCCTGAAAATCTTCAGACTCGGAACCCATGACAAAGTCTCTACCGGAGGATTTGCTCTTTGGATTAGTTAAAATAATGACATCAGGAGACAGTATCCTGAGGAAACTCAGGGAAAAATATTGAAGAATATTGAGTTTTTCTAAAATTATACTCAAAAATAGCGCTTGTACAGTTGCGCAACCACAATCAACTAAAATACAGAAATATAGCATTATGTAAAAGTGCATTAACTAACTCACTAGGGCACTATTAAATCCAGCCTTTCATGGCCGCGCGGACATAAACTCTCCAAACATACTATTTAATATAAATAGTATTGGGCTTTACAGTATTTCTTCTTAATGTCTTACTACTTTCATTGTTTTTTTTTACTTATAGTAGATTGGAGCTGTTCTTCCATTGTATATCTATTCTTTTATTACATTTAGTTTTAATTATATTCAACATTATTGTATTACGAGATCTGTTTTATTATTGTTGTTATTGGTATTATTATTGTTGTTATTGTTATTACTTACTTACTTACTCACTGGCACTATCGAACCCGAAGATTCATGGCCGCACGGACATAAGCTCTCCATACATCCCTATCCTGAGCTAATGCTTTCCAATCACTCCCTGTATAATCCACCTCCCCCAAATCATAGTTAATGTTATTCTCCCACCTCATTCTTGGCCTACCAACTGGGCGTTTTCCCTCTGGCTTTCCTACAAGAAGCTTCCATGCAAGTCTTTCATTCCCCATACGTGCAACATGTCCTGCCCATCGCAGTCTACGAGACTTAACTCTTCTTATTATATCTGGCTTCCTATAAAGACCATGTAGTTCATTGTTATGTAGTCTTCTCCATTCACCTGTCTGTTCATCTCTCTTTGGTCCAAAAATTTTCCTTAGTACTTTCTTCTCAAATACTTGTAATCTCCTTTCCTCCCTTAAAGTAAGAGTCCATGTTTCGCACCCATATAATATACCTGGTAGAACAATAGTTTTATATATTTTCAGTTTAACGTTTTCTGAATGGAGTTGGCACATCAAGAGTCTCTGCAATGCATAATAGCACGCATTTACAGAATTGAACCTATGTTTAATTTATTTGTGCATCTCATTCCTATTTGTGTTTATTGTTCCCAGGTATTTGAATTCAGCCACTTCCTCAAAATTTCCGACATTTGTCATTACCTGTCCATTTCCATTAAAGTAAAGTAAAGTGATCCCACAACAGACCCGGAGGCCCTTGGGGTAGCAGGAGGTTAAGGCTCCCACTTTTCTGGACAATCGGCACTTTATGTCAGCCGGGTTGTCAGCCCTGCGTGACGGCCGCCTTTACCCCCAGAACAAGCGTCTGGTACTCATTTATGTTAAAGGCTGAGTCGACCCCAGGGCCATAGTGCCGCCAGAGAGTTTGGGTCAGTTTAAAAATCCTCACCCCCAACGGGACTTGAACCCTCGACCCTCCGGCTTGTAGCTCAGTGCCTTAACCACTACGCTACGGCGTGCCCCCTGTCCATTTCCATTACATAATGTATTTCTACGTGTGACCATATATTTAGTTTTATTGATATTTACTTCCAGTCCTAATTTCTTAGTGTTACTCAATAGTGTGTACGTGTTGTCCTATAGTATCTCCCTGCTATCAGTCAATAGTACTACATCATCAGCATAAACTAACAGCTTATTACTACCATTGAGTTGTAAGCCTTCCTCGTTCTCTAAAGATTTAATGGCAAGCTCTACTACAAAATTAAATAGTAGAGGAGAGAGTGAATCTCCTTGCTTCAACCCATTCTGGATTTCAAAAGTGTCCGAAAACTGTTTGCCTACAAGCACCTTCTCTTTGTGCCATTTAGACACAATCGTATAAGCCTAACTAACTTTTTAGGAATTCCGAACTCCAACAGGATACTTAACTTCTCCCTCTTAATTGAATCATATGCCTTTTTGAAGTCTATGTATAGTTGATATACAGTACCATTTATTTTCTAAAATCTGTCTTATACTAAAAATCTGATCTGTTGTACACCTGTTTCTTCTAAATCCACATTGATGAACTCCTAGAATGTCATTAATATAGGGAGTAAGTCTGCTGACTAATATATTTGTTAGAATTTTGTACGAAGTAGAAAGTAATGAGATGCCCCTGTAGTTGTTGCAGTCAGTTTTATCTCCTTTCTTATAAATTGGTACGATTATTGATTATTTCCATTCATCTGGAAGAGCTTCTTTTTCCCAAATCATACTAAGCAACCAGCGTATCTTGTCCATCAATTTTTCTCCCTCTGAATTTATCAGTTCTGCTGGGATCTCATCTGAACCTGATGCTTTATACATCTTCAATTTTTCAATCGCCATTTCAACCACTAGTGCCCTTGGTTCTGCGACTAGCATTTCTGCTGGCTGTAAATTATCCTCCTCGATGTCCTGTTCTGTATGTACATTTAATAGCTGATTAAAGTAACTTTTCCATCTATTTAATATACTCCTGGGATCTGCAATCATATCCCCATTTTCATTCCGAAATATGTTCGTTTTAGCCTGAAACCCTTTCTTCTCTATACTAATTCCCTGATATATTTCTCTAATGTTCCTATTTTTTGCGTTCATTTCAAGATCATTAATCTTCTCTCTCAAAAATTCCCTCTTTTTACTCTTTAGTAACTTGGTGGTTTCCCGTCTAATACTACCCAATTGCTCTAAATTTACCTCATTTGGCTCGTTTCATCTTTGATACCTTTCTTTTCTTTACAATGTCGGCACATTCCTCATCAAACCATTTCTTGTTTTGCCTCTTTTTTAAACAACCAATGCCTTCTGATGCTGACAATTTAATAGTATCTCTTATAGCCTCCCATTCTTTATTTATATCAGTTTCTTCTTCGTTTGCCACATTGTCATCTGAATATTCCAGTACTTCAAATCTATTAGCAATTTTGATTTGGTATTCTTGCCGCATTTCATCATTTTTCAAGATTTTAATTCAAATTTTACACAATCATCTTTAGCGTTTGTTCCTTTCATTAGCGATAGCCGTTGTCTGATTTTCACTCTGACCAGATGATGATTCGAAATGCAGTCTGTCCCTCTAACTGATCTAACATCGATGATGCTACTGTGCCAGCGTTTGTCCACTAACACATGATCTATTTGGTTCCGATTTTCGCCATCTGGAGACGTCCAGGTGTATTTATGAATATCCTTATGTTGAAATGTTGTGCTCTTAACAATGAGATTCTTTGATGTGGCGAAGGTGACTAATCTAACTCCATTGTCGTTACTATCTTCATGAAGAATTAATTTGCCTATTGTTGGTTTGAATTTATCTTCCCGCCCCACTTTTGCATTAAAATCTCCTAAGACAATTTCATATGATATCGTGAGAGGCTATCAAATATGCATTCTAATTCTTCATAGAACGCATCCTTGATCTTGTCATCTTTATCTTCTGTGGGGGCATGTACATTTACAATTATAAAAATCATGTTGTTTACCCTTTAGAATTATGTATGATATCCTATCACTAACAAACTTATTATCTCGGATAGCAGATAGTACCCTCCTTCTGACTAAAAAACCCGCTCCAAATGCAGGTCTTTCTGCACCCCCATAGTATAATGCAAAGCGTCCTGATTCCTGACTACCTTCTCCTGGCCACCTAACTTCCTATAAAGCGACTATATCCAAGGGCGATTTATCTAATTCCCGCGTTAATATCTCTAGTGCCGCGCTATTGTATAAAGTTCTAACATTCCATGTTCCTAGGAACATGTCCCTGTGTTTGAGCCTTTGGCATGTGTTCCGTGAAGTAGTCCCCGCCTGGAGAATCGAATGGGTGACAATTTGACCTCCGGAAAATTTTACCCCAGTTGAACCCATGTCCGCATTTCTTGACGGTTGAATTTTTACGGTGAAAGATCGTCACTCTTTCGCCCAAGGTACTTTTTTCGTCTGGCTTATCACCTTCGACCAGTCCGGCATGGGTGACCCTATCGGCAGCAATGCTGCCGCCGGCATAGCTCTCAGGATCATTTAAGCACGCAAGCCATTCCACCGCGACAAGGTAAAGATACCATGGAGGGACGATTTTAAGGCACGAACCTAAAATCGAAATAAAAAAATTGGGTTATCGAAATCTATAAGATTGTTATTATTATAATAATTATTATAGTCTTTGTTATTATTATTATTATTATTATTATTATTATTATTATTATTATTATTATTATTATTATTATTATTATTATAAACCCGCCAAAGCCTGTCCCAAGCCAGGTTAGAAAAGGATGAGGGGGAGGAGTAACAACCTCGTTAAAAAAAACCAGGGTTCCGTACGCCCGGCTGATAGTACTCTGTGAAGACCCCTTATCTAGGGTACAGATACGGATGCCTTGCAGTTCGTCCGACTGATAGTACTCTGTGAAGGTCCCTTATCTAGAGTACAGATACTGCTGCCTTGCAGTTCGTCATTGGTTTGACAAAGGGTAGAGGAAGAAACACTTGACCAAAAATTACCTGTTCCTCCAGGTTGGGGGTTGATGAATCAGGCCAGCTCCCTGTTCGTCACAAAAACATAACAATGCTAAAAAGCCTAAAGATTTAAAGCCGGACGGAAATAAACTAAGACGATAAAAGCAAATGAAAATGACATTTCTTGTTGGAACTTGGAATATTCGAGCTGTTCAAAATAAAATGGTTGACATCACAGAGGAAATGAAAATGCTTAACCAAGACATGATTGTGCTAACAGAAAAAAAAAAATAAAGGAAAAAGGTTCAGAAGTTAAAGGTCCATATATGCATTTTTTCAGTGGAGTAGAGAAACATAAACGAGTGCAGAAAGGAATCTCAATAATAATTAAGAAGGAATTCAAGAAATGTATAACTAGTTGGGAGGCCATAAATGAAAATATGATTAAAATGAATATAAATATGTTTGGGAAAAAAAGTTACAATTCTAGGAGTGTATGGCATAAGCCAAGATGAATCGCCTACGAAGAAATATGAGTTCTATGGAAACTTGAATAACGTAATAAGCGAAATTGGGAACTCAAGAGAAATTATTATGATGGGAGATTTAAATGGTAGAACTGGCACCAGGATTGGAAGTGAAATGGTTGGTCCTTTTGGAGAGGAGAAAATTAATGATAATGGCGAAAGACTTATAGAAATATGTGAGCTGTACTCGTTAAAAATTACAAACGGATTTTATCAACACAAAGTCATTCATAAATACACAAGATATCAAGATTCTTTACAGCAGGGATCATTAATAGATTATATAATTGTTGGACAAAATAGGGGTTTGAAAAAAACAAGATTTAGAGTGTACAGAGGCCCAACCTGTGGTAGTGATCATTATTTGGTAAATGCAAAAATATTTTTTTTCATATTTTAATAAGAGTGACGATAAGAAAGAGAAATTGGAGACATCAGAAATTACGCACACACCTCTATATAATACTCAGTTGTTAGAGGACGACAGTATTT
Source organism: Diploptera punctata (assembly GCA_030220185.1). NCBI lineage: Eukaryota > Metazoa > Arthropoda > Insecta > Blattodea > Blaberidae > Diploptera > Diploptera punctata. The sequence goes on from JASPKZ010007441.1 coordinate 768,161, forward strand.
TATACCTTTACCGCAAGAGGCTGGTCGAAAAGTTAATTGAAAATACATTTGATACTCCTGAAAAACAATATCAGCATATTGTCGAATATATATACATATGACTGCTAGGGAGGCTTGGGAGAAAAGGAAATGGAGAATAAGAAAACTTATTTTTGGAAATCAGGTACTGAGTAAATGCGGTATCCTAATGTCTGTCCAGAGACTAAAAGGTAGCAGCCCTACCACTGGACTACTTAGCGTCGGGCCAGTAACCTGTCCTAAGGAACTTCAAAACTACTTTCAAGTCTCAACACGAAAAAAATCCTGATGATTTTTGGAACAAGGAGATTAAGAATGATGTAGATGATAAAAAAATCTTAAATGGTTAAGTACAAAAAATTTGACGGACAAAATGGAGTATAAAAAAGCACAAGGTAAGAAAGCAGGTGACAGTAGAAAAGAATAAACATTGGGACAGAACCAGTCAAATAATTCAGACTTATATTGCAGGTAAAAGGTGTTCAGAGGCATGGAGAACTTTGAAAAATTTAAGAAAGCCAGGATACAATAAAATCAATATTCAGGGAATTTCTTTAAATGAATGGAAATTATATTTTAGCAAGCTATTGACAGAAGATCGTTTGGAATTTTTAAGTGGAATTGCAGAGGAAACTGATGATCAAAACAGAACGAGTATACATTTAGATATTGAGACAGTACAGATAGCAATTGGAAGTTTAAAAAATGGAACGGCTTGTGGGGAAGGAGTGCAGCCAGAATTAATTAAATATGGTACAAGGAAATTATTTGAATTGTTAAGGAGCCTTTTTGAGAGATGCCTAAAGGGAGAAAATGTACCAGTAAAATGGAAAATTCGGTTGATATGTCATTCATAAGAAAGGAAGAAAGGATGAGTGCAATAATTATAGAGGAATCACCGTAATGAATGTTTTTAGCCGTATATAAGGAAAAATAATCAAATACTATTTGGAAGAAAATTATAAACATAAGAAGAACGAAGTACAAACAGGCTTTAGGTATGAGAGATCTACAATTGATCACATATTTGGTAAAACAATTGATTGAAAAGATGAATAATAACAATCAACAAGTTCATTTCACATTTGTGGATTTAGAAAAGGCATATGACACTGTATCTTTGCAAAAGTTGTGGGAATCAATAAAATATATGGCCATAAACGATACAATTATTAATGCAATAAAAAAATTGTATAAAAATGCAGTATCTTAAATTAAAATTTGAAAATATATATCAGAAGAAATTAAAGTAACAAAAGGCCTTCGTCAAGGTTGTAGCATATCACCAACATTATTTTAGATATTTATACATAAAGTACTGTCAAACTGGAGCAAAACATGTTCAGGAATGGGGGTACCTATTGGAGATGGATCAACAGATACAATATATACACTGTTATTTGCGGATGACCAGATAATAATTGCTCAAGAATATGAAGACATGGAGTTTATGTTCAGAAAATTATTGGACGAATACGATAACTGGGGTTTGAAAATAAATTTAAAAAAAAAAAACATTTCATATGGGATGTGGAGCCGAAACCGAAGATTTGATATTAGAAGATGAAACGGGGTATATTAGAGGACGTGAAGAATTTGAGTATCTGGGAGTAAAATTAGATATAGAGAACAGAATAAATAAAGGTACAGCAATAACAGCAATGATGAATGGAGTCTTATGGAACAGACATATAACCAGGAAAAATAAGTTATAAATATACAATTCAACAGTGAGAAGTACTGTCACATATGGAGCTGAAGTTTGGAAATTCAACAAAAACTTAGAACAAAAACTTATGTCGATGGAAATGGATTTCTTGAGGAGAGCAGCAAAATGTTCAAAATTAGACAAAATAAGAAATACTGTCATAAGAGAAAAAATGAATATTGGTTATTCAATAGTAGATTATATACGGTATAAGCAATTAAATTGGTATGGGCACGTACGGCGAATGCAAGAAGAAAGATTACCCAGGAAAACATTGGAATGGTGTCCACCTGGAAGAAGGAGGAGAAGAAGATCTCGAAACTCGTGGATGCAGGAAATAAGAACTGGAATGGGAGCAAGAGGACTTGTGGACATGGATTGGATGGAGAGAGACGAGTGGAGAAGAAAAATAAAACTTTAGGCACAGAAAGATGTGTAAACATTAAAATTCTGTATATAAATAAATACAATTATTATTACTATTATTATTATTATTATTATTATTATTATTATTATTATTATTATTATTCAGTTTGGCCTGATAATCAGTTAGTATCTAATATTCAATGAGTTTTGTATTTGAATGTAACATGTTTGTCCTGGTGAGTGGAAGAGAAGGCCACATGGTCTTAACTCCATCAGGCTAAATAGATAAATAAAATACATACCGGTATCCTGAGCTATCTTTTTTTTTCAAATTATTTCCTGTATAATTCACCTCTTCATATCATGGTTAATGTTATTATCCCGTTTTCCTGGAAGAAATTCTCATGCTCGTCTTTCATTCCCCATTCATTCCACATGTCCTGCCTATCGCAGTAGAAGAGACTTAACTCTTCTTATTATATCTGGTTTCCCATAAAGACCATATAGCTCACTTATCTATTTTTTCCCCATTCACACGTCTTTTCGTTTCTCTTCTGTCCAAAAATTTTCTTAAGCATTTTATTCTCAAATACTCGTAATCTTTTCTCCTTCCTTAAAGTTAAAGGCTAATGCTCCGCATCCATTATTACTGTAAATAACTAGAATAATAACAGTTTTGATAGCAGTTGGAATAACAAGATATTCCTATAAAACAAAATAGCATGCATTTACAGTTTTCAGCCTATATTTAATTTTTTTCTGCACATCATTCCTGTTTGTAATTACTAATTATTTTTCCTAGATATTTGAATTCAGTCACTTATTTTGAAACATGATTGTCTAATTTAAATCATTACGTCACATCAACCAAAGTAAAATTGACCAAAATTAGATTTTTGACGTTTTCAGTGCGCTTTTTAGAAATGGTGATTTGGAATATGTATGAAATGTGATAACCAAAAAGAATAAATAATAGTTTTAAAAAACTAAAACAACACGCTTTATTAGAAAACCGAACTAAAAAAATGAAAAATAATTTTAATTTCCAACACACTTGGGATAAATAATTTTACCATCAAAAGCGTGAGGTGCTCTTTATCAATTAATATATTTGACAATAAACAGATATTGGTAAAAGTAAAGTCTCTAAGAACAAAATGTAAAACTCATAAAAAGCACCCCACGCTTTTGATGGTAAAATTATTTATCCCAAGCGTGTTGGAAATTAAAATTATTTTTCATTTTTTTAGTTCGGTTTTCTAATAAAGCGTGTTGTTTTAGTTTTTTAAAACTATTATTTATTATTTATTTTTTAGTTTTAATATTTTACAGAATAAGATAAAAATGTGAATATCTTTAAATTCGATACTATTGTTGTATGAGCTAAAAGTAATACTCTTCTAAAAAAAAATCTCCCTGCCGGATTTGAACCAGCGACCTACGGATTATCGAAATTATATACCACTAGAGTTCACCGCGCTACCAACTGAGCTCTTACAACGATTGACTAAAAAGTCGACAAGTCCGCAACCTATTATACCACTTTTCATTTTTTTTATTTTCTTATGATTCTGGTCAGGATTTTAGAAACAAAATATGAAATTATTGTATTGTCACGGGTCCTGTATAAGTACACAAAGTTCCAAGTCGATTCAATGTTTCTAAGTGGGTGAAAATCGTGTTCAAAAATTCCGTTATACAGGTACAAAGACACTTTTTTTTGATTTTCTGATGATTCTGGCCAGGATTTTAGAAAATAAATATGAAATTATTGTATTGTCACGGGTCTTTTACAAGTATACAAAGTTTGAAGTCGATCCAATGATTTTAAGTGGTGAAAATCGCGTTGAAAGATTCCGTTACATAAATACAGGTCAAGCTAATATAAAGCGTGTAAAAAGGAATTTGTTACAGCAGCTAAAACAAATAATAAACTGATTAAATCTATTTCTAGTGTTTCAACATTGTGCATTAAGAAAATCTTTAATGATTCAAATGAAAACAACATTAGAAGCGAATGGAAAACAATTTAAGGTAGTCAGCTCTACAAACAGCATTTCCAAGGTTAAATTGTCGATGAGAGGGTCCAAACCAGTGCTTTCCAACATGTAATCCGCGCCTCATAGAGGCGGAAATTCAAAAACCACTTCGTCTAGAGTTTACTGTCTACTATGATTTAACTTGAACAGTTTTGGAAAACTGTGGTTAAAAGTGCGGTAAATGTCCATTGAATGAATATATAGTCTACGTATATATATCCATCCATAGTAATTCTGCCCGAAGGCAGGTCTTTCACTGCAATCATAGCATTTTCATGCTATGCTTTGCAGCTTTACTAGGGAATTGTAGGTGTGGTAGCTTCCCGTTGCTTTCCACACCGGTGAAGGATAGTGATGATGATAATGATAAGGATGATGGCCATATGATTTCGGGGACAGTTTGGGCCTTAAAGTTTTCCTGACATTTGTCTTACAGGTGAGGAAAAACCCCGATAAAAACCTCACTCAGAAAAACTGCCCTGACCGGGGATCGAACCCGGGCCCGCTGCGTGACAAGGCAGCACGCTACCTCGAGACCACAGCGGTGGACACGTATATATATATATATATATATATATATATATATATATATATATATATATATATATGAAAGGATTAACGAGATTCCCTCTGTCCCTATCTACTATATATATATATATAATTTTGATTCGGTTGGCAAAATAATTATTAATCAGAACGGACGCGTTTTTGTGATATGGGAAAAATATGTGTCTATAAATATTTAGCGATTAGACTTTTTGTTTGATCTACTGTTTTTTTTTTGTTTTAATTATGTGTGTGTTACATAAGCGGTATAAGAATTTTAGAAGGAGTTAAATCATAAAGACTGCGATCATTAGGACATGTGGCACAAATGGAGAATGAAAGAGGGACATGGAAGCTTCCTGTAGGAAAACCAGAGAGAAAACGCCCTGTTGTTAGACAAAGAATGAGGTGGGAGAATAACATTAACCTCTATTTGAGAGAAGTAGATTATACAGGGGACGATTGGAAAACATTAGCTCAGGATAGAGATGTGTGGAGAACTTACGTCCGCGTGGCCATGAACCTACGGGTTCGATAGAGCTAGTGAGTTAGCCAGATGGGGCATGGCACAAAAAGTTTGGAAAACTGGTCTACAGATTAAACTGTAAGAAATATTCTCTATCATGGAAATGGTACAACATGTTCTTTCTTATTTTTACCCTTTTAGGTACCTTTACGTGTCCATGAATTAATCAATTTTGAAAAAAAAAAAGTTTGATTTGTGTCAGTTGTTGATAATTTTTCTTTTAAGCATAATTTCTTTCTATTATGAACTCAGTACCCATAACTAAATCACTGGTATTATCGAATTTGTAGTTTCATGGTCGCGGGAACATAAGCTCTCCATACATCCCTATTCTGAACTAATGTTTTTCAATCATCGCCTGTATAAAATATTTCCCTCAAATCTTGGTTAATGTTATTCTCCGACCTCATTCTTGGTCTACCAATTGGGCGTTTTCCTTCTGATTTTCTTGCCCCACTCATGGAACTCAGTACCCATACAATTTATGATAGCTTATCTCTCTTGTCCTTCAAACAAATGACACATTAAGTTTGACATTAGGTTTATTAAACTATAACATCGTTCAAAATACGGACTGAAGAGTTACATCATATTCCTACAGCACCTAGAAGACAAACATTTTGAAACACTGAAAGAAAAATTCAAAATCCAATTATTGGTAAGATGTGTCGATGGCCTTTTAATAATATATGAAAATGACATGCATATAGAAAAATAAATTACAGATGAAATAAACAAAATGCACAACACAATTCAATTCTCAGAATATACTGTAAATAATAACTCCATAAATTATCTACACTTATCAATTTTCAAAAATATTAGTACCAATAGTCTAGACCTAGACATATGCATATATATATATATAAAACCTACAAGCAACACAATAGCTATACACCAAAAATCAGGACACCCCATACAACAGAAAATGAGTACCTTTATCAGCCTAATAAACAGAATGTTAGCTACCATTAAACAAAACAAACTACAAAAAATAACTAAATTATATAAAATTCCTAGCACATAACAATGGATACAAAGAAGAAATGGTCAACAAGTTGGTCAGAAAACAAAGAAGAAAAATAATCAATTTAACAAATATAACAAAACAAGAAAAATAATGTAATATAAATACAAACAATTGGTTTATAGTTTATACTAACGTATACAGGAAATGAAACGACCAAATTAGCTAATTCGATCAGGAAACAAGATTTACTTAATACAGGCTTTCCACTTTACAGCAGTTTGCCCTTGATTCCTGCTTTCCAGAGATTCCTATCTTCCCATTGACCATCCTCCATACCCCTCTTCATCATGGCATCATATATTCCCTCATACCATACTCTTCTACTTCTCCCCCTCTTCCTTCTGCCTGGTACCATCCAATCCAACACCTGTTTAGGCCACTGGTCTTACGACATCCGTTGTACATGTCCATACCACTGTAGAGCTCTCTTTGTTATCCTGTCGATAACAGTTTCTTGTGCATCCATTTCTTGTCTGATATATGTATTTCGAATATGTTGTAGCCTGGATATTCTCACATTTCTCCGTAATCCATCCATTTCTGTCGCTAAGATTCGTTTCTGCGTCCTTTCATTTATTGCCCAGCTTTCTGATCCATATGTAAGTATGCTTTCTAATATTGTCTGTATAATCTCTTTTTTTGTTTTTCTGGTCAAATTTCTGTTCCATAACAGACCATTCAAGGATGTACGTAATCACCTTCCTTGCACAATTTACTCTGTTAATGATATATTTTTCACAAGTACCAGATTTATCTATTATAGATCCAAGATATTTAAATTCTTCAACACATTTAATTATCATATTATTTATTTGTAGGTCTTCTGAATTTCCTCCGATTACCATATATTCTGTTTTAATATAATTTATCTTCAGTCCACCAAGATAAAACATTAAAATCGCCTTCATAACTAATAACAAATTCAAGAATATCATATCCAGTAACAAATAAATACGAAAATGAAAGCGTTTGTAAACTAAAGAGCAATAATTGAAAATGTTGTGCATAGGCAAAACAACAAGAAATTTCAACACAAGATACTCTTAACATTTCAAAAAGTTTATTAATAACGGAGAAAAATCAATTTTGCCAAACACATACTGGAAGCGGGTCATCAGTTCGATAAATTCGATAATACACAGTATAACAACAACAGGATCAGCGTCCTTGAAGATATAGAGATTCTAAAAGAAGCAAAGAATATAGACCTACTCAATGAGAACACACCCGAAGACCTAAACCCGTTGTACAACTTATACAACAACATCAGTGCCAGTTAAAATGTTATTACATAATCTCAACGGTGCTTTAACGTGAATTTTAAATGCGTTGAGTTATTCAATAACAAACCAACTTATACACCTCACTGATATTTTGCTTTTTTACCTTCTTCTTCTTGATCATAATTTGTAGGATTTTATCCCTTTTTACTTCCAAAATCACTCCTCGGAGGAAGACGTATTGGATGTGCATTCACTGTCTATCCATCTCTTGGCTGGTCTTCCTCTTGTTCTTCTCCCGTCCATTGGTCTATCTTCTTTAGCTCTTTTTGCAAGTCGGTTGTCTTCCATTCTTTCTATATGACCCTTCCAATATTTTCGTCTACCTATAATAAATATGGTTAAGTCTTGAAATATGATATTTGAATGTGACCCGCCATAGTCTGTCCCAAACCAGGTTGAAAAAGGGTGAGAGGGAGGAGAAACACCTCGTAAAAAAACCTTGGTTCTGCTTGCCCAGCTGATAGTACCTTGTGAGGGCCCCTTGCCAGGGTTATGGTGAAGACCTCAACGACAGATACAGCGGAAGAGTCCTTCGGTACGGTGTACCTGACGGAAGAAGCAACTCTACATCTACTGCCTTGTTCGTTAGTCCTGCAAGACAACGCATCTAGGAGAGACAACTCCGAAATAAAACGGGGCAGGCAGAGCTCTGGACTGGGTGAAGGCAATCGGCCTAGGGAAGAAACCCCGAATAATAAACCCGCCATGAAAACGGGCTAGCAACCCACTTCAAGGTGTTTCTTATACATTGTTCGCAGTCCAAAGGATCAAGCCTCGGATATTTTCTTTTAACAATTAATAATAATTTAATTTATTTTATGAAAATAGTATTAGGATTAACAAATATTTTCATTTGTTTGTTTTAAATATTGCATAAGCGACAAATTAGTTTATTATATCCATTATTTTCCTTTGTTTTTATATGTACATTAGATAGGGACAGTCAATCAAACAATTTATCTTGTTTGTGTACATTTTATTATTAGTTTTAGTTTAAATTAACAATAACATTATTATGTGATCGATCTTAACCTTATAGATATTATCTTATTGATCTTAGTATTTAATATTAGAGTTACTAGGGCGCTCGATAAGTGATGGCAACACTGCTACAACATCATAAAAATTTATTTAGGTAACTTTTGACATTATAAACTTCATTTATAGTCTCTTGCCAAGTCAACTATACGTTGCCAAATCCTTGGAAGACGACTCACTCCATCTGCAGCACGATTTCTGAATCTCTCTCTTTCATCTGATCGATCTAGAGCTTTCTGGATATCATTTTTTTGTTGTAATCGAATGTCTCGTAGAGGTTCATTGATCTTTGTGGAACACGTTATAGTCACACGAGCTCCTGTCTGGTAAATTTGGTGGATGTTCGAGTACTTCCATTTTCACCTTCTAAACAAATTCTACTGAACATCTTTTTAGGGCGGTATTACTTTACTAAAGTTGAGAAATAGTGAATGTATTCACAAAATATTGTTATTTCGAGACATTCAATATTACATATTTATACAACAAAGACTATTCAACAACATACTACAAGATTACATTGGTCACCACTAGGATCGTTGATTTACAACAGTGATTGCTATATTCTAATGTAACATATGTTTATCCTGGTGAGTGTGAAAAAAAGGTCACATGATCTTAACTCTACCAGGCTAAAAATTAAAAAAAAAAATTAATTAATATCTTCTTCTTCTTCTTCTTCTTCTTCTTCTTCTGCTTCATGAAATTAGGTCTTTTGACCTGTTTTCACATCAAGTGGGATTTAATGAATCCTCCTATCTAGTAAATGGGCGTCCAACATTTCTATGTCCTATTGGTTTGTACTTTAGTAACAACTGAGGGATTCTATCTGTAGGCATTCTCTTGACATGTTCATACCAGTTGTTTCTCATGTTGTCAATTCTATTTGTTAAATTAAAAATATTTAAGTCCTTCCTGATATCCTCACTTCTTTTCTTGTCCAAAATTGTCACACCCGCTACTGAACGTAGGAACTTCATTTCTGCAGTTTCTATTTTCCTTCTGTCTGAACGGTTAAGAGTCCAATTTTCACTTGCATATGTTAAGACAGGCACTGCCATAATTTTGTAAAATTTTAGTTGTGTGCTCATCAAAGTTTTATTTTTCAATGTCCGTCTTATAGTGCCACACATTCTGTAAAATCTATTTAATTTAATATTAATATCTTCTTTAATATACTGTATTAACCAAAAAATGCACTTAACCTCTTTGGCTTCTAGACGCTTTAATTACAGTACATTAATTTATAATGATATATTTATGCTACAATATATTTTCGTTGTTTATTTATGTATTTGAATTCATCTAGACTGATGTGTGTTAGGCCTGTATAACTCCCCATTATATGCCAGTAACCTAGGTCTCATTCTCAGTCCACCAGCCGCCACTGTATTCGGGGACTATACATGCCATGAAGTTTCCTCACATTTACCTTACAAATGAGGAATAAATCCGAAAAATCCTCACCCAGGAAACCATCGACCCAAGGGTCGTTGTGTTCCAGGCAATGACGTTACCCCGAGACCACAGCTGTGGTCTGTACGATACATATTTTCACTTTAGTATTAAAATGGACCATGTCCACTTTTGGTTTATTTACAAGTGAGCACGTCTACTGATAGCGCAGGAGTCTACTTATGTTTATAATATTGTATTTTTATAGCGCCTTTTAAAACAAATAAAGTATTCGTTTTATATTCATCAGAGGCGGCTAGTCCTTAATGAGTCAGTGGCACGTGCCCTCTTATAATTTATTTTTTGATATTATTTAAAATGATTATATATAAATAGTCCACTGCTGTGGTCTCGAGGTAACGTGCTGCCTTATCACTCAGCGGACCCGGGTTCGATTCCCGGTCGGGACTGGCTCCTGGGTGAGATTTTTTCGTTTTTTTCCCTCACCTATAAGACAAATGTCAGGAAGCTTAGGACCCAACGGTCCCCGAAAATCATCCGGCCAGCATCATCATCATCTTTATTATTACTAATCCTTCGCCGGTGTGGAAAGCAACGGGAAGCTATAAATCCGTAGTAAAGCTGTAAAGCATAGCATGAAAATGCTATGATTGCGGTGAAAGACCTGCCCTCGGGCAGAAATACTGTGGATGGATATATAAATTCATACAGTATATATTTATCACTTTGGATAGAGGTAATTTATTATTATACAGTTAAGAACAAAGAGAAATATGAATTCACGTTACCTTAGGCACACAATCCTTGTGAACAGAATCTCCCTATAAGGACAGTGTTCTTGTGGTTTTTATGTATTTATTTATTAACAACATGCTCCATTACAGAGTAATACTACATGTTAAGAATTTTCTTTTACAAACCAATTAAAATTCACTTAAATACAGTTCTAATGCGGATTAAAATAATAATACTGAAAATAATAGCAAATAATAATAATACTGACAATAATAATAATGATAATAATAATAATTATAATAATAATAGCAACAATAATAATGGAATAATATCTAGTTCAAAGAGTGCAATAATATGTTAGGGAGTAATTACTAGAAGTCAATATACATTTTAAGATATTGTTCTTGTATATACTAGTATCGATAATTATGTGTACTAGTTTATGCAGTTTCACTATTGTTTGTATTTACTTACGTTATAATTTTGATTGTTAGTTTAGCTGTTTATCAACATGCACACACTATTGAGTAACACTAAGAAATTAGGACTGGAAGTAAATATCAGTAAAACTAAATATATGGTCACACGTAGAAATTCAGTATATAATGGAAATGGACAGCTAATGACAAATGAGGGAAATTTTGAGGAAGTGGGTGAATTCAAATACCTAGGAACAATAATCACAAATAGGAATGAGATGCACAAAGAAATTAAACATAGGCTCAATTCTGGAAATGCATGCTATTATGCATTGCACAGTCTCTTGATGTCCCATCTCCTTTCAAGAAACGTTAAGCTGAAAATATATAAAACTATTATTCTATCAGTTATATTATATGGGTGCGAAACATGGACTCTTACTTTAAGGGAGGAAAGGACATTACGAGTATTTGAGAATAAAGTTCTTAGGAAATTTTTTGGACCAAAGAGAGATGAACAGACAGGTAAAAGGAGAAGACTACATAACAATGAACTACATGGTCTTTATAGGAAGCCAGATATAATAAGAAGAGTTAAGTCTCGTAGACTGCGATGGGCAGAACATGTTGCACGTATGGGGAATGAAAGACGTGCATGGAAACTTCTTGTAGGAAAGCCAGAAGGAAAACGCCCAGTTGGTAGACCAAGAATGAGGTGGGAGAACAACATTAACTATGATTTAAGGGAAGTAGATTATACAGGGAATGATTGGAAAGCATTAGCTCAGGATAGGGATGTATGGAGAGCTTATGTCCGCACGGCCATGAACCTACGGGTTCGATAGTGCCAGTGAGTAAGTAAGTAAGTAAGTTTAGCTGTTTATATTCCATTTATATCCGAATGTCATTTTGAGATCAGGGAATTTCTATCGTGTTTATAATTTTTTTGGAAAACATTGAGATGTTTATGTATGAGATCCAGGTTTCTAGTTGACAACTTTCCCCCACTTTCCCTTATTTCGCGAAACATAGTTCTCCTTTGTTTTTCGAGGATTCTGTATATCGGCCGCGGTGGACTATTGGTTATGCTTCTTGCCTCTGGTTCCGAGGGTCGATGGATTTTTTAGGACGGAGAGAGCCAAGGAGTAAGTCCTGCGGGAGGGACTTTAAGAAAAAGTTCCTTAAGCCTGAATAAAAGGCCTCTAAGCAATATTTACCTAATTTTCCCGTCCTAGTACTACCTTGATTTCCTAGATTTCAGTACGAGGCGGAACGCTGACTACGGGCCACTCCAATGACATCTATACGAAAACAAGTGTAACTAAATTATTATGATTCAATTGCTTCCCTGTAGGGGGAGAGCGCCTAAATCTCGTTGAGGCGTACAAAAAAATCAGATGTTCTGAAGTTTGGTCTTCCTCATTGCATGGACACTTTGCGTTATCCAGAATCTTGAATCTGTGGAGATAAGACCTCGTTTCCCGAGGCCTATAACTAGTGCTATAAACTCAGGAGAACTTGGTACCTTCATCTTCATTCTCTGGTCCACCTTCGGGAAGAACGTTCTGCATAGGCTTCCTTTGTCCCACTGACTTTGCCATCTGGCAAGAATTTTCTTTCGCTGTTCCGTTGAGATAGTTGTCAAAGGGATTTTATTACACACTATGTTTAGGTCACTGTGCGCAGCTGCTTCCTTCGCTAGTTTATCAGCCATCTCGTTTCCTTCGATGCCAATGTGAGCCTTGACCCTACCGAAGTGTATTGTCCAATTCTCCAAGTACTTGTCTGACTTGTTCAATCAAGAGTTTGTTGTTGATTGAATTTAGAGTCACTTTACTATCAGTGTAGATGGCTACAGTTTGTTATTGTCGATGCAAGCTCATAGTAACTGTATATTTTCCAGTGCTTTTAGGATGGCGAACTTTTCTGCTTGGTTGTTTGAGCGATGTTTTTCAAGTCTGTATTTGTATTGTTTAATTTGAGTATTGTCTCTGTAGATAGCTATTCCTGAACCTATCTTTTCTTCTATTTTGCTACCATCTGTATATATTTTAAAGGAATATCTTATTTGATCATTTATTTTAGTTATATTCACTTGCTCTGCCGGATTAGTCCAGTTCTTGATGGGAATTGGTAGTTCACATTAATGTTGAAATTGAACATAGCCATGCTTGACCTTGCAGATTTCTACCTTCTCATAAATTACATATTCTATAGGCAGGACCCCAGCCATTACACAAGATGCTTCATATGAAAGTGTTCTATAAGCTTTTGCTATCTTTATATTTATCAATATTTGTACTCTTTGCAACATGATAAGGTTTTTTTTTATTTTACGAATAGCCTCTTCCCAGACAGGCACCCCATATGTTAGCATTGGAATCAGTGGTCTTTCGTAGATGGCTTTCAGCGATTTATATTCTAATCCCCAATAGAGTTTCGCTGATCTGCTCAACATGTTTATTAGGTTATCATTTCCACGTGTTTGCTGAATGATAACTTCGAATCAAAATAAATACCTACCGGTAAGTATTTAATTCTGTCTACTACTTCGATAGGTTTGTGGTGTAAATAGATCTTTACTGCCCTTTTAATCTTCTTTCTTGTTATTACCATTGCTTTTGTTTTATTGTCGTTGAATTCAATTTTGTTGTCTTTTGTTCATTTCTCTATTTTAGCCATGTCTCCGTTAGAATAAATTTCCGCCTCAGCCAGTGAATCTCCTTTCGTCAGCACCAAGACATCATCAGCAAAAGCAATAATTTGGATGTGTCGCTAATATTTCAGATCGAAGAGTCCGTTATTCATAATGTTCCAAAATCCAGGGCCGCAACAAGTTCCTTGTGGACATCCCTTCTGCAGTTCTCTGTAGACTTTTTGACTGTCAATACAGATTATAGCTGTCCTGTCTCTGAGATAATCTTTGCAAGGTAGAACAGATTTTTGGGCATTGTAATTCTCTCAAGTTGTTAAGTATACTTGGCCACAAAACTGCATCAAAGGTTCCTCTGTGACATCCAATGCTAATGAATATCACACATTTATTTTTCTTTAGGTTGTCTGTTGTAATTTTTTTGGCAGCCCAAGCAGCACCTATTGCCCTTTTCTGGGGACAGAATCCAATTTGATTGATGTTGAGAAGCTTCTTTGAAAATACACGACGGTATATTCTATCGATTAATAGTTTCTCAAGTAATTTACTTCCGAAGTTTAGTAGACTTATAGGTCAGTATTTAGTCACTTCTGAACTGCCTTTATTTTCCTGGAGTTTAATTATTGGGATTATGGTGGACCGTTTTCATTATTTTGGAAAGCTTCCTTTTCTTGTGCACTCATTGTAAATCTCAGCGAAGAATTTATGGAATAACCTGAAGACCCTAAGTATTATGTCACTGTTGAATCCGTCTTCTCCCGGTGCCTTAGTTGGGTTAAACATTGTTAGTGTAGTCTCTATCTCCGTCAGCGTGATATCCTTGTCATCAGGTGGCGGAGTGATGTATTGCCGTTGACAGTGTTTACGGGCCAGAACGTTTCAACTTTAGTTAGATACTGGGGCACATGCATATAGTCCAGCCACTGAGTCTCCATCTCTGACTTTTTTTACGACAGTGTTGCCGATATGGATATTTAGTGGGAGCGGCCACTTTATGTATGCGGTTAGCAGAAATACAGCTGACAACATCTCAGCAAATTCAAACCTTACTAGCGTGCTGTAGCGGCGTCAAGAGCAGTGATTGATTATAGCAGACGTGCGACTCCTACTTCAACTATTTCCTTGTTGGCAGTAGAGGGCGAGAATCACTTTTTGCCCTTCGTACAACCTAAACGTCAGAGCTAGAGATCTAGCGGCTGGACTTTAGTGTGACTTCGGAAACGAAAATAATGCAGCCAGAAAAACGCACGAGTTCATTCACTTCCTCAGGCTTCAAGGATGTACTAAGAGTCTGTACTAGGACTCATCAATGGATGTGCATCTTCCTGACATAGTATGCCAATAAGAAACAACTGACACTCAATTAATGTCACCAAAGACTGTTCCTAAAACCAATCGCTTCACTAGTACTTTCTATGTGTGGTGTGTTAAATTCTTATTGTGAGTTTTGTCGGTGTTACAGTGTTGATGTTGAATTAAATAAAATGATTACAAAGCAAAACATTATGTTATATAAAGATAGAATAATGGCTTAGCTGTTAGGACAATTGAGACCAGATATATGTATAAAACAAGTGACTCCACATTTCAAAGTTTGTTGTTTTTGTTTTCAAATGCTGGGCCATGGCAACGAAGCCATTAGCGTTCTTGCTCTCCAATATTTCTCTATGGTGAATCCAACAGGTAATACTTCACAGGTATCTAGATGTTCTTCGTTTATTTCTTCATCTTTGTTGCATAGAGGACAATTTGGATTCGTGTAAATTCCTATTTTATATAAATGTTTGGCCAAATAGTCAAGTTCTGTAAGCAGTCTAAATTTTGCTACTGTAGTTTTACGTGGAATTTCTGGCTTCTTTACTAAAATATTCTATTTTTTGTCTTTGGCTTTATTACACAGGTCTTGTTTTTTGTTTGGTTTTATATTTGTTTTTAATTAGTCCTTTTATGGATGCGAAAGGTAAACTTTTAGTAGTATTCTGAATGAAATTGGAGCCTTTTTTGGCAAGAAAATCAGCAGTGTTATTTGCACAAATTCCACAATGTGCAGGTATCCATTGCAATTGAATTATTTTCTGAAGTTTTTGGAGTTGTTGAATCATTTTGTAGCACTCTTTAATTTGCATTGACTTCATTTTGTGCGAATTTATTGCATATATTGCTGCCTTAGAATCAGAGAGTATGACAGCATTTTGAAATTTATTTACACTGTATAGTAATTGTTGGAGTGAAATATGAATAGCCGTTACTTCCGCATCAAAATGTGTTGTGTGGTATCCTGCTGGTTGATAAAATGAAAAATGGACATGTAATTCCTGATCCTGAGTTGTTATCAATCTGTGTAGACATGTAACTATTCTTCCGGTGGATATCTCTTATTCACAGCTTCTAATGCTAGACCTTTTAGTACAGGTGTGGCAGTTTCAGATTTTGTAACTGGTTCTTCTAGATTTAGTTGAATGTTAATTGGTTCAAAAGTAAGAGGGTTTTCTCTGATCAAAATATTTTCTTTAGATTTAGGAAGATTCAAATTTGTTTTCATTTCAATTACTTTGGACAAGAAAATTGTTTGTGTTTTCAACTTGGTTGGTTGTAGCTGTCTTTTTTCCCATTTTGATGTTTTTAACCAAACATATTTTCGTGTTGTGTTATTGCCTGTTCCTCTAAAGTTAGACATATTTGAGGGTTCTGAGTTAGGCCTTGCATTGCTATGATTGGGGTTGATTTTCCTGCGCCGGTTATAAGCCGTAAAAACTGATTTTGGCATACTTCTAGGGGAATGAAAGAGAGACATGGAAGCTTCTCGTAGGAAAACCAGAGGGAAAACGCCAAGTTGGTAACCAAGAATGAGGTGAGAGAATAGCATTAATTATGATTTGAGGAAAGTAGATTTTACCGGGGATTATTGGAAAATATTAGCTCAGGATAGGGATTTGTGGAGAACTTATGTCCGCGGAATCATGAACCTATGGGTTCGATAGTGCTAGCGAGTTATATATAATGGAAAATAATATACACCTGAAATGGCATTTTATCCCCAGACTTATAACTTTTAACGTCAGTGACATAACCACTAGCCCAATCAGGCTCCTAGGACAAACATTTATTTCTCCATCCTTATAGGCCTATATGATTCTCAATCATGAGAGCAACGGGACATCGTCCCCACTGCCAAATCGCGGCTTGAGAATATATACATTAATAAATAATAATAATAATAATAATAATAATAATAATAATAATAATAATAATAATAATAATAATAATAATAATAATAATAATAGAGCAATTCCATATGTAACTGACATTTAAAATACACTTTTGCTGCAAAATGCTTGCATAAATATTACAATTGGTTGAAATTAGAGGTGCTATGTATGTGATATGATAGAGGAAAAGTGTCTGATTAAGATTGTACATAAATATACAACATCTGAAGAAAACAATGGTATTTATTATCTATCAAAGTATGTGTGACTGACTGACATAAATGTCAACTCATCATGCAGCTTAACATGTTCATCTACATCATTCTCTGAAATGTGGTTCTTAATTCAATTTTCCAAAATACCGTTTGGAGGGCACATTTCGAGTTACATTTTAAATAAAAAATAAACCTAAATCACAATTAATACCGAAGTTATGACCTAATATGTAATGTGTGGCTGACTGACATTATTTTGTGACTGACTGACATATCTGAATTTTATTTAGAATTTCAAAATGCAAATATTACACAAATGTAACAAAATACTATGAAAGAAGATAAACAGCTTCAGTAACAGAGATTAATAAAGAACTGCAAATACTTTATCAATTCTACGAAAATTGTTAAGTTTAATTTTGCTGTAAAACAAATATTAATTTAAATCAATAATGTAATTAAATTAACTCGCTTACCATGTACCATTTTTAATTATAAAAATAACGAAACTATTAAATACTTAATAACAAAGCGCCTTCTCTATTGTTAAATATACCTACTAAAATTGTATGCATGCGTGCGTGTGTATATACACATATATGATTACAATTTAGTCCGGCGCCGTAGCCGAGTGGTTAAGGCAAGAAGCCTTGGCGCAAAGCTATGGGACTTGCGCTGGTTCGAGTCCCCATGGAGGAAGACATTTTCTCATGGAATTTCGGCCAGTATGGGACAGATGCCCACCCAGCATCGTGAGCTATTTGGGTAGCTACAATAAGTAACGACTCCAGGTTGATAAGACCAACTATAAAGGCTGAATGACCCGACATGCTGACCACATGTCACCGCTACACTGGCTTATGATCGTCTGTCTCTGTGATTAACACGACGTGAGGCCAGCAGCTGGTTGGTAGACCAAGGGCCTTCTAGGCCTGTCGCGCTTGGAGTGGAGTTTATTACAATTTACCTGATGTAAGATTTAATATTTTTGTTTTCTAGATTGAACCACTGAAATAAAAACTTTAAGTCCCCCAGAATGTATACACATTCTTAATAAGTTGGTTATTTATCAGAATGCATGTACTTTCAAAACCAATTATCGTAAATCGCATTAGCAAAGAGTTGCTGACGTATTGAATTCTACTTTTAAACAACGTTAAAACATAACTTTAATTAGCCTGAGTTCTGTTGACTCACATCATAACATCGATGTATGAGATCGCTTATACAATCATTTCTCTCCCTAGTATTCGCCGCTAACTTGACCTGACTTGACCCATTAATAAAAATAATGTTTCCTCTCACGCATGAAGTCCCACGCTGTAACTGAATGGTTTGAGTCAAGATGTCTCAATAGAGAGCACTGATACGAGCCCCATGAGATTTTTTTTTCTTATGGAATTTCGGCCACAATGGGATTGGTGCCCACCCAGAATGATGAAGGATTTGGGCAGCTACAATATTTAGCTGTTGTGGTCGAGAAAACCAGCAATAACGGCTGAAGTATCCGACATGCTAACCACATGTCACCCTATATGTTGGTTAGATGATTGTTCACCTCTGTGCTTGATATACTTGGATGTGAGATTAGCAGCCAAGGGCTTTCTAGGCCTGTCATATCATTCAGTTTGTTTTAACACACGAACTTAAGAATTTGTTGTGCTGATTGTTTGACAGTTGTACATACTCTATAACAAACGGGTCCAACGCTTTCACGTTGTATACGCAATGAGTCTGTGATAGATGCAAGATATTCAAATTGTTTTTTTTTTTAATTATTTCCTTCTTCTATACAATGTTGTGTACTCCAATTATTTGGTTGGTTTTACAGCTCACATTACATAATTCTGCACCATTTTGTATCTTCTTTTCCGATTTTCATAAATCCGTGCCATCCTTTTTACTTGGCTGCCAATCGCATTTATAGCCCCCTTTACATTGAACGATTCAAAGAAGTTCCATTTTATGTCAAAATCCAAATATGCAAGTAAGCAATGTGGCATTGTTAAATGTATAGGCATATCTCTATTACCTGCTGCTTCAATTGAAAATTTTTATCACCTCAAGGTTTTGAAGAAATCACTATAGTTCAACAGAACACTTTTCTATAGCAAATATCTATAGCATACGAGTACTTGGTATGTGTCACATAACCTGAAACTAGAACAAAGCATTTCTTTTGAACTTCTCTGTCACCTTCCATCTAAATTAGGCAACAGCAGTTAATATTGAGATATGCTAATTTTTCCAAAGAACTGCCTGGACTTCATTTTGTTTTTTGTAGGTATAATTTTCTGAGAAATCAACAAGTATGGCTGCTTCGTTTACTGCAACCTTTTTCCTGAAAATATTTAAATGCTTCCGCTAACTGCCTTTTAGCTCAAATTGACACAGAAAAGGAGTCAGTAATTATTTTATGGAACAGCTGAGCCGAACAGTCTACCTGATTTCCTAAACCATGTTTATGTTAATCCTCAGCGGAGTGCAGCAAGCAACTGACTGCACCATGCGTATTCATAGGCTATATATGATAGGACAAATGTCAGTCAGTCACAGGACACTAGCGGGAAAAATAATGACTTTACAAGGAAATGGGAAATGTCAATACTTTTTTGTTAGTTGTGTACCGATAACGTAAAATCCAAGAGTAAATTGTATTCCATCAATTATTATGTTGTGTACATTAATTTTTATACGTTTTCCGTGACTGACAGACCATAGCTTGCAGTTAACAATTATAGGACACATTTAAGGTATATAGAACATTAGAAGGCATTAATATTATTACATTTACGACTAGGGAGGACGCAAGTATGGTTAAACAAAAGAGTTTGTAAAATAAAACGAATTAATACGACCAAATCATTAAACTACAAATTGGGAAAATTTTGCGTGTTTTACAGGTTTGGAATATGACAAGTTCCTCCTCTATTAGATTAAAATAATACATTTATGGAACATTATCTGATAGAATCGGAATATGTGATCCTTTAAGATATATATTAAGCCAAAAAAAATTATGCCTGCGTCAATTTCAAAATTGTCACCTCGGTATGACATTTTCATGGAATCGCTCAATAATAATAATAGTCCACCACTGTGGTCTCGAGGTAGAGTGCTGCCTTGTCACGCAGCGGGCCCGGGTTCGAACCTCGGTCGGGACAGGCTCCTAGGTGAGGTATTTTTCCGGGTTTTTCCTCACCTGTAAGACAAATGTCAGGAAGCTTAGGGCCTAACAGTCCCCGAAAATCATGCGGCCATCATCATCATACTTGTCATTATCATCATCCTTCACCGGTGTGGAAAGCAACGGGAAGCTACCACACCTATAATTCCCTAATAAAGCTGCAAAACATAGTATGAAATGCTATGATTGCAGTGAAAGACCTGCTCTCGGGCAGAATTATAATGGATGGAATAATAATAATAACATAATAATGATGACGATGATGATGATAATAATAATAATAATTATTATACGCCCAGTTGGTAGACCAAGAATGAGGTGGGAGAACAACATTAACTATGATTTGAGGGAAGTAGATTATACAGTGAATGATTGGAAAGCATTAGCTCAGGATAGGGATGTATGGAGAGCTTATGTCCGCGCGGCCATGAACCTACGGGTTCGATAGTGCCAGTGAGTAAGTAAATATAATTATTATTATTATTATTATTATTATTATTATTATTATATTTTATTTATTCTAGCAGAGTTAAGGCCTTCTCTTCCACTCAACCAGCACAAATATACAAATACATGTTTACAGTCCTGATTATTATCTATGTAAAAAGTAAGTAAAAGTGATCCCACAACAGGCCTCAGGAGGCCTTTGGGGTAGTAGGAGGTTAAGGCTCCCACTTTTTCTAGACAATCGGCACTTGATGTCAGCCGGGTTGTCAGCCCTGCGTGACGGCCGCCTTTACCCCAGAACAAGCGTCTGGTACTCAATTCCGTTAGAGGCTGAGTCGACCCCAGGGCCATAGTGCCGCCAGAGGGTTTGGGTCAGTTTAAAAATCCTGACCCCAACGGGACTTGAACCCTCGACCCTCCGGCTTGTAGCTCAGTGCCTTAACCACTACACTACGGCGTGCCCCCTTGTACTTAATGTTAATTATGAAGTGTTAAATATACATTAAAAGTTTCAGTGTAAATTTCATATACAAATAACAAATAGCAGTTTTAAAAATTCCACGGCGTGACAGGTCTAGAAAGCCCTTGGCCTACCAGCCGGCTGTTGACCTCACAACCGCATGCGTTAATCACAGAGGTAAACGATCATTCAGCCAATGTAAGGGTGGCATGTGGTCAGCATTTCGGGTCCCCAGACGTATAACTGGTTTTCTCACCTGTTATAGCAGTTTATGGCTTCTTTATTTCCGTGTTATAATTAGATTTCTTCGTGTTGAGACTTGCAAGTAAAGATGAGGTTCCTTAGGACAGGTTACTGGCCCGACGCTAAGTAGTCCAGTGGTAGGGCTGCTACCTTTTTGTCTCTGGACAGATATTAGGATACCGCATTTACTCAGTACCCAAAGGAACGGTTATACGCCGTGACTCGGTCCTCAGAGCTTTGTTTGTGAAAACGGGTTGTACCACGTGAAGGTGAGGATGAGAATTGGGTAGGAGAGGTTACCTTCGGAGGACTGCAGGATACACACTTACTAGATCACAAAGAAAAAATGAAGACATCTTAGAAGAATTACACATGGAACTTTTAGAAAACAAAATGTCTGACTATGAATTGTACCAAGTCATTCACACAGCCTCCTTTTGCATAGAGTAACTGAATAGATTAATAAATCCCAATGCCAGGCAATTAAATTCATAAACAATCGGAAAGACCATTGAGAGAAGCAGTTGTCAGACTTAGGCCATGAGTATACTTAAATTAATCAGGAAAGCGAGTAGAATACGATTATGAAAAGGTAAATGGCAAATAAAATGATCCGACGAAATTAGCATTAATGGGAACTAGATGACTAGTCATTAACAAGGTAGAGAGAGTTCAGGTAATGCCACCCTTTCTTTTGTGAAGGCGGAAGTGACGCAAAGAGTTAGAATGTTGACAAAATCCTTTATTCTCAGGATTTGAGTGGCAATCTTTTGTGAAGCAGAATTTAACAGCTCTATGTTGACAGTCAGAACACAATAACTAAATTTACGAGCGGGAATTTCATCTTGGGACAAACAACGCTAGTAAAAAGTGTGGGAAGAGAGAAAACTCTAGCGTTAGGGCCTACTAGAAGTAAAGATCAATGACCTACGAAAAACCCAGTGGCCTAAGTAACAAATTTGTGACCCGACTGTACGTGAAGCCAGCACGGATAGGGCCCAACCTCCGACGGCAAAAAATCACCAATAACAAATGTGTAACATCTTCTCAGATTATACTATAAGGGTACATTAACCAATCATATTATTTGTTACGTGTGCCTAAGCACTGATCTCAGGTACACGAGGTCGATATAGTGGGAGAACCTAATTAACGTAATGGGCGAGGGAGATGAACCTCAGACACTTCTACATATACGTCTACGTGTGCTTCAACTTGTGCTCGTGCTCCGCGCCTTGCCCACATCTTCGTCAAACACTGGCAGCATGGTCACCAGTGGTAATTTAACTTTTAGGACTTAGGATTTTCACCGAAGTATCGGGACTTAAACATTTTTATTAATCGCGAGGATAATTTATAGTATCTGCGAGTAAAATAAGACGCAGCAATTCTTTCGACTGTTAGTAACCACGAAAGAGATTAATCTATCATAGGGAATCGACTGACTGTTTAAACTTCGTAAATTAATATATAAATCAGTGAGCTGGTACGCCATTGAATAATTATTAACGCGGTAAACCCACGATAAATGCCATCGCCGATTGTGAGATCAGTGCGAGGGAATATAATTAAAACATGTACAGTGTTATCCATTCCGAGTGTTTTTCAAGACATAATAAATTACATTCAACACAATGCATTCGACAGAATTAATTCTGCCCGACGAAGTCCTCGTGGAATCCCTGAATAAGGACCTCATGCCTACCGATATTTAAACCTGAGCAAACCGAGTGCCTAAATTCTCCAGTGAACCGGGGAAGTCCTTTATACATCCAGCGCCCACCAAATCCTTTATTATCCAAACCAACCTGGGATTGACCTATAACCCTATTACATATTGCCTCCCAACATTGGAGCATTGCAATAATCCATGTCCCAGAATCAAGATGGATGCAACATGTTCACCGAATGGGAGATCACAGGATACCCAAACAAATGTTAAGCTATCAACCTGCAGGAAGAAGAACACCAGGACGTCCACTCAAAAGACTTTTGGATGGTGTTTCTCTTGAGGCCGAAACAGGTCAACAAATGGCCTAAATTCGTGAATATACTATGATGATGATGATAATAATTCGATTTTGACATTTAGCAGTGAAGGCCTAATATTACACGAAGTGAAAAATAAACGCCTGAACCGGGACACACACACACACATACACAATTGGTCATTGCTTAATGTTAAAATGTAAGTATAACATCGAAATTAAAAGTGTTACTACTCTAAAGAAAAATATTCTCATTAAATGCTTTTTTTTAGAAGCCATAAGATGACACTCGAGGGTTGTCCCGCTGCCTCTTATGATAGAGAATTGTATATAAGGAAAGAAAAATCAATGTTTACACTGGGTGCCTGAGTTCAGTAACTAGTAGCTCACTAACATATAGAGTTAAATATCTCTGGTTCATATACCGGTTCAGGGGTTTATTTTTATTATTGTTATATATATATATATATATATATATATATATATATATATATTCGGCCGCGGTGGACTAGTGGTTATGCTCCTTGTCTCTGGTCCCGAGGGTCGCGGGTTCAAACCCGGCCGGGGTCGATGGATTTTTTTAGGATGGAAAAATCTAAAGAGCAAGTCCTCCGGGAGGCACTTTAAGCCGTGGGTCCCGAGTCTGAAGATTTTCAGGCTCGTAAAAGATCCTTATTCCTGAATGAAAAGGCCTCAGCAAAATTTACCGAATTTTCCCGTCCTAGTACTACCTTGGTTTCCTAGATGTCAGTATGAGACGGAACGTTGACCACGGACCACTCAAATGACATTTATACGAAAACAAGTGTAACTAAATTAGTATGGTTTAAATTCTTCCCTGTAGGGGAGAGCGCCTAAATCTCGGTTAAGGGAAAAATGGGCTTAAAAATATATATAGGCTATATATTTATTTATTTACACATACATACACAATATACTATATATATATATATATATATATATATATTATATATATGTGTGTGTGTGTGTGTGTGTGTGTATGTATGTGTTAACGCTCTACCGGCCAAGATTAAATACGGTATTCTTTGCGACCAAACTCGGCATATAAAATTTAAAAAAATAGTAAAAAAATAGTAAGTGGACTTCAAGGAAAAAGTGATTTACCTGTTTCTTTCTGTATACTTCATATGATCCATGGGAGAAGAAATTGTCTCATGGAATTTTGGTCAGTAAGGGACCGGTGTCCGCCCAGCATCGTGAGGCATATAGATAGCTGTAATAAGTAGCGGCTCCAGGTTGATAAAACCAGCTATAACGTCTGGGGGACCACACATGTTGACCACATGTCACCCCTACACTGGCTGGATGAACGTATTCTCCTGTGAATAACACATGTGGATGTGAGGCCGCAGGTAGCTGGTAGGCCTGTCGCGTCATGGATTGAAAAATATACTTCATTTGATTTAATTAACAAAAGAAATATATATCCCGTAATCCAGAAAAATAGGATCATAAGATCGACTTTATGATCAATACGCTTAGTTCAAGCAGTTTCTACATGACGATGAACTTCCTGAATTCGCTTTAAAAAAAATAAATGCACTTACATTACCTTATATAGACCTAACTCACTTACTGACACTATCGACTCCGTAGATTCATGGCGGCGCAGACATAAGCTCTCCATACATCCCTATCCTGAGCTAATATTTTCCAATCAACCCCTGTATAATCTACTTCCCTCAAATAGTGGTTCATGTTTTCTCCCACCTCATTCTTGGTCTACTAACTGAGCGATTTTCCTCTGTTTTCCTACAAGTAGCTTATATGTCTCTAATTTATTCCACATTCGTGCCACATGCCCTGCCATTCGCAGTCTGCGAGACTTAACTGTTTTTATTATATCTGGTTTCTTATAAAGATCATAGTCCACCGCTGTGGTCTCGAGGTAGAGCGCTGCCTTATCACGCAGCGGGCCCAGGTTCGATCCCCGGTCGGGCAGTTTTTCTGGGTGAAGTTTTTATCGGGGTTTTTCCTCACCTGTAAGACAAATGCCAGGAAAACTTTAAGGCCCAAACGGTTACAAAATCATATGGTCATCATCATCATCAGCATCATCATCTTTCATCGGTGTGGAAAGCAACGGGAAGCAACCACACCTACAATTCCCTAGTAAAGCTGCAAGCATAGCATGAAAATGCTATGATTGCAGTGAAGGACCTGCCTTCGGGCAGAATTACTATGGATGGATGGATAAAGATAATGTGGCCCACTGTTAAGTAGTCTTCTCCATTCGCCTGTTTGTTCATCTATCTTTAGTCCAAAAATGTTCCTAAGAACTTTAGTCTCAAATACTCGTAATATTTTCTCCTCCCTAAAAGTTAGAGTCCACGCTTCACATCCATATAGTAGAACTGGGGAAAATAACAGTTTTATATATTTTTATTTTTATTTTTTTTGGGGTAAGTTGGGATAAGAGTCCCTGCAATGTATAACATCATGCATTTCCAGAATTGAGTTTATGTTTAATTTCTGTGTGCACCTCATTCTTGTCTGTAATTATTGTTCTTAATTATTTGAATTCAACTGATTCTTCAAAATATTTAATTTACTGATGTTTGCATCCAGTCCCAAATTCTTAGAGTCACTTAATAGAGTGAGTGTATTGGCCTCCAGTATCTCGTCGCTCTTACGAGGGGATACTAATCAATATTAATAATAATCATAAGTAATGCCACGAGTGATTTCCAAATTATCGATAAATTCACGATTCATGAAGTGAGGAGTAAATTTATCTACAGAATTTGGAAATCAAGAGTGGCATTTGTCAGGGCTATTTAACGAATAAAATTAAGCTGTTTACTCACAAATCATTATTTAACTATAGTTATTTTAAAATATTTATATATTTAACTTAAACGGCGATGTTTGAAAACAAATGAGAAACGATTGGTACGCTTCATTTGCTTCTTTTGTTCATCACTGCAACCAGATCATAATATTATTTATTGCCAAAGGATCGCAATATTGTAAGAATGCACTCTAGTGGAGAAAAAATGAAACACATCAAACTGTATAAATAATTTCTGATGTCCTATGATGTAAATATGACAATTATATTTTTCTGGAATGTTATTACCTGGGAAAAAATACATTTAAGAAAGTGCAAACAGTGGTTTCTTTTTTTGGTGGTATAACCAATTGCTACAAATGTTTTTATATTAACTCCCGCATGCGCTACGTGTTGATATTCATGCACTATATATACAATCTGGTATCCGTATTTCTTAGAGAGTCAATCACTGCAAAATAATGCTATGACCTATTCAGAATGTTAAAAAGGGGGTGCTTTCTTTATTATAATAAACTTTAGTTGGTAAATTCTAGGCGAAACACGACTGTGATTGGTTGTAATTCAAAAATCGTTGAAATGTGATTGGCCATTGACTCCCATTTGGGGTATGAGTTAAATAGTCATAGTAAAACTCCTTGAAGAGTTAGTCACTATATAAAAGTTATAATATAAACTTAAACTACACCGTGCTCCAAAATGATGGACGGGGTTTCAAACTTCTTTAATTTCCCTTACATTATATATATATATATATATATATATATATATATATATATATATAAGAACAAAAATTGCATGGGATTATAAGAGAAACTCTTCGAGCTTTCATAACATACTTTGTAAGTGTTCGATGTGAGCACCTTTAGTTACACGGCACGCATCTAGCCGATAGTCGAATTCCTTGGTTAGTATATTTGGAGTAATGGATTCAATAGCAGCAACAATCATTCTTGTAAAAAAACTGGAAGATCGACGGGAAGTGGTGGTACATACACATGGTCCTTCAAATACTCCCACAGGAAGAAATCACAAGGTGTGAGATCGGGAGACCATGGAGGCCATCGGGAATAAACCATGTCATCCGGACTGGCGCGTCCTATCCATTATCGTTCAATCACTGTCGCACATTATTAAGAAAATTAGTTGTCTACACCATCGACGGATACTCTTATCTGTCGGAGAATCAATCATTCCAAATTGTCGTCGGAAAGCTCGCTGCACTGCAACAATGGAACCAGACCTCGCAAATTGCAACACGTAGAATGACTTCTATAGAGGAGTAGCCATTTTCACAAATTTAACGCTGTGACATATTAACGACAAGATACAAATTACTGTATATAGGATATGAAACTTTCACATTTTTTCTTTCATTGTAACAAATAATCGCGCATCCAATTTCGTTTGTAAAGCTATACCAACCAACTACTTAAAACCCCGTACATCATTTTGGAACACGGTGTATTTAACAACTGTAGTCCTTTCGGGAGTAGTTCCATCATCAGCAGAAACAAGCAGGCCTATTGTCGTTGACTCTCGTTGAAGTGCTGGCTTGGTTGTGATTATTTTAACTCGTGCTCCAAATGGGGGTCAATGGCCAATCACGTTTCAATGAATATCGTTTTACAACCAATGACAGTCGTGTTTTACCTCGATATTTATCGAATTCTGTTTACCAAAATGAAGAAAGCTCCTCCGTTTTAATATTCTGAACAGGACAGGACAGAGGATTATTTTGCAGTGACTGACTTTCGAACAAATACGATAAATATAGCAAATAATAAACAGATTCCTTCGAACTACACATTTGACAATGGTGTGTACAATAATTGTGTTTTTAAATAATTCTTTTACGAAGTTGTTTCCTAAAAAAATCGATAACCTATGTGGCAAGTTAGTCACACAGCCTCCTGTGTAAATCTAAATAAATCCCTATCGGCAATAATAATCAGATAAAATTATAATATCACTTAATGAAGCAGTTACTGGACTTAGGTCATATTTATATTCAAATTGATCAGGGAAGCGAGTGGAACCTGATTATGTAGGAGCAAAGGTCATATAAAATGATCCAAAGAAGTCAGCATCAATGTAATCAAATTATTAGTTATTAAAGAGGGTACTGACAACTCAGGTAATGTAACCCTTTCTTTTGTTAAGACGGAAGTGGCTGACACATCATAATAACTTACTAATGACAAAATCCTTTGCTCGACAGATTGAGTAGAAATATCTTCTAAGCCTCCAGTTAACTGATTTATCGTGATAACCATAACCCATTAGCTAAATGTACAAGCGGGGGTTTTACCCTGACACAAACAACGCTAGCAAAAAAGTGTGGGAATATGGCAATTTTTCTAGCGTCTGAAGCCTAGGAAAAAACCCAAGCCTAAGAAAAAAAACCCAAGCCTAGCTAATGTTTGTGACCCGACTGTACGTGAAGCCAGCACGGGAAAAAAAGGTCCAACCTCTGAAGGCGTAAATCGCCAATAATAAATTTGTAACACCCCCGGGATCAAAATAGGAGGGCGCATTAACCAATTATATGTTTCGTTATATGTGCCTAAGCACTGACCTTAGGTCCACTAGATCGAGGTAGTGGGAGTAACTAATTTACCTATAGGCGAGAGAGGCTTCTCCTCGTCACTTCTCGTATAAAATTACATCAAGTCACTTCTCGTCAAGTACGTATACGATCAAACAAAGTCACTTCTCAAAAACACTTCGTTCTGAAAGTTAAATAAAGTCACTTCATATATATACAATTACTTGCAGTTTATAAAAGATAAGAATAAACTACTTTTACCAGACCTTCTTTACACATTAATTCTGCCCGACGAAGTCCTCGTGGAATCCCGAGATAAGAACCTCAACTCTACCGATTACCAACCTGAGCAACCTAAGTTCTCACACATGGAGAACTCCTTCAGTATTCCTAGTGTCACTAAATCCAATCTTTACCTCTTTACCCAACAATAACCCTCCTCCATATTGGCTCCCTAACGTGCGGGCAGAATAGGTCGTAAAAGTAATACACGAATAGAAATCAACGGCAGAACGACTAAGTCCCACGACCACGAGGCAACCAGGACAGAGAAGATGATGGCAACAAGCAGACAACCCTGGATGCGGAACGAGAAGACAGCAACTGAAGGAAGGAAGCAGTAAGTGACACAACAGCAGAATAAGCATTTTTTTTACTTTTTACATATATAAGAAATCAAAATATTACAGTGATTTAACGGAAAATATATCTGTGTGTATTTATGTTGTTAAGAAGTAGGAATAGAAAGGGGCAGGCAAATATAGATAAAAAAATGGATAAGAAAGACGAATATGACAGGGAGAAGGCGTGTGGGCAAATGATTGAAGGAGAGAACGAAATTGTAAGGATGGGAGAGGATAATGAAGATGGTAGAGGCAACTCAGAGCAGGACACAAGGGAGAATATGACAGGGAAAGAACAAGTAGACAAGGAACCTGAAAGAGTGAGTACAGAGAACAGTCAGAGTAGACAAAATACTGATATTAATACAGTTTTAGAATTGTTCATGAAACGAAACGAAGAATTATTTGAAAAATCAAGGGTAGAAAGAAAACAGGAATTAGAAACACTAAGGGATGAGATGAAAAAAAATAGAGAGATGTTAGAAGCGAAAATAAATGAATCGTCAGCATGCGTAGAAATAAAGATAAATAAAATGGAACAAAAACTTATTAAAGACTTAGAGAAAACAGAAAACAGGGTAATAAGTCAAATGAGAACAGAGATGAACAATAATATAATAACGTTACAAACTAACCTAGGGGAGAAACAGGAGGAACTACAAGGGGAAATAAAACGAGTCGACAAGAATGTGCTCTGTAGGTTGGAGAACGCGGACAAAAGGGTGAATGATATGTGTGTATCTGTACAAAAGCTAGCCGACGAACAAGAAACACTAAAACTCCAAGTAGCTCAGAAAATTGTGGAGCAGGATAAACGCTCAGAAATGATCGAAACAATAGTTGATTCTAGATTTAACGAGTTAGGCACTAATATAGAACAGAAAGTGACTAACGAAATCAGCAAACTAAATGATGAAATAAGCGTCCTCACAGAGAAAATTAATAGCGGATGTCAAAAAGATAGGACCCCCGAAAATGAATCACACGCGTCGGAGAGTGTTTCTTGGACGACGGCTAACCACAAAGCACGTGCGCATACAGAAGTACTAGGGAACCCGGAGATCGCTAGTAGTTCTGTGGTGCATACTAATGTAAGCGAACCAGATAGTATACACGGGTCAGCCCCGTACTACAATTCCTCTTTCATTGATATCCCATTGCCGGAATATAACGAAAGTGAAACAAACCCCATCCAGTTCATTGAAGAACTGGAAAACTATTTCAAAATTAAATGTATCCCGAAACACTTGTATATGTATATTGTTAAAAAGTGCCTGAAAGGCAACAGTCTTATGTGGTTCGAGGTTACTTTATCCACTGATGCTCCATACGAGACATTTAAGCAAACATTCCGTAACAAATTTTTTAGTTACGAGAAACAAATGGATATAAAATACGAGATACGCAATGGGACATATGATAAGAGGAAAAACTTGACGTACAGCGAGCATTTTCTGGCCTTGGCTAAAAAAGCCAAACTTATCTCACCGAGTTACCCTGAACCAGAATTCGTACGAACGCTAATCAACCATTATCCGCAGGCAATTAGGCACAGCTTGCTAATCGCGCGCGTTAGCACATACGACCAAATGATAGAAATGCTAACTATCCTGGAAGCGGGCGACAATAGGGGTAATAATCAAAGTGGAAATAGGGAAGGAGGAAATAGCAGGGAAAATACGAGTAGGAACAACTCGAACTCCGGACCTAACCGTTCAGACGAGAGGGGGGCAGCCGCGCCCGACATACGGAAGAACAATGACCACTATCGAGGAGAGGACAGGAGATTTAGTAATATGCAGGGTAACAATAGACAATACAGGAACGAGAATAGGGACAACAATGGTTATGGTAGAGGGTACAAGGATCTCAGGAGGGACCAGAGGGGTAAAGAACCTAGGGTCAACATGATAAACATAGGGAGGAGTGCAGAGGGCCCACGGAACCAGATTTATGGAAATATAAGGGACCATAGATACATTCCAGCGCAGAGGGGATACGATTATGACCGTACATGCACAAGGCCAGGAAATGAACAACGTACTAATCAGGTATATGTAAGCGAGGACCTGGATAGATGTGAATAAATTACCATGCGTGTGTTCAGAGTTTGTTGCGTGTGAGCGTAGTATCGCAAAATATGTATATAATAATAGTACAGGAGGCCTTTACGAGGTAACAGACTGTGAAATTAGACACTAATAGTATTAAGGGTAGACAGATGGACAGTGAAAGTTGACACTCGAAAAAAAAAAGGGGAGAGATTTTTTACACGTAAGAATGACAACGGAATGGATATATTACGTATGTATGTATGTCTTGCATTGTACTATATTGTATTGTGTGCACAGGTAGGCACTACCGTGATTTTGGGTACGAGATAAATGTCCATGTAAACGCTGAAATTATGCAGTACCCAGGTAAGGAAGTGGTTATATACCGACAGAGTTTTGATTTAACATACAAAAAGTACAAACATATAAGCTCTACATAATCCCCAAACAAAATTAAAAAAACAAGACCTGATAAATTATACTTAAATGCATGAACCAGTTTTCACGGGATTCGAACTCAATACTAGCTGAGATTAGGACATAAATGAAAAGTATTAGAAAAAAAAATAAATAAATGTTGTATGGTAAAGTACCAAATATAATCAGTAATTAAAATAAATAACACTAATAAAGTGATTAAATAGGCCTAGATTAAAACGCTAATCGCGAGAGGAAAGGGCACAATGACTGCGAAAAAAAAAATAAAGTGAAATGTCGATTTAGATATTAATCATGATAATACCCCCATATTGATGGATGTGATATAATTAATTGAATTAGTGTGAATACATAACACATGCATGTCCACTTTCAGCTAAGATTGAGGGCGATTAATAAATTGTTGATTTGAACTTAACGATGGAGAATGGATCTATATTTTAAATGTTTTAATCCAATCGCTCGAGCAGAAAGCTGCAGTATCTACTTAATCTAGGAAAGCAAAGTATTTGATCGATTTTAATATTCTATTATTTTATTAGTGATGAAAGAACGCACCTAAGTTAAAGGTTGAAATTCAGTAAATGTTAAAATGAGCCCAGATAGGCCATTGTCATTGTTTAATACATATAGGTAATTGAAGAAACTTGTACAACAATCTGAATACGAATAATATCATGATGATTATGATTATTTTGTCTAAAATAACAATCAGACAGTGTAAACATAGGAGCTAATGAGACAGGGTGAAGCTCAATGCACCTTAATTGAAAGGCCGAGTGGCGGTGTGAACCTATAAAGCGTGAGGAATTTATTTGTTGATTATATTTACAGAATTTAATTTGTAGACGTGGGCCGAAGCGGCACGTCACTGTGTTTGTATAACACGTGCTATTTTGTTGAAAATATTTGAGGGCAAGGGATCCCCCGTATTACCTAGTGAATGAGGTCATGATCGCTGATGGAAGCGAATGTGACAATTTGTGCGAATTTGTATTCGATGTTAATAATGAGATGAGATGAAGTCATGGTCGCTGGTGGAAGCGAATGTGACATACTATGCGATTCTGTATTCGAAGGAAATGATTTTGCACGCTTAAGAAAATAACGTCGTTTGGCTGGGTAATGATGGAGCCAGTTATGCTTTAGCCGAGTAAATGAGCCGAAATATGTTGAGAATAAAATTTTAAGAATCATGAATATTTCATGGATTAATAATCATGATAAATTCGTATGTATGCAATACCTATGGGGAAAAATAAGATCAGGGTGTAATACTATCAATAATAATTGTTTATAACGATAGCACAGCTGCTTAAACGCGATATTCTAGTATTTTGGTCGCAAACGTATAGATCCATGTAAATAAGTCTTATTGACTCAATTTAAATTAAATTTAGCAAAACTGAAGTATTATTCGACATATGGTTTGAAGTAGACAAAACTGGTTCATCGCAAATGAATTCCCAAGCTGTAGACGCACATTATAATGTAGGTAGATATTAAGGTGTAAATGAAATTGTAAATAAACAGTTACACATGAAGAAACAATTTATGCTATACTGGTATTCAACTAAATAGTTTTGAATGGTAATTGTATAAGCATGAATGGTTTGAGTAGACCACCAAATATATATTAAGGGTGTATCTTTTTTTTTTTTCTTAATGAATATTTATGTATGTCTATATTGCAGAAAGTGAGTCTATTTAACCTCAAAGAACGATCCCAGGTAAAAGGGATACATATCAGTGTTTACAATCTGAACATAATTGACGTGCTGGCAACACTCTCAGGGTTAACGTGCTCTAACCAAAATATTATAGCCATTTTTTTTAAAGGCCACTATAGCTATGATACTAGCATTATATTATGCGAGAGGATTATAAACAAATGAAAAAATCCCTTGATTTTTCCATTTGATTATAGGGCATATGTGGCAAGTTAGTCACACAGCCTCCTGTGTAAATCTAAATAAATCCCTATCGGCAATAATAATCAGATAAAATTATAATATCATTTAATGAAGCAGTTACTGGACTTAGGTCATATTTATATTCAAATTGATCAGGGAAGCGAGTGGAACCTGATTATGTAGGAGCAAAGGTCATATAAAATGATCCAAAGAAGTCAGCATCAATGTAATCAAATTATTAGTTATTAAAGAGGGTACTGACAACTCAGGTAATGTAACCCTTTCTTTTGTTAAGACGGAAGTGGCTGACACATCATAATAACTTACTAATGACAAAATCCTTTGCTCGACAGATTGAGTAGAAATATCTTCTAAGCCTCCAGTTAACTGATTTATCGTGATAACCATAACCCATTAGCTAAATGTACAAGCGGGGGTTTTACCCTGACACAAACAACGCTAGCAAAAAAGTGTGGGAATATGGCAATTTTTCTAGCGTCTGAAGCCTAGGAAAAAACCCAAGCCTAAGAAAAAAAACCCAAGCCTAGCTAATGTTTGTGACCCGACTGTACGTGAAGCCAGCACGGGGAAAAAAGGTCCAACCTCTGAAGGCGTAAATCGCCAATAATAAATTTGTAACACCCCCGGGATCAAAATAGGAGGGCGCATTAACCAATTATATGTTTCGTTATATGTGCCTAAGCACTGACCTTAGGTCCACTAGATCGAGGTAGTGGGAGTAACTAATTTACCTATAGGCGAGAGAGGCTTCTCCTCGTCACTTCTCGTATAAAATTACATCAAGTCACTTCTCGTCGTATACGATCAAACAAAGTCACTTCTCAAAAACACTTCGTTCTGAAAGTTGAATAAAGTCACTTCATATATACAATTACTTGCAGTGTATAAACGTTAAGAATAAACTACTTTTACCAGACCTTCTTTACACATTAATTCTGCCCGACGAAGTCCTCGTGGAATCCCGAGATAAGAACCTCAACTCTACCGATTACCAACCTGAGCAACCTAAGTTCTCACACATGGAGAACTCCTTCAGTATTCCTAGTGTCACTAAATCCAATCTTTACCTCTTTACCCAACAATAACCCTCCTCCACCTATAATGTTGGTTATAATATACAGTTTGATTTGTTTCATTTTTTCTCCACTAGGATGCATTCTTACAATATTGCGAGCCTATTTGGCAATAAATAATATGATCTAGTTTCAGTGGATGAAGAAATGAAACATAACCAAACATTTGTTTTCAAACATCGCCGTTTACATTAAATATATTAATATTTTAAAATACCTATATTTAAATAACGATTTGTGAGTAAACATCTTAATTTTATTCGTTAAATAGTCCTAACAAATGCCATTCTTGATTTCCAAATCCTCTAGATAAATTGGAAATCACTCGTGGCATTACGTGTGATAATTTTATAGAGAGAACTGCGTACACACTGGGCGCATTCTAGTTTAGAATCAACTTGTTATTGATTTCTTTTAGAATTACAATATCTTCCAGTAAGTTTATTTTCGTTGGAATATCCTCCCAATATAGTATTGTGTGTATTTACTCTCTGCTGACGATGGGACTAATCCCGAAAGGCCTACAGCTGTTTAATACTCTAAAAAGTTGATAAGACGGACCGTCTAGGTACATAATTTTAATATGGGTATACTAAGGGCCAACATGCACACTGTATTGAGTAACATTAAGAAATTGGGACTGGAGGTAAAAATCAATAAAACTAAGCTCATTCAGGTATCGAAACTGGGCGTTTTACTTAATAGATACAAATGAATGTTTGTTTGTTCGTATTGTATACGCTGCCATGCCGTTCATCCGATTGTGATGAGGATTCTTGCAAAATGTTCAGGAGTTTCCCGGAAAGATTATAGGCTATAGACAATTATAATACTCAACCCCTTTACCCTTAAAAATCAACCTTTAGAGAAAAACGTGAAAAAGTAGATTTTTGGACGCTTAAATGACTTACGCTGCCTATACCATAACAAATACACAAACATTAATGTACACTGAATTGAATATCTCAAGAAGAAAAAAAAAAACTCTACCAAAAGCATCTGTTTTATCTTTTACGGATAACTCACAATAACCATGTTTGTCTTTCATTTATGCCAAGAAGATCGGGATAAATAGATTCCCTGGCAACATCGGGTAATCAGCACAGGGTATTTTAAAATAATTATAATATACATTTATAATTATTTTCCTTTTATTTCAACTACACATAAAAACACATTTAGTTTCATATTTCTGCTCATTTATGCCAAGAAGATCGGGATAAGTAGATTCCTGGGCAACGACGGGTAATCAGCACGGGGTATCTAGAAATAATTACGATATAAATGTTTCATTCTACTTATTCAACTAAACATAAAAATACATTAACTTTCGTCTTTCAGCTCATTTATGCCAAGAAGATCGGGATAAGAATATTCCCGGGCAACGCCGGGTAATCAGCACGGTGTATGTAAAAATAATTAGGCCTACGATAAATATTTTCCTTTTACTTATTCAACTAAACATACAAAATTGATTTTCATTTATTTAGATGTAGCAGCGGACGCCGGGTATTAGCTAGTTCAGAATAAAATGTATTCTTATTCTGTATAACAATTAAACTGTTCCCATAGCAACAAAAAATAAAACGAAACGGATGAAAGTATGCATGCAACTAAATAAATAAATGACCATCTTTCGGAAAAATATGAAAACAAATAGTTTTCCACTTAAACATTTTGTCAATGTCACCCATTGTAGAATAATAACTGAAAATTTTGTTACTTTTTTTGTAAAACGATTCTCTCAAAATATCAAAATATAACGTATCTCAGTATTTTAGGGGGAAACAATTAAATCGGACAGAGAATATGAAATGCAATGGAAGGAGTAAGAGACAAAAATAGTGAGGGCAGTTTGGAAACATCAATCTCATTAACAAAGTGACCTTCTTCTTGTTCTTTCTTTGGCTCTACGGTCCTCTAAGATCCTTGGCCTCCTTTATAAAATCAGTCCATTCTTCTCTAATCCTAGCTTCTTATCTCCATCTTTTAACCTTCAGTTGTCTTAAATCTTCCTCAACCTCATCCAACCATCTTATTTTCTGTCTTCCAACCTTTCTTCTTTCTTCTGCTTTCCCGTCTAAAATCTTTCTTGCTCCATCTGCAACACATGTCCTACCCATTCCAGTCTCTTTCTTCTAATACAGTAAAATCTCCTTATTCGCCGGGAATGTATTCTGCAAATATCCCGAGAATACATAAACCGCGAATATGGAATGGTAATTTGTATGGGTATATAGGGGATACGTTCCAAGGTTCCAAAATAAAATTAAAATTATCGAAATAAAATCAATTAATGAGAGATTTTGAACAATTTACATTACTTATTACTGACAGGCTTAGGCAAGGGCATAAAGAACTTGGTATTTTTTTTTCTTTTTTGCCACTTTTAAAAGTTCTTCCAATTCAGATTGATATTCTGCTGTGAATTCAGCGATAGAATTCCTTATTTTGTCTTCGGACTTCTTGATGAATCGTACTGTTGATTCATTAACATTGAAACAGCGTGATTTAGACGCAAACGACTCGCCAACGCGTAAACGCTTAAGTATTTTTGTTTTTACTTTAAGCGGCAACACTACTTATTTCCGTTTGGGAACTAAATTTTCTTTCCTTTTAATCGACATCAAAAATTGTTAACAAAGCAGAAGAGACACATGTTATCCAATCAAAATTTTTACAGTGAATGACAAGTTGAAACAATAAAACACCGACCGAGGCGAGGGCAACATTTATAACGGACATAGCTGCATACAACTCACCCTGGGAGCTCAACAACTCCGCTTTGAAGTTTCAGTCAAGTATCTTGGAGTCCATTTTGGACTCCAGGCTTACGTTCAAAATTCATATTCGGCATATCATTCAAAAATCAAACGTTGCAATTGCACTTTCATATCCATTTTTCAAGTCACCTAGTCCTTATCGACACCGATCAAACTTGCACTATATAAAGTTGTGATCCGCAGCATGTTGTTGCATGGTAGTGAAGCCTGGAGTATCATCGCAGAATGTCACAAAAAGAAAGTCCACACAATACAGAACAAAGTTCTCAAAATTATATATTCGGCTCCCATGTATACGAGGATACACGACCTAGCACAGATGCCGTATATTGCGACATCAATTGACAACATGTAACAGCTATGTTGCATGTGATTACTAATCACACAAATCCAATTGTGCGCAATATAGGGCACATGCCACAGCAACGTGCTGTTCACCGAAACATATTTCCTATCCCGAACACTTGATGGATCAAATAATGAAACGAGTGCTGTGCTACAGCTGGAGTAGTGTGGCTCATTTTGTACGACTGGCTTTCGGACTCTCTACTTGTCCAGTCGTGCAGTCTACGATGCCCTACTCTTGTGAGATGACACCTCGTTTCACATCGACTTACGGATAAACATCAAACGCCGCTAATCAAGCGATGGTCAAGTGGTTAAACCCCCAACTGATAACCAGGAAGGTATTGGCCATCAGGTAGCCGCAACTGGTTACAGATACGGCGCACTGGTGAATGCTTAGATCATTACCATTTCTTAGTAGTAGTAGTATGTACATAATATGAGGCGGTCAGAGGACAAGGGGTACAAGTGACAAAAAATTAGTTTCGAGAAAATTAAGTTTAAAGTTCAATGAGAATATAAAATTCCAGGAATATCTGACAAGTCTCTTAAATTGTGTTTGTGTTCCTTATACACGAGTCCATTTATCCGCAAAATATGAACAGATTCAATATAAACATTAGCCCATACGGTACTTTTTTTTTGCATTAAGAGTCACTTGTACCCCTTGTCCTCCAAGAAATGTTTTGAAATAAATTATTCAAGAAAAGTATATTCATACCAAAGTTTTTATTATGAGTGGAAATACGTACTTTTCCAAAGAGTTACATATTACAAGATTAATTGGCAAAATCAGTCTTAAAGTTCATTGCACTTAAACCTGCATTCATGGATACATTCTCCTACCGCCTCTTCACATGAATGTTTCCCTTCCTGTCTGTATACTGTTTGGCCTTCATCCCTTCCTCTCTTTACCTTTTTCTTTTACTCAATTCCCTGATTTACTAATCCTCTTTCTATCAACGTGGAATATTGGAGCATCTTTTTCTTTTGTAAGTCCTGTAATGCCAGGTTTTTCAATGTCATCTTCAATGGAATGGGTAAAAAAAAAACACAAATAACATAAATGACTAATCTTCATATTTTAAAAACACAACTTTATTATAAACGTTATTATATTGCAAATCCTGTAGATCTAAATCATATTACATCTTTAGATTGTTATATTATTTCCAATTATTTTAAAATGTATTACTAAAAAGTATTATTTTATAATATACAATTGTGAAAAAATATATAAAGTAGTTAAAATGTTTTACTTACCATGAAGGCTGAGGTTAAGTTCATGCTCATAAGATTCTGATTCAGGCAATAATATTTGATAAATCAATAAACCTCGAACAATCATCCGCACTATATTAAACACTAATAATACAATAATGTCCACCGCTGTGGTCTCAAGGTAGCGTGCTGCCTTGTCACGCAGCGGGCCCAGGTTCGATCCCGGTCGGGACAGTTTTTCTGGGTGAGGTTTTATCGGGGTTTTTCCTCACCTGTAAGACAAATGTCAGGAAAATTTTAAGGCTCAAACGGTCCCCGAAATCATATGGTCATCATCATCATCATCCTTCACCGGTGTGGAAAGCTACCACACCTACAATTCCCTAGTAAAGCTGCAAAGCATAGCATGCAAATGCTATGATTGCAGTGAAGGACCTGCCCTCGGGCAGAATTACTATGGATGGAATACAATAATAATCTTCACGTAAAATTTGTTGGAAACATTAAAAAATACAACGCTGTAAGCTTGAGTCCACCTAGCTGTTGGAAGCCAAGGAGTGCAACTACAGACGTACCCCTTGTCCTCTTAAGTAGAAGAGCTGTTTCTCTGAGTGATTTTCTAAGACTCCACTATATGTCATGTCATCTGTCAAACTCACACGTAGACCTCTTGGACACCAAACAGTTTGTCATATTAGCTAACCATTTCTGAACTTAACTCATTTTTTTAAAATGTCACTTGTACATCTTGTCATCTGACCGCCTCATATGTAACTTATCTTTTTCTGATAATGTCCATGTTTCGATTCCAAACATAACACTGTTGGTTTCAATTATGTTTCATATGTTTTAATTTTTGCTAACCTACTTATTGTTCTTGGCTTAAAAACTTGTTTTAATGCATAGAAGCATCATTGTTCTAACCCAGGGCCGCCCAAACTTTTTAATGGGCCGGGCCAATAACTGATTGTGCAATTGATCTCGGGCCGGAACATAAATATCGTTACTATTATTGTTCTACTGCTGCTTCTATTATTATTATTATTATTATTATTATTATTATTATTATTATTATTATTATTATTATTACTATTATCCGTGTGGAGTTGCCAGTCTCCCACCGGGAGGAAGAGAGGAAGACCGAAGAAAACTTGGATAGAAGGGGTACAAGCAGCTATGAATATCAGAGGAATGGAGGAAGATCAATGGATGGATAGAGAGAAGTGGCGTTTGGTTTCCGGAAGACGGCGGCAGCTGCCATGATACCGGATGATGATGATGATTACTATTATTATTATTACTATGACTTACTTACTTACTCACTGGCACTATCGAACCCGTAGGTTCATGGCAGCGCGGACATAAGCTCTCCATACATCCCTATCCTGAGCTAATGCTTTCCAATCATTCCCTGTATAATCCACCTCCCCCAAAT
Organism: Diploptera punctata; assembly: GCA_030220185.1. Lineage (NCBI taxonomy): Eukaryota > Metazoa > Arthropoda > Insecta > Blattodea > Blaberidae > Diploptera > Diploptera punctata. Next base: position 808,953 of record JASPKZ010007441.1, read on the forward strand.
CATAGTTAATGTTATTCTCCCACCTCATTCTTGGTCTACCAACTGGGCGTTTTCCCTCTGGCTTTCCTACAAGAAGCTTCCATGCAAGTCTTTCATTCCCCATACGTGTAACATGTCCTGCCCATCGCAGTCTACGAGACTTAACTGTTCTTATTATATCTGGCTTCCTATAAAGACCATGTAGTTCATTGTTATGTAGTCTTCTCCATTCACCTGTCTGTTCGTCTCTCTTTGGTCCAAAAATTTTCCTAAGTACTTTATTCTCAAATACTTGTAATCTCCTTTCCTCCTTTAAAGTAAGAGTCCATGTTTCGCACCCATATAATATAACTGGTAGAATAATAGTTTTATATATTTTCAGTTTAACGTTTTTTGAAAGGAGTTGGGACATCAAGAGTCTCTGCAATGCATAATAGCATGCATTTCCAGAATTGAGCCTATGTTTAATTTCTTTGTGCATCTCATTCCTATTTGTGATCATTGTTCCAAGGTATTTGAATTCAGCCACTGCCTTAAAATTTCCCTCATTTGTCATTAGCTGTCCATTTCCATTATATACTGAATTTCTACGTGTGACCATATATTTAGTTTTACTGATATTTACTTCCAGTCCTAAGTTCTTAGTGTTACTCAATAGTGTGTGTGTTGTTCTTTAGTATCTCCTCGCTATCGGCCAGTAGTACTACATCATCAGCATAAACTAACAGCTTATTAATACCGTTGTAAGCCTTCCTCATTCTCTAAAGACTTAATGGCATGCTCTAGTACAAAATTAAACAGTAGAGGAGATAGTGCATCTCCTTGCTTCAACCCATTCTGGATTTCAAAAGTGTCCGAAAACTGTTGGCCTACACGCACCCTACTCTTTGTGCCATTTAGACACATTCGTATAAGTCTAACTAACTTTTTAGGAATTCCGAACTCCAGCAAGATTTATTACTATGACTACTAAAATAAAATTACATTATCATACAGAAGAATGTAAAACATTTGTAACACTATGCTGCAATTAAAATTGTAAAAAAAATGGTACAAAAGTGAATATATTTACCTAATGAGAAGAGTAACATGGAATGTTAGGACTTTATACAATAGCGGGGCACTAGAGATATTAACGCGGGAATTAGATAAATCGCCCTTGGATATAGTCGCTTTACAGGAAGTTAAGTGGCCAGGAGAAGGTACTCAGGAATCAGGAAGCTTTGCATTATACTATGGGGGTGCAGAAAGACCTGCATTTGGAACGGGTTTTTTAGTCAGAAGGAGGATCCCATCCGCTATCCGAGCTATTAAGTTTCTTAGTGATAGGATATCATACATAATTCTAAAGGGTAAACGACATGATTTTATAATTGTAAATGTACATGCCCCCACGGAAGATAAAGATGACAAGATCAAGGATGAGTTCTATGAAGAATTAGAATGCTTATTTGATAGCCTTTCACGATATCATATGAAAATTGTCTTAGGAGATTTTAATGCAAAAGTGGGGCGGGAAGATATATTCAAACCAACAATAGGCAAATTCAGTCTTCATGAAGATAGTAACGACAACGGGGTTAGATTAGTCACATTTGCCACATCAAAGAATCTCATTGTTAAGAGCACAACATTTCAACATAAGGATATTCATAAATACACCTGGACGTCCCCAGATGGAGAAACTCGGAACCAGATAGATCATGTATTAGTGGATAAACGCTGGCACAGTAGCATCATTGATGTTAGATCAGTTAGAGGGACATACTGCAATTCGGATCATCATCTGGTCAGAGTGAAAAGCAGACAACGGCTATCGCTTATGAGAGGAACAAACGCTAAAGATGGTTCTGTAAAATATGAACTAAAAAACTTGAAAAATGATGAAATGCGGCAGGAATACCAAATCAAAATTGCCAATAGATTTGAAGTACTGGAATCTTCAGATAACAATGTGGCAAGCGAAGAAGAAACTGATATAAATAAAGAATGGGAGGCTATAAGAGATACTATTAAATTGTCAGCAACAGAAAGCATTGGTTGTTTAAAAAAGAGGCAAAACAAGAAATGGTTTGACGAGGAATGTGCCGACATTGTAAAGAAAAGAAAGCGTCCTACCTATAAATACATTTATCCGAATCATCATTACTGCCACAGATGTTCTTCACTCATGAATAAGGATATAAAAATATAAATATAAAAATAGTAATAAAAATTATAGACTGAATAAATCAATAGCAAAAATGAAATGGTTACACGAGCCAAATGAGGTAAATTTAGAGCAATTGGGTAGTGTTAGACGGGAAACCACCAAGTTACTAAAGAGTAAAAAGAGGGAATTTTTGAAAGAGAAGATTAATGGTCTTGAAATGAATGCAAAAATAGGAACATTAGAGAATTATATCAGGGAATTAGTATAGAGAAGAAAGGGTTTCAGGCCAAAACAAACATAATACGGAATGAAAATGGGGATATGATTGCAGATTCCAGGAGTATATTAAATAGATGGAAAAGTTACTTTAATCAGCTATTAAATGTACATACAGAACAGGACATTGAGGAGGATAAGTTACAGACAGCAGAAATGTTAGTCGCAGAACCAAGTTCATTAGAGGTTGAAATGGCGATTGAAAAATTGAAGATGTATAAAGCATCAGGTTCAGATGAGATCCCAGCAGAACTGATAAAATCAGGGGGAGAAAAAATGATGGACAAGATACGTTGGTTGCTTAGTATGATTTGGGAAAAAGAAGCTCATCCAGATGAATGGAAGGAATCAATTATCGTACCAATTTATAAGAAAGGAGATAAAACTGATTGCAACAACTACAGGGGCATCTCATTACTTTCAACTTCGTACAAAATTCTAACAAATATATTAGTAAGCAGACTTAGTCCCTATATTGATGACATTCTAGGAGATCATCAATGTGCATTTAGAAGAAACAGGTCTACAACAGATCAGATTTTTAGTATAAGACAGATTTTAGAAAATAAATGGGAATATAATGGTACTGTACATCAACTATATGTAGACTTCAAAAAAGCATATGATTCAATTAAGAGGGAGAAGTTATATAGTATCCTGCTGGAGTTCGGAATTCCTAAAAAGTTAGTTAGACTTATACGAATGTGTCTAAATGGCTCAAAGAGTAGGGTGCGTGTAGGCAAACAGTTTTCAGACACTTTTGAAATCCAGAATGGGTTGAAGCAAGGAGATGCACTATCTCCTCTACTATTTAATTTTGTACTAGAGCATGCTATTAAATCTTTAGAGAATGAGGAAGGCTTACAACTGAATGGTATTAATAAGCTGTTAGTTTATGCTGATGATGTAGTACTGCTGGCCGATAGCGAGGAGATACTAAAGTCCAACATGCACACACTATTGAATAACGCTAAGAAATTGGGACTTTAAGTAAATATCAGTAAAACTAAATATATGGTCACACATAGAAATTCAGTATATAATGGAAATGGACAGCTAATGACAAATGAGGGAAATTTTGAGGAAGTGGCTGAATTCAAATACCTAGGAACAATAATCACAAATAGGAATGAGATGCACAAAGAAATTAAACATATGCTCAATTCTGGAAATGCATGCTATTATGCATTGCAGAGACTTGTGATGTCCCAACTCCTTTCAAAAAACGTTAAGCTGAAAATATATAAAACTATTATTCTACCAGTTATTTATATGGGTGCGAAACATGGACTCTTACTTTAAGGGAGGAAAGGAGATTACGAGTATTTGAGAATAAAGTTCTTAGGAAAATTTTTGGACCAAAAAGAGATGAACAGACAGGGGAATGGAGAAGACTACATAACAATGAACTACATGGTCTTTATAGGAAGCCAGATATAATAAGAACAGTTAAGTCTCGTAGACTGCGATGGGCAGGACATGTTGCACGTATGGGGAATGAAAGACGTGCATGGAAGCTTCTTGTAGGAAAGCCAGAGGGAAAACGCCCAGTTGGTAGACCAAGAATGAGGTGGGAGAACAACATTAACTATGATTTGAGGGAAGTAGATTATACAGGGAATGATTGGAAAGCATTAGCTCAGGATAGGGATGTATGGAGAGCTTATGTCCGCGTGGCCATGAACCTACGTGTTCGATAGTGCCAGTGAGTAAGTAAGTAATGAGAAGAGTGGAGCTGGGCTCTTAAAGTTAACAAACGATCGATGTCAGGTGTCTCCTGAGTAGTACTGATAAATAAGACGTCTTGGAGATGTTCGTCACTCAAGCTTGACCTGAATCGTGATTTTTGAATTTTCATTTTAGAAAATGTTTGTTCACACAAGTATGTCGAGAAAAACATGCAGATTAAACGTCGGGCATGTTCCTTCAACCCTAAATATTTTTCTGATTGTACCTTGTAAAACTTAATGAGATCTGTAGGATCAAAAATTCCTTTCATTGCGTCATCACACTACAAATATATTAGTTCAAATTGCAACATTGCTGGTGCTTTATCACCATCGAAGGAAAATGGAGACGAAAACAAAGAAATGGCTGATTCAATTTTATTGAAATCAACAAATCTATTAAAAAACTCTTCTTCAATTCTTTCAATAACTTCCACAAAATAATCACTTCTGAAACACAATTCAGGATATTCATTTTGCAGAGCGTTTACACTTGGAAAATGTATCCAGTTCTTCACAGACACGTGCCTTTTCAATAGCTTCAGTTCCAATTTGAAAGCTGTCATTGCACTGTAAACTTGGTTGATTAATTTGTCTTTACCATGTAAAATTGTGTTCAAGTCATTCCAATGTTCTGTCATGTCGACAAGAAATGCTAATCTGGACAGTCAATCGTGATCACTTAACATATCACATTCATACTTTTTTCCTTAAGAAATTGACGGATTTCATTTTTCAGAGCAAAAAAATCTTGCTAATGTTTGAGCACGGCTCAACCACCTTATTTCAGCGTGATAGATTATATCGCCATTTCACTGTTCATATAATCTAGGAATGTTTTGAAAGTGCGGTGATGCAAGGCTCTGCTACGAACGAAATTAATTATCTTAGTAACAGTCTGCACAGCCCCATCGAGATTTGCCGCTTTAGCGCAAAGAACTTCTTGGTGTATAATGCAGTGCAATTTATGCACTGTGGCCCCCAAAACTTCAACTTGTTTCTTTATTAGTTGGCCACCAACATACATGGCGCACCATCAGTTGTTCTAACTACCCATAATTCACCCAGTCACAGTTCACATCAATCGTCCGACAGTTTTAACAAAGTTCCTCGAACAAGTCAAGTACCCAAATTTCGTCGTACCATGTATACTTCTTACCCTATAAGTTCTTCCGTAATTTTGAAATCGGTATCTATGCCTCTAACAAATACCAACTGAACAGTATCAGTTATGTCCGTGCTTTCGTCGCATGCAATGGAGAAATGTTTAAATTGTTTTCCTTTTTCTACAAGTTGATGACGAACACTGAATGATAGTTTTCTACACGCCTACTTATAGTGTTTCTTGATAGCGACACTGAATTGAATAAATCAATTTTATCGGGACACAACTTCTTGGCAACATCAGACACTTTTTCACAAATTCGCCATCAGAAAACGGTTTTCCGTTCTCAGCAATTAATTTCGAAACTTCATAACTCGCTTCGGTAACATTTATTTGTCTTACATTACCACCCTGAATTAATAACTGCTGTTGTGCTGTAACTTTAGAAAGGCGCTCGTTCGCTTTCTCAGTGCGCTCATCTCAATTAAATTTATCAAAATGGCTATGCTTTGTTTGGTAATGTATTTTAATGTTATATTCTTTTACAATTCCAATAACATCGTTATAAATAACACATAACATGCTCCTTCACAAAGTACTTGCTGGTTCAGGATTCGTTAAGCTTCCTACATTCGGAATCAACTTTGCTTTATTTTTTTAAAGAATTTTCTCACTTTAACACTATTTTTACAACTATTCCGTGCACAGGCTACTGTTTGATTGACAATAGAACAAGCGAAACAATTAATGTTCAAAGTTTGGAGTGGGGGAGAAAACGGTAAATAAGGGATGAATTATCTCTACTACTATGTCAAGATGAGCGGTGACACCTCAACTAAACATTCCAGAGAGATGAATTTGACACAGGGATGTCCAAAGTAGATGTTACATTTTAAAATCTAAATTTAAAATATAAAATTAATTTGTTCATTTCAGTGCTTACGCGGGCCATACGAAAAGCCATGGCGGGTCGGATGTAGTCCTCGAGCCGTAGTTTGGACAGCTCTGCTCTAACCTCTTCATTTAATTCATATTTTTAAGCAATTAGAGAACCCAGGTATGCAATACTATCAACTTTCTAACATTTCTGACCTTCTAGGACTATAGCCCATATGAAATTGGATTTACTTCTACTTTTGATATTCTCATATATATTTGTTTTATCCTCGTTTATGACTAATCCTGTCTTCCAATACTCTTACTTTAGTGGTTTTAATGCTTCTTCCACTACTTTTGTAGAAGGTCCAAATTTAAAGTGACGTTTGAGTACGATGAAAAATTGCACCTACGAACAATTGAATGTATTTATTTTGACGAGTCGGGATGATACATCACGCGACAAGATTACACGCAGGAAGTTAATACAACCAATTCACTAACTGTTTGGTGTCAGTGGCGACTAGTGCTGGTTTATGTGGTCGGATGGAGATCAGCCTCATGGCGTTTCTGATACAGTTCATGAGATTCCGGGTTCGATTCCCGGTCAGACCGTATGAATTTTTCCTTAAAGGGAATTATTCTATGGTTGCCCATGGTCTGGCGCTTCATTATCATTTATCGCTCATTATAACGTCGGAGTAACGTAACTCCACCTTCCAGGTGCCCCAACCTATGAATGTGATTGCATTTCCATCAATGCCAAGGGAGAAATCCAGAAATGTCATAAAAGAGAACCTGGTGGCATTGGTTAAAAAATCAATCGGTACAGCTGTATCTCTAAAGAGTCCCAGATTCAAGTCTGCATATATTTTATTAATTACCGAGCATTTAATCTTTGTTGCCAGCGTTCCTGGATACAGAGAGGAAGACTTTTAACTTTCCCACTTTTCATATGATTTGGATGTAGGTCTATATACATGTGCAATAATAATAGATCTCGGTGGCCTAGGAGTTACTTTCCTCTAGTTCAGAGGGCCGTGGGTTCAAACCTCTCAATGATATACTTTTAGAATGAAAAATCCAAGAGACAATCCTCCATGAGAGACTTCAAACCGTTGGTCCCGAGTCTGAAGGTTTACGGGCTTATAAAAGAACCTCAAGCCTAAATTAGAACCTCAGAGTAAAATTGAATAGGTCTATCTCATCCAAGTAATGCCTTAGTTGCCTATTAGATGTATCTTTGAAGCGATAACCTAACCACTTACCATACGTTGCATGTGTAGAGATATAAGCGTAAATAAATTACAATATGAAGTAACATTAAGAGGTTTGTCTTAATAAATAAGTTGAGTATAAGAACTCAACTATGTGAGGTGAGATGAAAACAGGCACAACTTATTTATTAACGTAAATAAAATAAACTCCCCACCGGAACACGTGGAAATGTACGGTTATAGACAGATACACATTACTATATAGAACGAGGAATTTTATGAAATTTCATGTTTTAAACTATTTGTAAGAGAGCGCTGAGACTAACTATCTTCATATTTTATGATATGCAGGATCAAATAAGACCAACAAAAAACTTCAGATTCATAATATTTTAGCAAAATGTTCATCTTTTAGTCAAAATTTCATACTCCTTCACATTTTTCAACTTTCAAATTCCGGTTTTTTTTTCATTAAAAGTTCTAGGAATTCATTAAAATATTTTTCAAATGAATGTATTTTTTGACAGTGTAATGTGGTAGACAAGTGAAAATTCTTCAGTATCCCTTCTGAATAAGATATATTTTATAAAAGCAAATAATTGGATGAGGAGTCACAGAGTGACCGTGTAAGATGGAGCTTTTTGTCGTAAACTCTATCCCCAGAACAAGAACATGAGCTTAGAAGAACGATTTATTTAACTTTCACAGGGAAAGAACACTATGAGGTTTAATTTAATAATTAAATTAATGTTTTTATTACCTCACCTCATATCTTTTTTCTTCTATACTGCAGTTTCGGAGCTTATCTCCATCGTCAGTAGCCTCTGGTCGACCGGTGTTATGTCGACATAACACCGGTCGACCAGAGGCTACTGACAATGGAGATAAGCTCCGAAACTGCAGTATAGAAGAAAAAAGATATGAGGTGAGGTAATAAAAACATTAATTTAATTATTAGAAGAACGATGTTTGAATATTCTGTGCTCGGGTATAATAGCTGTCAGCTCGTTGTTGCTACCTGAGGGTAGTCCTTATTTTGTGAACAGATTACAGCATTTAAATGTAGAAAAGACTGCTGCTAAACTTGAAGCAGTGCTTTGTGAAATTAGTAAAGTTCATGTAGGTAAGGACAACATTTTTCCCACTTACATCAAACTATCAAATATAGCATGATACAAGTATGCTGCCATAACGTTGGGTAATGTTGAGCATATTTTTTCATCGTGCAAAACAATTCTGACAGACAGGCCTCATAGTTTACTATCAGGAAATATAAAAAAAAAAACTTCTGTGTATTACAAACAGAATTGACAATTGGATTGTTCAAAGCACAATTAAACCAAGACTATAGACACTATGTTAGACCCATTCCATGAAAAAATAATAATTTAAAATAATTCTAACTACATTTCACCATTTCAATATTAAATGTAACTGTAATTGCAAATAGAGTTCTGAAACAGCCCCTAGAATCAATTATGGACTAATAACTTTTAACATCTTGTTTCTCGAATATGACATATCGGAATGGTTTACTTTTATTCTAAATCGTTCAATTTAATGTTATTGTTACATGTGCATCTATAGGAATTTAATATCTTGATGCAATGTAAAAATAGAAATAAACTAAACTATACCTCCTCAAAACTTTGTTAGTGCTACCGTATATTTCATGGAAACCTGTTTATTTTGGTTGCAATGTTTTGTTTTTTTAATACGTTTGGATTTCATAATTAAATATTATTGAATACATTCATTAATTGTATTAATATAAGCTCTCAGTTTTGATTTATGAAGATAAAGTGATTTCACTACAGTCTTGGAAGGCCTTTGGGGTAGTGGCATGTTGAAACTCCCATCTTTCTAGACAATAGCCATGAGATGTCCGCCGGGTTGTTGGATCTGCCTGATGACCGCATTTGTGCCCAGAACATGCATCTAGTACTCACTTCCATTAGGATCTGAGTCGATCTCAGGTCCACAATGCCACCAGAAGGTCTGATCCAGATAAAAAGCTTGACCATATTGGTCCCTAAAGGGTAGAGAATGACTGGAGCGGATCTGAGGATGAGCTCTCAGACTCTACAAAAGGCTCCAAATAGTCAGCGCAAAATATAGCCTCTCTCTACCAAACCTTCCATCTACCTTCACGTGGTGGGACTGGGTACTGAAGATGGAGGGTGAATGGCAAGTTTCTGGCACCATAAAACCAGGTGCTCGGGGCAGACAAAGGTCTGTAGCCTTGTAAGGCAGTCTATCGAGGAGAAAGACAACTCCGAAATTAAACTCTGGTCCTCCAGGTTGGGGGTTTTGCGGTTGGGTTGGTAACCCACCCAAGTAAAAAAACTATCACTCAGAAGTCTCAAGTGCAAAACGATGGACTTGAAACCTCAACAGGTCGCATTGACCTAATCCTGGAAAGGAAGAAGATATCGAGACTCGAACCCATGACTCTCCTGTTTGTACTACGTTTCCTTATACAACTGTGCTATGGCGTGATCCATTAAAATTGTTTCATATTATGAATATGATATTTTGTACTGGGTTAGAATTAATGTTCAATAATTTTATATCATAAACAGATAGATGACGCATTAAAATTATTGAACATTCAAAGTCAAACTATAAAGTTCACTATGGAAAAGGAAATCAATGGAGAAATACCATTTTTAGATCTCAACTTAAAAAGGAATGAAGAAAATAAGATAGAATTTGGAATTTACAGAAAAAAGACACATATAGATAACTACATAAAAGCTTTAGGTTTCAATCACATAGCTCACAAAGAAGCAGTTTTCAATAGTTTGACACATAGATTAGTGAACATACCAATGAACAAAGAAAATTATGAAAAAGAAAAAGAACACATAATCAACGTAGCCACGAAAAATGGTTTTGCTATAAAAATGATACTCAAAAAAATAAACAAGTTCAAAAGACAAAAATTTATTAATCAAAGCACTCTTCTAAAAGTAAAAGAAGATAATGTAAAATTTAGAAAATTCACATATCATCCATTAAAACACCACAAGTTTCAAAAAAATTTTTAAAGATTTCAACATAAGGTTAGCACCCAAAAATGACTACAGCATCAGCAGACTGATTAGACCTAATAAGAATGAGAAAATTAAAGAAGAAAACAAATCAGGGATTTATCAAATTAAATGTGAAGAATGTGAGAAATTCTACATAGGAAAAACTAAAAGAAATTTGAAAACTAGAGTTAAAGAACATCTCAGGAATGTCAAGAAAGGGGAAGTAGAAAAATCTGCAGGAAAGAAAATCTGCAGTGGCTGCCCATGCATGGTCTGAAAAACATCTTATCGAGAAAGAAGCAAAATTATTAAAACAAATAGAAAAACCAAAAGAACTTACTGTTTGGGAAAAGATCTACATTCAAAAGAGCGAAAAGAAGAAATTAATGAACTTTGAAATTCCCGGTGAGAATGACCTGGTTTCGAGGTTTTTCAGTCAGCCAATGGAAGGAGAGAAGGACAACTCTTCAAGACGACAGAACAACGGTCGTGATGTTACTGAGGATGGAACAGAAACTATGTTCCGAAACTAGTCTACAATCAAATAAGAAGAACAATATGAGGTGAGTGATAAACATATTCTACCTTAATGAATATACCTCATAGTGAGAATTCCTAAAATAAGTAACTCTATCTGACGATTTTTATTATTAATTTAACACTTCTCATAGAAGGATAAATTATATTTGAAGAGAAAAATTTTCGCCTAGACCGGGACTCGAACCCGGGACCCTTGGCTTTCCGGGCCAAGTGCTCTACCAACTGAGCTACCGAGGCGAGTTACGATCTAGACGCAAATTTTTCTCTTATGTACGTTGTAATTCCCTAGCGCCAAATGCTTGAAGCTATGGTTTCAAGCATTTGGCGCTAGGGAATTACAACGTACATAAGAGAAAAATTTGCGTCTAGATCGTAACTCGCCTCGGTAGCTCAGTTGGTAGAGCACTTGGCCCGGAAAGCCAAGGGTCCCGGGTTCGAGTCCCGGTCTAGGCGAAAATTTTTCTCTTCAAATATAACTCTATCTGAACTTATTTTTCGCAAATGATTAATCCAGTTAAAATATATATGTAGTCAATATGCCCATTTCACCAATTAATGTTTTAAAATTCCGTACAGCGCCCTCTTTTCTCTAATTGAAACAAAAGAGGATTAGTTTTAGTATGTTTTATTGTTCACTTATGAATGATTGCGTCATGTGACGTAGTTTGTTTTTAACTGAATTTGTTTCTTTACTTATTATCAATTCTGTCTTCAGTCAATATCTGGTCTTGAGAATGACAGCTTGGCTGTAGAAACTTGTTGACCATTTTAAAACATTAATTGGTGAAATGGGCATATTGACTACATATATATTTTAATATTATATCACCAAGAAGATCACTTGTGTATTAAATTAATCCAGTTGTTCTGGTATTCATGTAATTAATGACTGGTTCTAAACGTAATTCCTTCAAGACATTATTATTGCGTTTGTAATCCCACTAGGTATATCCTGCTGTATATCTCATGAATTTCATTTCACTAGAAATTATTCTGCTCTTCTCTTCTTTCCTCACTGCCGTAGCAAAGTGTATAACCTTACTCTGGTATCTCTCTGGATTGGTGATGGTTTTATTACTGATTTTATTATTCCTATGTTTTTTGCAATGGGTTAAAAGGTAAAATTCGTCTTGGGGGTCAAGGGTGGGCAGCATAATGTTCAATGGACATGCTAATCTGCACGTCTTCTTTTGTGGTGCTGTAAATACCAAAAGCTGTAGAGTTGAGGTACTGGAACCACATTTCATCATAATAGACAATAATGCATAGAGTTCACCTGGTGGATAACTTTCTTTAAGGGAAGATATCCAGCACATGGACTGGCCCAGATATCATCCCTATAGAGCATGCTTGGGCGCATTAGAAAGACGAGTTGCAGTCAAGCAGCCTCCAATGAAGACAATTTCAGACCTCTGCAATCCTCTTCACGAGGAATTGGAAAGCAGTTTGCAGAGCTCTTGAATCACCTCACGTGTGCAGACATGAGTTGTAATAACATCCCATACTAATCACTCAGCACCATCTCTGTTGTTTTGTGCAAGTGTTAGATATTTTCATCATTTCCGGTGCTATGTCCATTGAGAATCGCCATTCAAGCCTCAATGCTGCAAACCTCCAATTCTGAATCCCCAGACTATGCAGATCCTGCTATGCGTTGTCCATTCACATATGTCTCGGGCACCTGATAGATCGACTTCCTTCTGATTTGGTATTTAATATTTTCGTTTGGACTCTATGATTTCCCATCCTTTCCTCATGACCTAACTTTCTTATTCTGTGAGTTTTGATGTTAGCTACTATTGTTTGGGCTTTGTAAATTCTTTCAATTCACTATTTGTTCTTATTCTCCATTCACCCTGAATACATATTGCACTAAACATTCTCCCGAGGGCTTTACTTTCCCATGTATTGAGGAGGCATTTTATTATTTTTTGTTAATTGCCAAGTTTCTGAGCCACACATTACTACTGGTTTTATCATAGTTTTATATGCTTGGAACTTAAGCTTAATTGACACTATTCATTGACCACAAACGCCAGTGAGATAAGCTCAGGACACAGAAGTGGAGGGAGACTCTGTGGCTTACGATAAAAATAAAAACTAAATATATGAAGAGAGAGCAGGGCTCAGTTGTTCAATTCTTATAATTTAATGACATAGTGAGGATTAAAAGAAAAAAAAGTAAAGCATTACAAATTAAATATCAGGAAGAAATAATTCTTCCTGATGTAACTAAGATGATAGACTATTCAATTTATTGTCATAAAATTCATGCATACAGTAACAGAACTTTATGCTCAAATGGAGATACAATTACATATATTCAAGTTAATAACAACATAATTGACGCCATCTGTGAACTCTTAAACTGGCCCCAACAATATCTCTCACTACTCTGCGAAGTTAGTGAGAGTCTATCCACAGTATATTAGTACCACTTTGTTATGACAAAATAATTATAAACGAACAAGGAGTCTACTTTCAAATGTCTCTTGCCTATTTTCATAAATTTGTGGAAAGTAATGTAAGAAATAAATATGTTGAGCCTGATGCCATCATACCTCATTAGTGGGACATACAAGAAACAATTAATATGAGGTAAGATAACATTGCATTTAAGTTATTTATTAAGTAGAACCTCATAATGTTACTTCATATTGTATTTTCAAGTAATGTAAGGTTGCTCTTTTGATGTAAACATGAGTAAGTTCTAATGAAATTTGTAACTGATTTAAAGGATGTGTTTAAGGAAAATGTTGCACTTGTACATGGAGAATCTGAGAAGAATGCAGACACACAAATAGTCAGTTTTGGTACAATATGAACAAGAGATAAATAGGCGATTCTGGTCTTGTCACCTCATAAATACTCGGTGCTTCATTTGACATGTTTTGATGTTGTCCAGACTCAATCTAAAGATTGTAGAGTCTGGGAAATCTGATGATGGTATGGACAACATATTCAAAAGTGTCAAATGAAACATCAAGTATTTATGAGGTAAGATGACCAGATTCACCTTATTTATTAAGGAGAACCTCATAATGTTTTTCCTATTGCAATTTATTAGTGAACAGGAGATGTTTTGAAAATGAGTTTGTGAAATGTCTACATACTGTAGAAATCTTTTGGTGGTACAAGTGTCTTTAATATTGTAATTTATTTTTTCCCTAAAGTGGTAGTAACTTAAATATAAATATACTGCTTGAAAATACAATAGGCAGTAACATTATGAGGTTTTATTTATAAATAAGTTTGGTCTGTATTCTTCTTACCTCATATAGTTGTTTCATTTAAGACATTTGTTTCAGAGCATATTTGCTCCATCTTCAGTTAGTATAGACTGTACCAAACATGTTCAAAAACATATGTCTTAATAGAAACAACTATATGAGGTAAGAAGAATATAGACCAAACTTATTTAAGAAATATACTGTGTTTGGGTTAAATTTAGAGTGGTGTAAGTAACATTAGTTTTCTAGAAATTAACATGATGCTTCTCTAATAAATTTGGGAATTAAATGTTGTAATATTATTTCAGGATTGTCAACTGAAATCAAATTTAATATAGAATCTTTGATAGAATTGAAATTGTAGGTCTCCAATTGTTACAATTTTACTGCTGATGAAAATACACCACTTAACTTTAACTCCATTCACATATAGTGGCGAACCTAGTAATGTAAACATTACGAGCATCAACTGGAAATGTACACCTCATCTCACATACAGTTGGACTCACTAAATGAATGGTCACATAATCAGATTTATAGGTTTTGCTTAGCCAGTACAAAGAAATAACTCTTACAAGTACTACAACAACAAAATTAATACTTTACATACCTGACTCTCTGATTGTGTTGTGACCTTTACTAACAAAACTTTGATAAATACATTGTTAAGAACATTCTATTGCATACTTTACTGTGCATACTACAACTCATAAGGGACATGTTCAGACATATTAATTTTAAAGAGAAAAATTTACTTTCGATATTAATTCTAAAGCTTAACTATTATAAAAGTTATGTAAATTCTCATTAAAAATCTCTTCTTGAATTAGAAGCCGCCAGATAGCACTGGTAGCAATGACTATCTGCTTCTGACAATAAAGAGAATTGTATGTGAGGAAAAATAATTAACAATTATATCGAGAGCCTGAAATAGTGCAATGGTTAGCACACTAGTGTACAGAGCTATTGAGGCATTCATTTTTCTTTTCAAAATAAGAAAAATTTACGCCTAGATTGGGGTTCAAACCCAGAACCTCTAGTTTTATACACTAGTGCTCTTCCATTGAGTTATCCGAGGCTCCAAACTAAAAGCAAAATTTTCTCGTAGGACTGTACTACACGAACATTGAAAATGTGTTGATAGGCATTGGTAGCGCATGAAAAATTCATAGACTACACATTGTGTTAGGAACGCTGTGTTTGGATGTTGTACAAGTTGCTTGTGTAGCTCAACTATGTGTTCAATTTATAAGTCTGTCTCAAAAAGGAGGAAAAGAAGATGGTGAATTCACCCACAAAAATTAAGAGACTTTCAACAGGAAAGTTTTATATGCATTTGAAAATCACCGACATATCCAGACAAGTTCTTTGCTCTACTACAGAATGCCAATAAAAAGATTTAATGATCTTTTGAATTTAATTTCTCGTAAAATGAGGAAAACTGAACTGCTTGAACATATCCAGTCCATTGTTACGTTGGTGATGCACATGTAGTATCAATAGATTGTGTCAACACAGACCACTGCATTGAAATTTCCCAATATCAAAGCAACACAACCAAACACAGCATTTTTAACACTTGTATAGCATACAAGTGATCATATTGCCAAAAATCAAGTTCCTATAAAATAATGTTTTCAACGTTTGTGTAGTACAGCCCTTATACAATTTCTGAGAGTGCCAAAGGCTATGAACCATTGTTTGACATACCAAATGTTGGCTTCTTATTTAAGAAGATATGTTCAGATATGCAGCATGCGACTGATTGAAAACAGGGACAGATGCCTGTAAATACGGCTTCCCACCGAATGAGGTAAAGTGTATTAGTTCCAATTCAAGCTCTAAATAAGAAAACCTCATACTGTTACTTGCTACAATTTTGATAGCACACACATTGATGGGGCTCTGAACAATGAGCACTTCCAAGATTGCATGACATTAATTATTATAAAATTAATTTGCACTTACAGTACACATAAATTAACACAAGTTTTTAGCAGAATTAGCAGAGGCTAGGCTGTAACTTATTGCAAGCCATCCTATTCACATAAATAACAATAAATAATTATATACATCAATACTCAATATAATTGTACACCTAAGTGAGATTTGTGCAATTCCGGCCACTACAATCCCAACTTAAATGTAAACTTACTAGCAATGAAGCATTTAAGAATCTAGAATGTCCTACATCGCTGTTTGTAAAGTGTATGTTTTCTCGCAGCAGGATGATGAGGTCATTTATAAAGATTTGACAGTTGTTTTAACATTCATGGTTCAATTATGTAGATATGCAGAGGCACCAGTGGTTAAAAAGCCTTTGATTGTTTAATTTTTTAAAATAATATTCAACCCAATACAGATTATACTATTGAAATGGATAGGAAAATATCAGAATTCAATTTATAATACATGGTAACAAAACATCATTTACATTAATATATTATTTAAAAATAAAATTTAGTTTTAAAAGCAAAATTAATATCTTTCTAATTGGTTGGTTGCTTCTCACAAGTTACTCTAGTGATTGGTTGTTACCGTAAAGCCTACAGACATAAAATTTCTGTTTTAAAAACTAAAGTCCTTGAACTTCAATGGGATAGATCTCATTCTAAGAAAAATTTGCTTAAACATTTCATTTGAAAGAGTAAATTCCTTTATTTTCTTATGATTAGAATGAGGAATTATATGAAGAAAATTATACCAAAATATGAAATCAAACTAGCAAAATATGAAAAATATTACACAAAAATATCAAGAAGCAACTATTATACGCTCTATATAATTTGTAGGTATAATACCAGCATAGTCCCACACCATAGCCGAGTAGTTAAGGCAAGAAGTTTTGGCACAGACCTACGAGGTTTGTGCTGGTTCGAGTCTCCAAGGGGGAAGATATTTTCTTATAGAATTTCAACCAGTATGGGACCAGTGCCCACCTAGCAGCATGAGGAATTTGAGTAGTTACAATAAGTAGCGGCTCCAGGTTGAGGAAACTAGCTACAACGGTTGGGGGACCTGACATGCTGACCATGTGTCACCCCTACATTATCAGGATATCGTTTACCTCTGTAATTAACACATGTAGATGTGAGGCCAGCAGCCAGCTGGTAGGCCAAGGGCCTTCTAGGCATGTTGTGCCATGGAGTTTAGTTTTTTAGGTATCAGCATATAAATGAAATACGTAAATCTTTATTGCAGCTTAAGAAATCAAGATGTTCACAGTTTTCAATTTTGACAGAATTCTATGAAATATTGTACTGACAAAATTTAGACTAAATACAGTTTGCCTAAATATAGCCTACTGAACTCCAGCAAACATACGTAACAATAAAATTAAATTGTCATTTTTTTACAATATACAATTACATTGTTTATCTACACTTTCTTACAGTTCTCTGTAACATCTGTGTGTCAGAATTGTTTTGAACGTCAAAAGAGTACTTCATAGGATGTGATGGGAGCATAATCATAATGCACTACATTTTGTAGCTTGTCAGTGGAAATATTGATAGTTTTACCTTCAGTTTGCTAATTTTAGAAAGTGTGAACTTTTATTGAAAAAAAAACCAACATTTGAAATGTTGAAAGACATAAAGGAATATGAAATCTTCATCTAAATATGCCATTTTAAGAAAATTGTGCCAATGTATTATGAAATATGAAAAATTTTCTTTAGTCCCATTTGATTTTACACATCATAACATCTAAATATCTTTTTTACTAGATCTCCGACTAACAGTTTAATGCATGAAATTTCATATAATTCCTCACTCTACTTATAATATTTATTATTATTTATAAATTATATACCATTGGTTGGAGAAAACCCACAATGATGGGGGAAGTTCTCAAAATGAAAAAAAAAAATTAATAAATGATAGATATTATAAACAAAATTACCAAATTTATTAAAACTATGGGAAGCATAAATTCAGTACTAAAACTGTCATTGGTTTAAAAGTATATAAGAATAAAATAATATATAAAATATTAGCCCAAACAATTTAGGAATATGGCTGTTAAGCATGGATTATCAGGAAACAGGATGAGGCTCGACCACCATTGCATTTTGAAACCTACCTTGAAATTTCTTCCAGAGAAGCATTGTGATGTACCAAGATCATATCGAAAAAATTATCTGCCTTTTTAACTGCAAGGCACAGAAATTAAACCCAGAATCCAGCAATGGTAACCTACTGTGTGAAGCAGATGGACTCCCGTGAGAGTAAAGTGGAATGTAGTGTGGCAGAATGCAGCATATGAGCAGGTTGTCACCAATTCAGGAGTTGTATTACTTCCCTGTAGTTTAAATCAGAGCTTTGGCTGGATTTCAGTGTCTTGCAGTTAAAAATGGCACAAAATTTTTTTGGGCACAGCCTTGGTATATCACAACACTTTTCTGGGAGAAATTTCAAGGTAGGTATCGGCATGCAATGGTTGGCAGTTCTCTAGTGAGATGAGGTGAACAGGTGAACACACAAAGTGGAACGAAAAGGTTTTGAAAGAATTATAAATCAAACCAGTATTACAGTATTTAGGAACACAGAGAGAAAATTGGAAGAGACATGCCAACAGAATGAGCAGAGAAAGAATCCCAAAAAATATTTATCATTACATGAGAATGAATCTTTAATGGGTTATATGCTTTATGACCACATGCAAAATGAAGATATCTGCATAGCTCTCAAGACACCAGCAATCATTGAAACTATGAAATAAACCAAAATAATTGGCATGAACGCCTACTTAGAATGCCAAACACTCTAAAATGCTTCCACCATGGCATGGCAGGTCTAGAAGACTTTTTTAATATTGTAAATTTGGATTTAACTTTATAATAACAAAAATTCTTTGCCAGATACAACTCACACTCAGTGATTTCTTTAATCCCCAATAGAAATACAACAAGAGAACTGTCAACCATTGCAGGCTCAAATCTACCTTAAAATTTCTCCCAGAGAAACGTTGTGATGTACCAAGGCAGTGTCCAAAAACATTATCTGCCATTTTTAACTACAAGGCACATCAATTGAAGCCAGAATCCAGCAATGGCAGCCCACAAGCAGGTGGTTTTCTCTGCATGAATAAGAGCGGAGTGGAGTGAGGTGGGACATGGCAGAGATGGTAGGTAGTGAGGGTTATCCAATCTACCAATTCAGCAGTTGCATTACTTCCCTATAGCTTAAATGAAGATTTTGCATTTGATTGTAATACCTTGCAGTTAAAAATGGCAGATAATTTTTTTTACAGTCTTTGCACATCAAAACGCTTCTCTGGAAGGTAGGTCTCAGCCTGCAATGGCTGAGAGTTCCCTTGTAAAGAAAGTAAATAACAAATCTTATACAAACAATTCAGATGTTTGTCTTGGGATTAAAATCCACTGAAGTTAATCATGCATTAATATCAAGCAGAAAATGTAAATAATTTTAACATAGGTTATAAACAGTATCATTAATGGAAAAATTTCACTTGTAGCACAAACATGCTATGCCCTTGAAGTTATAGTAACATATTTTGCTGCATTTACATGTTAATATCAATAATAATTATTTCTAAGAAAATTCCTGTGTTAAATATCTCCAGGAAATTTGAAGTAAATCATTAGGTATACATTGAGAAAATATGCACTTTATAAGCAATATTTCAACATCATTGATTCCAGATCACCTTAAGATGGTAAAACTTTAAAATCAGAAAAGCAATAAGTTATAACCATTTTCAAAATCTACATCCGATTGACAGTTAAAAATATCTGCATTGTTTTGTCTGCAAGTGAAATTCACTTGTAGTCTTACATAAACAACTGAAGCCTGTCTTAATTACTGTGTAGATAGATCAAGATTTCACTTTTCACAGTGGGAAAGAACAAACTGGCTTCTGTATTAAAACTTATTTATAATAAAATAATAAAATATAATAAATATTATATTCAAACTGACAGACTTAAGGCTTTTAAGAGGCCTTCTCTTCCACTCAATACATTATAAATACATAATTTGATTTTAAATATTATATTCATTGCTTTTCACCAAACAAACAATTTTATTTCAAGAGAAAAATATATGCCTGAATTGGGATTTGAACCAGATGGTATATATGTCTCCCAAAGTCTGACCCCGTATCCATGTCATGGGAAGTGGTAAGCATGTTCCAGGTTTCTTGTTGGACCTGCACATCGACCTGATGTACATCAGCTTGATGTGTATCATCCTGACAAGTATACCTGAAATGAGCGAGCTAAAGGGGCTCCAGTGAAGCCACATCAAGCCTAGCAAGTCGGTGGTGGATGATGAAATGCTTTCAATAACCAAATAGGCCTCGGACATCAACAGAGTAAACAAAGACGGACCAGCAAAGAAAATGGTATAGAATCGACCTTCTAAAGGAGGACATGATAAGAGGATGATGATGATGATGGTACATATATAACCAGAGAGATTGGGTTCAAATCCCGATTCAGGCATGTATTTTTTTCTTCAAATAAAAAATATAAAAAAATTATAAGAATAACAATTACTCTCATAAACTCCATAAATTATCTTCATAATAAAAAGTGTTGTCTGTATAATTCTTACCACACATTGTTGTTTCTGTTAGACATATGTTTCAAGACATGTTTGCCTCATCTTCAGTAGTTACAGATGGTCTTTCCCAAGTTGTTAGCCCTGGATCTTCACTGCTGCTCCCTCCTTCTGTGGTCCAAAGTACTTGTTAATTAGGTTCTTTTCTCCAGGAATTTCAAAATTCATAAAATTAACCTAATTAGCAAGATTGTTGGACCACAGAAGGAGGGAGCAGTAGTTGAGATCCAGGGTCGACAACTTGGGAAAAACCAGTGTGTAACTGCTGAAGATGAGACTAACAAGCCTTGAAACATATGTCTAACAGAAACAATGATATGAGGTAAGGATTATACAAACAACACTTTTTATTAAGTAAAACCTCATAATGTTACTTCATATTGTATTTTCAAATATCTTCATGATAATGAATGTGCTACAGCCTAAATCAAGCATGGGCCTTCTTTATGGTGGCCTACAGCCTTTTTTGGCTTCTGGTCTTGCTTTCCAATTAATGCACTGCAGCTACACATTATGCAGCCAATCTACCTGCTGGCCAGAGTAATCAATCTCCTTAGTTTTATTTTATAGCTAGTTCTGTAAATATTATATATTTCTTTGTTCTTCATCTCTCAAAACTATTTATTTTATTTTCTGTCGTAACCCATGTCTCGCTATTATAGAGTAATATAGGTCTTGTATAATTCAATTTTGGCACATCAGTGTAGAGAGACAACACTGAACAATTTGTTTTATATATCATCATCCAGGGATTAAGCCTGTTGGCTCATTCTGGTTTCATGAAAGCTAGAATTGTTAAAATTGTTCAGACCATCTTCTGTGTGGGCATCCAACATTTCTCCTTACGTGTGGTTTATACTTTAGCAATAATTTTGGAAATCTACCTTCTGGCATTCTATCAATATGTTCTTTCCAGTCGTTCCTATATTTAATTATTCAGTCAATAAGTCTGAAAATACTTGGTTCCTTTCTTATATCTTCATTTCTTTTCTTATCCAGGAGAGTATATCCTGCTATATTTCTTAAAAATCTCATCTCAGCTGCTTCCAATCTTTGTTCTTGTCTTTTAGTGATTGTCTAACATTCTGATCCATACATCAATACAGGAACTGTCATTACTTTATAAAATTTCATTTTTGTTTCTTTTCTTGTGTTTTTAAGGGTTCTTTTAATAGTGCCAATTGTTTTACACATTCTATTTCTTATTTATTTTTTCCACTTCATCACATCTGTTATTGTTACTACTCATCCTGTGATAAAAACAGTCATGAGATCATATGTTTTAATAACTTATTGTGGATCCACTAATGTCATTTCCAATGATGTTAGGATGTGGTGAGGTATAAAGAATTTGAATTTAAATCTTAATGTTACTAAGTTACTTGACAAATGGTATGCAAGTGCACAATGTGCTATAGTCGGCTCAGTCATTTAGTTTACATGCACTTTGCTTTGTGGTTAGATAGGTCTATTTTGCACGCATAAGTATCTAGCACATCAAGCGGCATGGTCACGTTTTATTCACTAGATTAAATGTTTACCAACTAAAGATACTGCAAAAGACAAAAGTTGTAATGCTGTTAAGAAAATTATATCCACCTGGAGTAGACATGGAAACGTCATTTAAAAATGCAAAGACATTATTGACAGAGAATTGTTTTCAGTTTTTCATGATTGGTGCAGCGTCTTAGATGCCTCTAACAATAACAACTCCCCAGCTCTGCCTGGCAGTAACATTGTAGTTTCTAAACCAGAGGAAAACAGACGCGACGTCAAGGCGATATATAATTTTTTATTAAAACACCATGGCACAGCAGGCCTACCAGCCAGCTCCTGGCCTCACATCCACATGTGTTAATCACTGACCCAGTATAGTAGTTACGTGTGGTCAGGTCCCCCAGCTGGTTTTCTCAACCTGAAGTCACTATTCATTGTACCTACCCACATTCCTAATGATGTTGGGTGGACACAAGTCACATACTGGCTGAAATTACATGAGTAAAATTTCTTCCATGGGGTCTCGAACCAGCACAAGTCCTATTGATCGGCACCAGGGTGTGAAACAGCTATGGTGCAGAGAATTGCTCAAAATTTGCCAATTTTTTGCCAATTCTAAGTGCAATACTTCAAAATTTTGTCATTTCGAGAATTTCCAAAAAGTCTCAAATTATTCAACTCATTGAAAGATTTATTTTAGAAAGAAAAAAATAATGCTTGGACCATGATTTGAACCCCAGATCTCTGACACTGCACGTCGATTACACCATCTGAACTCCAATACGAACATCAACAATTCTTTCCACTTATACAACTCTCTCTCATCATTATTGAAATATATTTGATTTATTTAGAGTAATCCCAACCCCACCTTCAATTTTATTAATTCCATGTTATGTTACACAAGTGTAACAAGTTAAATTACATTGCAATAAATTATATCACTCTGAATGCTAATTTTGGATAGCCTCCATCTTTAATAGTGCAGTTTCAATGAATCAATAGTTAAAACTAGTAAAATAGATCAACTGCATCAACATTTTGTTGATAATTGTAAAGTTTCACCATCTTGTAATAAGCAGATTACCAATACATACATAATACTGTTGGTCTTAGTATAAACACATAAAGCAGATACGGGGCAACAAATCAACAAATGTCAAGAGTATGGACTTATCGTCAAAATAGATTACATAGCTCAAGCCAGTAACTATGTATGGTGAACTTATAGCAGTTGTAACTATTTACACACATCTTAAACCTAAAAAAGCTAATAAAAATAACTTACTCTAACCTTTTATTTGTTCCATCACATTCAAATAAGGTTTTGATACTTTTTTTTGTTTTTGTTTTGAACTTAATACTTAAATTTTTGGATAGCCGTCACCTTTATATATAAAAATGAGTGTGAGTCTGTCTGCCCTTTATGGTCTCAAAAAACTACTTGGCCGATTCATTTAGATAATTTTTCTGGGACAATTAATATATATATTATTGTACATACTATAGGGCCAGAGCTAAAAAAAAGTGTATTGGTGCACTAAAAAAGTAACTTTTTGGATGCTTAAACAGCTTACGCTGCCTAAACCATAACAAATACACCAAATTAATGTACACAGAATCGAATATCTCAAAAAAAAAATTCTACAAAAAATCTGTGACAGCATATGTCTATCTTTTATAAATAAACTCACAATAACCATTTTTTTATTTCAGCTCATTGATGCCAAGAAGATCGGGATAAATAGATTCCTAGCAAGTGCAGTAGCCATTGCCAGGTATTTGCTAGTCAGTTATAAATTTGTTCATACACCCGTCATGTCACTTCTCTAACAACTTATATTCTATAAGTAATCCAAATTCATGTTCTAATAACATAGTTCCAATTATCTTAATGGACTATGAAAGTACGAAATATAAAATTATAATAAAGCACCAGGACTCTTTAAAACTAAATTTATTCTAAATTCCAGACCATGGCGACTACAGAATAACTCTTTAAGGAAAAAAATCTGTAGTTTGAACACTCCTATTAGGCTGACACTCTTTTATAGTGTGGAAACATATTTGTAAGAGCTTATTGTATTTTTTTAAAGAAAAATTAATGCTCAGACTGGGATTCGAACCTATGTCCAATTCTGGAACATGTTAATTTAAAATATAACATTAAAATAGCTTATTTGTTTGATCCAAAACAAGAACAATTATACGCCTCAAAATATTTCCTTGAGACACGGGAACATTTATGTGATTTTATTTGATAAATAACTTTGCTTCCATACTCTTAAAATTGTTTATCTCTCCCCATCATTATTATTGTAACCTTATCTCTAAGTATCAATACTTGTTGTCTTTAATTCATTACAAACATAATATAACTAATTAAATCAGATTTTTTAATTCTGTATTTAATTATAGACCACAGGGAAAAAGTACACAAAACTTAAGTTGTACTTACAATGTATGATTAACTCAATTTGTGACACAAGTAGCTACTATTTCCCTGTGGTTTTTATTATTATCAACAAATGTATTTGGAATACTCAACATCTTCTTTTTAAAGCTCTAACCTCTGTATTGTACAGAACATTCAACATTAAAATCAACTCAATAATAATTATAATAGGTGTAAATATTTAACAATTTTCTACTTTTTCTTATTAAATAATAAACATTATTTTTTCCAAAACAACAAAATAATAAATATAATACTATCATGATGTTTTTATTATTAATTTAACATTTCTCAATGAAAGATAAATTAAATTTAATAATACTATCAACTTGTAAATGAGCAAATAAAATAATGTATAAAATTTACCCAACTCATGTTAATATATTGCACTCAAATAATCTGGGAAAATATTTTAGAAACTGAATAGCTTCGTTAAGTAATCAATTGCTACAATTTTAACTTTTTAAACATTCATGGGGAAACAACACTATAACATAGAATATGAGTATATAAAGAAAATTAATATTTTTTAGGAAATAAAGTTAGGAACTTTTTTTAATATAAACATTAACAGTTGGAAAATTGATACCTCACCTCATGATGTGAACTTTCTTGAGAATATGTTTCAGAAGACTTGTCTTCAGTCGTATACAAGGTGATGATGTAAGGCAAGCCCTCTGAAACATGAAACTACTAATTATGAGGTGAGGTATTAATTTTCAGATTCTTAATATTTACATGTATTGGAAAGATTATACCTCATCACATGAAATGTGATCCTCATGGCTAAGGTCAGAGGAACATATTTTATGAGGTGAGATGTAAAGATTCCAAGTCATATTTTCTTATTCTATTGATTCTAAGTTATTAAAATGATGCTATTAATGTGTCGCTACAACACTGAGTTGTAGACATCATTTTCCACTCGATGAAGCTTGTATTCCATATAAAAATTATACTGTCTGAGGAACAACTTGAGATGGCTACCTGCGCATTTGCCTGGAGTTGGGGACAGGATTTGTCATTGTCTTCTGGTATAAACCCCATAAAGCAGCCCCTGTGCAAAAGAGAGGGTGAATACCTGTTGCTGTTTCTTTGTAAAATCCTATCTCAGGTTGTTTCTTTCAGATTATAATGAGATGCAAAATTATTGACACTATCCTATTCGAGGGAAATCTTCAATTCCAGCTTTTATCAGTAAGAGGTAAACTGTATAAAAACACTTTTTGATAGATAATTGCTGTTATCTGATAGCATAGAGTTGTTCCAATAAGCCCACATATTGTAGATAGGTGTGCTCTGTAACATCATTCCGTTATGTTTTTAAATGTTACAGTCATATAACATAACTTTATCCTATTAGCATCACAATTGAAATCTGGCTGGGAAAGGGACAGAAAATTTTGCTAAGATGCCTCTTTTTTTCAGGCTTTACGTTCTTTTACATGACAAATCTATGAGGGACCCATGGCTTTACTTCCCTTCAAAAAGGAAGTCATACTATGACAATTATACCCTATCAAAATTATAATTAATTTAATCTATTTGTGAGTTTTTTTATTTAATTAAGACAGAATAATTCAGAATGTCCACTACACACTTGTGAGAAGTCATAAAGGGAAGCACTACTTCAGGTTAGAAAACTTCATTGACAAATATGAAGTGATCTGATGTCATCTGTAATCTGTTTACAATCTGATGCACCAGCGAACAAGTACTGATGGAACATGTGCCTGCAAACTTTCTTTAATAAATGAGATTTTAATAAGAAGGCACACCAGAACCATATTTACTTTCTGTCCAATATCATATCTACTAAACAAACAGGAAAAGGCAAATTCAAGATGGACCAATTGACCCAGGTAAAGTGGCAGAATTGATTTAATCCTATCACTACTGTAGAGAGGCCCTTCTTGCTCTTCCTTGCAAATACAGTTGTTATAATTAATAAAATTAAAATGGGTCATAGGTCATCTCACCTCATACACAGGACTGCGGTTTCAGGAAGTCGTTCCTATCTTCAGCCATGTTTTCAACTATTGAATTTTTTTTTCGCCATTGTTTTCTAAACTGCCATCTAGTGTTGATTTTATGAATTTTGAGATTAAATCTCGTTTGCTGGGAATTCCAAAAGCATGGTCCAAATTTGTTCTAAATTTTGAAGTTCCCTGTGACCAAGATTTATCCCGCGCCATAGCCGACTGGTTAAGGCAAGATGCCTTGGTGCAGAGCTATGGGACTTGCTTTGGTTCGAGTCCCCATGGGGGAAGAAATTTTCTCATGGAATTTTGGTCAGTTTGGGACTGGTGCCCACCCAGCATCGTGAGGCATTTGGGTAGCTACAATAAGTAGCGACTCCAGGTTGAGAAGACCAGCTATAATGGCTGGGGGACCCGACATGCTGACCACATGTCACCCCTACATTGGTTTCTGTCATCTACCCTCTGTGATTAACACATGAGGACATGAGGCCAGCAGCCGGCTGATAGGCCAAGGGCCTTCTAGGCTTGATGCACTTGTAGTTATTTTTTTTGCGAGCAAGATTTAATCTCATCAAATCAACACTAGATGGCAAGTTTAGAAGACAATGGTGAAAGAAAAAAATTCAATAGTCGAAAAATATGGTTGAAGATAGGAACGACTGTTCCTGAAACCATGGTCCTGTGCTGTGAAGAATACAGAGGTGAGATGATGTACAACTCATTTTAATTTTATTAATTTGAAAGCCTCATAATGTTAATTCTCATCATAAGTTTTATCAAACAGTTGTTATAGTACCTCAGCCCAATCAACTCTCTTCTTCCATCTCCTTATTAAAAAATCCCATCCAATTCAACAACCTCTAAGTAGACCACCAGCCTACATTCCAGAGAGCAAAATAATTTAATTGTTTTGCTTTTACCTGTTCATGTTAAAGTTTTATCAATCATCACAGCTGCTTCTTTATAAAAATATATCTACTAAGTCCTCTCTACAGCCCCACAAGTGTGTAATCACCCTCAATAATTCCATGTTATTTTCTTAAATAAATAATTTATTTCCAATTACAAATGGAGGCAATTTGAGTTTTTTCTATATTTTCCCAGATTTGGTGAATAGATAAAATGTATTCTCTTTACGTAACTTTTATTTTATTTTATTGCAATTTCGGTAGTATGAGAGATTAGGATTATGGCACACACGCACACACATTCACTCGTGCTCACTACTGACTACACTACTTACTGCTCACACTGTTTAAAGACCTCCTCCGCTGCGCTCTACAGATATCTGTTTCTTCAGCAGTTCACGCTCATGGCGCTCCTCTTCCATTTCTGCCATACTTGCAAATCTCGAGTATGTCACGTGACCTGACTTAAGTGCAGACATCATCTGAAAATAAAATAAATATTATCATAAGTAATGTCACGAGTGATTTCCAAATTATCGATAAATTCACAAAGTCATGAGTGAATTTATCTAGAGGATTTGGAAATCAAGAGTGGCATTTGTTAGGACTATTTAATGAATAATATTAAGCTTTTTACTCAAAAATAATTATTTAAATATAGTTATTTTAAAATATTTATATATTTAATGTAAATGGTGATGTTTGAAAACAAATAAGAAATGTGTGGTTATGTTTCATTTGTTTATCCAGTGCAACTTATCATATAATATTATTTATTGTCATCTGGCATGGGCAACTTCAAATAGGATCGCAATATTGTAAGAATGCACCATAGTGGAGAAAAAATTAAACACATCAATCTGTATATTATAACCAATATTATAGGTTATTAATTTATTTTTTTAGTAAACAACTCAATAAAATCATTATTTAAAAACACAATTTTGAACACAAAATTATCAAATGTGTAGTTCAAAGGAATCTGTTAATTATTTGCTATATTCAATGTATTTGTTGCAGAGTCAGTCTCTGCAAATTAATGCTCTGGCCTGTTCAGAATATTAAAAAGAGGAGCTTTCTTTACCATAAAAGCAGAAGGTGGTTAAGAGAATTTGATAAAGAGCGAGGTGAAATACGACTCTCATTGGTTGTAAAACAAAACTCCCTGAAACATGATTGTCATTAACTCCCATTTGGAGCATGAGTTAAATAGGCATCATAAATATATCATATTTTGATGTTATATTTAGTTTAACATGTTCCAGTCATGGATAATTTTTTTTTGAAAAGAAAAATTAATATTGTTTAGTTGTTTCTTGACTCACCTCATACTTCTTAACTCCCATGCAGACTCGAGTTTCTTAACTTCATTTGTGACATTCTCAATGCTTTTATATATTAAATTTGGGAATTTTTAACATTATGAGGTTCAATTAATAAGAATTAAATGAATCGTGATTTCTTCTTACCTCATACTTCTACGTTTTTTTAAACACAGCACTGCAGTATCGGCGACCCATTGTCACCATCGTCAGCTGTTTTCACGACTGTCAATCCCTTCTTTTGCTGGTAATTATCCACCAGATGGCAGTCTGGATGATTACCGGCAAAAGAAGGGATTGACAGTCGTGAAAACAGCTGACGATGGTGACAATGGGTCGCCGATACTGCAGTGCTGTGTTTAAAAAAACATAGAAGTATGAGGTAAGAAGAAATCACGATTCATTTAATTCTTATTCTCAATGCTGTATTATGTTGGACATCAGTTGTGAACGTAATACAGCATTGAGAATGTCACAAATGAAGTGAAGAAATATAAAAGTATATAAAAGTATAAATAACAAAAAATGATAAACAGAAGTACTCTTGAAAAAGAACCACCTATGAAAAAATATAGGAAATTCACATATCACCCTTGACTACACAATAAATTCCAAAAAATATTTGAGAAGTTTAATATTAAATTAGCACCAAAAAATAACTACAGTTTAAATAAACTAAAAAAAACCAACAAAAATGAAAAAAACTGATAAAAATAAAAAGTCAGGATTATATCAAATTGATTGTATGGGGTTGTGAAAAGATTGTATATAGGAGAAACAAACAGAAACCTAAAAATTAGAATCAAAGAACACATAAGAAATATTAAAAATGGGGAAATAGAAAAATCTGCAGTTGCTACTCGTGTTTGGTCTGAAAAACATAATATAAATTCGGACACTAAATTATTAAAACAGTTAGAAAATACAAAAGAGCTGACTATTTGGATAAAAAATCTATATTCAGAAGAACAAAAACAGAGTTATGAATTTTGATATACCAATGGAGCGTGACCTTGTTTGGAGGATCTTTGGCCAACCACAGGATGGAGCTGACATCAACATCCAGGGTGTGCAACATAATGCAACATAAATAAAACCAGTCTGGGCAAGATACTGATGATGATTATGATATAATCGAAAACATGTTCAAGAACAAATCAACATTAATATTGAGGTAAGATGATAAGACTAAAAATAATATAATCTTATGTTTTATTTATTTTTTTCTGTTAAACTGAAATTTGAAGGAAGTGATGTTGATACTCACTTGCAAGTATTCATCCAGTTCCACTTGACCATTCATGTTGGTATCAATCTCACGCAAAATATCATGAAGTTCCTCTCCTGAAACTTCTTCACCCGCATTCTGCAATTAATTAATCACAAAAATTAGCTTTCTGCTACATCTCTTTTATTTAGCTACAACACTTTTATTAGCACTAATTTAATTTTCTCAACTCAAGTTCTTTTGCAAATTCACAGTCAAAGTCAATTAATATGGTAATTAATAATAATATTAGTTAGATATGCACTACTCACCTCATATTTGTACCTTTTTTGAAGACTCTGAGACTAATAAGAATCAAATGAATCATGAATTCTTCTTACCTCATACTTCTGTTTTTTAAACGCAGCACTGCAGTATCAGTGACCATTGTCACCATCATCAGCTCTTTTCACGTGGTCGCTGATACTGCAGTGCTGTGTTTAAAAAAAAACATAGAACTATGAGGTAAGAAGAATTCACGATTCATTTGATTCTTATCAATAAAACTTCATAATGTTGGTTGGTTGGTATCTAATGTCGAGCACTTGATAATGAAATCATTCGCTCTCTTGCACTCCAATATTTAGCAGAAAGGCTGGTCTCTTCTACAAAAGCTGGACAACGGAGGAGATGGTTTCTTTCCATATCTTCATTTAAATGGCAAAAAGGGCATTTAGGTGAATCTGTTATGCCAATTCTGTGTAGGTGTTTATTCAAGCAGTCATGTCCCGTTAACAGTCTGAATGTTGCTACTGCAGATTTTCTTTGTAATGTAGTAATGTCATAAGCTTGTAGATTTTCCCATTCCTTTCCAGATGTTTTGGTGGTGTTAAAAATTCCCAAATTTGTTATATTAAACTCTGAGACTAGTTAGAAAGAATTGACAATGATGCCTAAGAGCATCGAAACTCAGAGTCTTCAAAAAATCCACAGTATGAGGTGAGCAGTGTATAACTCCAAGCATGGCAGGCCTAGAAGGCCTTTGACCTACCACCCGGCTGCTGGCCTCACATCCACATGTGTTCATCACAGAGGTAGACAATCATAAGCCAGTGTAGAGGTGGCATGTAGTCAGCATGTCGGGTCCCCTAGCCCTTATAGCTGGTCTTCTCAACCTGGAGTCGCTACTTATTGTAGCTATCCAAATGCCTCATAATGCTGGGTGGGCACTGTCCCATACTGGCCGAAATTCCATGAAAAAATTTCTTCCCCAATGGGGACTCGAACCAGCATAAGTCCCACAGTTCTGCACCAAGGCATCTTGCCTTAACCACTTGGCTATGGCGCAGGACAATGAGTAGTGCATATCTAATTCATATTATCTAAAATAAACCTCATAGTGTTACTTCCTTGAAATACTAAATATGGTAAATATTTTGTCATCAACCAATGATTTTTTTAATCTGTCAATTCCTTTCTTGCATCTCATACTCTGTAATATATTTCAGAAAGGTTAGTGAACACTGTGTCTAAGGGAGGAAAAAAAATCTTTAGAGAAGATTAGTTGCATTTTGCTATGCCCAGTCTCAAAAAAGAAAGAATATATGTGGATACTTTTATGGGTTTGGCAATTAAGCAAACAATTCATGCATTTTATACTGATAAAAAAAGAGTGCTATTCAGTTTGAACATTAATGAATACCCTTAAAGAATTATAAAAATTACAATAGGAAGTAACATTATGAGGTTCTTCTTAATAAATAAGGTGAGTCTGTAGCATCTTACCTCATAAAAGTTGAGTTCTTTCAGGACATGTTTCAAAACACTTCTACTTCATCATCAGCTTGTCCAGACTGTTGATTTTTAAGTTGTCGGCCCTGGATGTTGACTCCTACTCCATCTGGTCCAATTTGATATGAAAATTCTTTGGACCTCCAAAAAATGGAGTAGGAGTCAACATCCAGGGCTGACAACTTAAAAATCAACAGTCTGGACAAGCTGATGATGAAGCACAAGTGTTTTGAAACATGTCCTAAAAGAACTCAACTTTTGGGAGTAAAATGCAACAGACTCACCTTATTTACCCTTATGTTATTGAGTACAGTCGTGAATTTTTATGCAACAGAATAAGAAAATGAGGTATAAATGAAAAATGTCATTCCAGTATAAACATTTTATCATCCTTCTTATTATACCAATTTCAGGACCTAATTAGCTTCCATCCTCAGTACTTTCCTTGTGAGGGAGCAGGAGGCACCTCTTCAAGACGACATAACGTTATGAAAGTACTGGGGATGGAACCTAATTATGTCCCGAAATCGGTCTATTAAGAAGGATATGAGGTGAGGTGATACAATTTTTCTTAAATATATAACATCTCATAGTATATTTGAAGAGAAAAATTTTACACTCAGACTGGGTTTGAACCCATGACCTTTGGCTATCTAGGCCAATGCTCTTCCACTGAGCTATCTGGAGAAAGCCAAAGTTCCTGAGTTCAAACCCAAGTCTGAGCGTATAATTTTTGTCTTCAAATATAATTTGTCCTTTAAAGAGAAGTATGAAATTAATAATAAACACACCAATATCTCACAGGGTTAATTCTTAAAAAGTTAATTTTAATGGAAAACTATAAATTGTAGTGTGGAGAACTTAACACATTGGTGACCGGCAGCTCAGCGTTGCACCCACCGCTGCTGGACCGGACATTTCTGTCAGTAGGGTGGACTTTTAAATTTTAAACCGCGCTAGCACAGTGTGGCTTTTACATCAATATATTTACAATCAATAACAATAATGCATAAGTAAATCTTTATTAGTGTTCTCACCAGACTTTCTAGTAGAAATTGAGAGTTTGATAGCGTTGGAAATATTTACCTTTATGTAAAGGCAAAGTGCAAAAGAGCATATGTAGCGAGTTTCTTTTCTAGTGTTCACTAAAATCGCGGAAAAGTTTTGAGGGTATTTTTCTCTTTCCAATCACAGTTGGTGTTAATTTATTTTTCTTAATGTCTTAGTCTCCCTGGTGGGTCGTGGGGTGGTCTCCTAGAAGTGGTTTCTTTTCTCTCTGTCTTTCCTCGTCTTCTCTGTCATCTGTTCCTAATTTTACGACTGCCAAACAAGAGGCTGTTTCAAGCAAAAAACTCCTGTTTGACATTTTGCTGTTAGGATTTTGAAATTTATGGACCCTGAAAGCATTAAAGAGTGTACAATTCCGAAGCCACAATACAACTTTCTAGCACCATTTCACTATTTTTCTAAGGATGGAGTAATATGATAGGTATTGGTCAGCCCTGTCTACACCCTTACATACTTGTTATATTGAAGTATTCAATAGGGCATTTTTACAACTTTACTCCTCCCAATCTCGTGTGGCCTGATGCAATGTGCTAACCATTCTTACGTCCTTTTATCTTTCCATGTTTGTAGCAAAAGGTCCCCCTTACTACAAAAACACTTTCTCCTGGTTTGAGTTTATTTCCTGCTTCCACAAATGATTTTGGAAGCCCTCTGTTAATCTTTATTGCTTCAGAAGCTCTCGTCTTTCTTTCGAGCAAATTTTCAGCTATAGCCACACTATTATAATAATTATCCTGGTGGACATGATGCAACAGATATAAATTCGGCTCCAGAACGCAAAATAGAGTGTCTTTTAATTTTTCCGATCTGCAAAATATATTTACAGGTTACATACGTATCCCGTAATCGCCTAACTACCCGCACTAAAATTCCATATTTCACCAGCCGTCTGTCATAAAATTGTAAACAATTCTGTAAAGTTGGCAATTTCATAAAAGAGAAGAGAGGGGTACAAATACAACTAAAATTTATTTCACAATGAGAAGAAACAAAATTGAATGCCTCATTCAAAAGCGAAGAGGCAAGGAAGCCATAGAAAACGTAAAAATGGAAATCTCCGTGACCGGTCATCTAGCGCTGGCCATTTAAACACGGAGATCTCCGTGGCCCGTCACCAATGTGTTAATACCTCAACAAAATTAAGAAACACAAGAGAGAAATGAACATAGAGCATGTGGACAAATTTACATTCAAGAATCTCATTCTGTGAAATCTTGTTAGCAGCCACAACTCGAGTGTGTGGTCAGAAACTTATTGTACATGTTGGTGCAAAGAATTTGTTGAAGATGCTCTGTTAATTTTCAAAAGTAGATGAAAAAGGGTAACTACCATAGCTCCATAAATTCTGAAACTATCACAAGTGGTTAAAAATGAGGTTCTACCAAAGTTGGAATCTCCAAGCATTATATTGTCATGAATGTAAAATATCACAATGTTGAAACAGATTTTAAAAAAAAATTCTACATCTACTTCTTCCTCCATCGTGGAAGGTCAATACATCATGAGAAGATTACAGCTCAGCCACTAGATCTCAACTACTTCAGGTAGTCAATAAAGTCCAACATCAAAACCATTTAATTAAATATATGTAGGAAATAACACTATGAAGTTTAATATTTAATTTTAGGAAGTGATATTTTGAGGTTATTTTAATTATATTTTTTTTTAGTCTGATCATCTTACCTCAATATTAATGTTGATTTGTTCTTGGACATGTTTCAAAACAATTCTGTTTTATCGTCAGTATCCAGACAAGCTGACGATAAAACAGAATTGTTTTGAAACATGTCCCAGAACAAATCAACATTAATATTGAGGTAAGATAATCAGACTAAAAATAATATAACTATGAAGTTTATTTTAATTATATTTGAGTTAAATTTTTTGATTCACCTCATATTTCTTGATTTTTATGCAGACTAGTTTTGTCGCTTCTGTGCGACATTCTTGATTTATTACAACTTACGATGCAGTTGTAGAATATAGTACAAGCACAAGATAAACTCACCCTTTATTGTAGAGGGCAACAGAAATAGCTGAACTAAAACTGTTTTAGTTGGTAATGTACTTTCATTATGTTATATTTTAAATTAATACTTTCCAGAAGTGGATAGTTTTATTTTAGAAAGAAAAATTATATTTAAACCGTGACTTGAACCCCGAATCTTTGACTCTGTATGCCAATGTGATAACCGTTACACCATTTGAACTTCCGATAGGAATGTCAAATTTCTTTCCACTTATACAATTCTCCTTTCAACCGAAGGCCAATAGCCATCACTATCAAATTGGTTCAAACACAATTTTTCTTTCTAAAATAATACGGTAATGCATTTAATTAAAATTACAGTGGGAGTAAACACTATGAGGTATTTACATTAATGAATGTAAATACAACTCATTCAATAATGGTAATGCATTGTTTGTAAAAATAAAATACACTTTTTAATTTTCTTTTAGTGTCTGTAATTTGCAAAATTTTGTGTGAACTATATTCTACCAGATTTTCCAGATAAATGTAGATGTTAACATTATACTTAGTGCATTATTTTACCTTAAAACTACGTCTGATATCTGTAATAGATACGTAGCCCTTGCGGTCAGAGTCAATAATCTGGAATCGTTTGATGTACTGTTGGATCTCATCTTTAGATAAGTTGACAGGTATTTTATCCCTTGAAGCTCTGTTTACCATTTGACCCATCTCATATTGCAGAAACTGCTGGGCTTCATCTAGTTGTTTCTATCAAAACACAAATATCTCTTTAGTTAACATTTATATATATTAGTCCAGTCATATAGGTAAAAAATAAGGGTCAACCTCAAAATGAGAGATAATAAGCTGAAAACTCATTCAGACCTTCATTTTGGCATTTTAAAAGTTGTCTCAAAAGTCTCATGAAATCTCATGTCCACATCTTAAGATATTCAAGGTCAAAAGTAAAAAAAATAGGCTTTTTACAAATATCTCGTTTCCTATGGCTTTAATGCTATTTATATTTATTACAAATATTGTAGAGAATAAAATTCTCTACAACTTTTGTTTAAAACATTTTTTTATACATCAAACCGTTTTTGGGATAGAGGGCGGTGAACGTGCAGAGCTTAGCTATCTACAGCATAATTCAAGGTCAACCGTTAGTCACATTATATATTATGCCGTATAAAGTTTATAAATCTTAAAAAAGTATATAGTTATAAACAATTTGCATTTTTTATTAATTATTACATTGCATTAAGTAATATTTTTCATTAATCTAATATATATAAATGAATGTTTGTTTGTATGTTTGTATGTTTGTTACTTTGTTCGTACTTTATGCACGGCCATACTGTTGATCCAATTGTAATGCGGTTTTTTGCAAAATGTTCAGGAGATTTGAGATTCCTGGGATGAACATAGGCTATAAGAGAATTATGATATTCAACCCCTTCACCCCTAAAAATCACCCTTTGTAGTGAAAAACATGAAATAAAGTCCCTATTTTGACGGTTAAATGGGTTACACTGCCTAAACCATAACAAATACATCAAATTAATGTACACAGAATTGAACATCTCAAAAAACTCTACAAAAAAGTCCACGACAGCATATCTTTATCTTTTACAGATAACTCACAATAACCATTTTTGTCTTTCATTGATACCAAAAAGATTGAGATAAGTAGATTCCTGAGTAAGCGAGCTCTGTTCATTCGATTGAGATGGGGCTTTTTGAAAAATGTTCAGGAGATTCCGGGGATGAACATAGGATATAAGAGAGTTGTAATACTCAACCCCATCACCCCTAAAAATCACCCTTTGTAGTGAAAAACGTGAAATAAAGTCCCTATTTTGACGCTTAAATGACTTACGCTGCCTAAACCATAACAAATACACCAAATTACTATACACAGAATCGAATACCTCAAAAAACTCTACAAAAAAGTCCACAACAGTATATGATTATCTTCTATGGATAACTCACAATAACCATTTTTTCTTTCATTGATGCCAAGAAGATCGGGATAAGCAGATTCCTGGGCAAGCGTAACAGCGCACGGCTGGTGGTAAAAACACATTAACAATTATTTAGGAGTAGCAGCGCTCGCCGGGTATTAGCTAGTAATTAATAAAAAATGCAAATTGTTTATAACTATATATTTTTTAAGATTTATAGACTTTATATGGCATATCATATAACGCGACTAACGGTTGACCTTGCATTATGCTGTAGATAGCTAAAGTGCTGCACGTTCACCGCCCTCTTTCTCAAAAACGGTTTGTTGTATAAAAAAATGTTTTAAACAAAAGTTGTAGAGAAATTTATTCTCTACAATATTTATAATGAATATAAATAGCATTAAAGCCATAGGAAATGAGATATTGGCCAAAAAACCTATTTTTTTTTTACTTTTGACCTTGAATATCTTAAGACACGGACACGAGATTTTATGAGACTTTTGAGACAACTTTTAAAATGCCAAAATGAAGGTCTGTACAAGTTTTGAGCTTATTATCTCTCATTCCGAGGTGAAACCCCTAATATGACTGGACTATATATATATAATATCTCCAGACATGTGGTACTGTATATGACTGCGATGCTAATCACTGGACCATAGAGACAGGTCACTTCACAAATATCATCATCCTCTTATCATGCACTGCCTCCTTTTCAAAGGTTGATTCTATGCCTGAGGCCTATTTGATTCTTGATAGAATTCCCATCATCTATCACTGACTTGCTAATCTTTTCTGAGTTAAGTTCCAGTTGTAATGTAAACAAAGCAGATGTAAGACTGCATTTTCATTGGTCGAAAAATGATTTTACCTTTAAGCGTGAAAGAAAAGTAGTTCCCTCTCTAACACTCAAAATAGAGAAAATAAAAAAAAATAGAAATATGCAGTGGCATGCGGTGGTCAGAGCAATTACCCCAGCTGTATGACGAGAAAATGTGACTTATAGTTTATAAAAACTTTCATTCTGAATTATTCAGTTTACAAATGATATGAAAGCTAAAATGCCTTGTATTTTTTTTACATCCGGTAAATCTGGAGTTGGGCTACCTTGTTGTATGAGGTCATTTTTCTTGTTGAAAGGTCTGCTGCATGAAAATGGTCTCGTTTGTAAATTATAGTCACTTACATTCATTTTTTACTAAACTGACAAATCACATTCATCAGTAATTCGTAAAAATGTAATAATAATGCGTTTGAATAAACTCAGTGTTGATATTAAATTCAACTGTTGCTTTCCACAAATAATATATACACATTCATAATAATCCAATTGTTGTTATTCAGTTATACAATATAAATAAAACTTCTCAAATTAACAGGTTGCTATAGCTGACAAAACATACTGCATAATTTTATTTATTTATTTTTTGTATTTTGTAAAAATGTAACTAGCCATATATTAAATATTATAAATTTAAAAAAATGTTATTTCGAAAAATTCTATTATTGAGGAATTGGCGCTTCCCAAATCAGCCAATCACTTTTTTTATTAAATGTATTCTTATTCGAGTTGTGACGTTAACTGGGTACAGCTAGCTAGTATTCAATAAGAAGTCAATGGAACAATGGAATAAGATACAAGCTTCGTCTAGTGGATTATCACTGGACGTAGCAGGCAGTGATGCAATTCGCTTGCACAGGCTTGCACGGATTCATCTGTAGCACAATAACTGTGTTGGTGGGGATAACATAGATAATATAAATATGCAGATGGCTCCATCAAACCAAATATGATACATGTCTGCTAGCGCAGCAGGAATTTTTAATTTTTATGTTCACGTGTAATTGATTTGAATGGAATTTGGCAAATATATATATTTTTTAATTCAAAATTATTAATATACTAATTACCCTAGCAGTGCTGGGGTAGCTAGGGTTGAATGCATGCCACTGGAAATATGTATTATCTAGCACTTGTCTATATATTTTTAAATTTTCCCTTATAACTTCTACAAGATCATCATACATTTCCATTGATTTATTAGTGTATCATAATTACTATGCAATGTGTAGATGCCAACAGATGCCAGGGAAATACGCATTTCTTAACATGATCCATTTTTTTCCTTAACCCACATTCTTGAACTATCACAAAACACATAAATATTTAAATGCACTGTAAGTTGACATGGTCCAGTGTTACATTTAGAATTGGGAAATGTGGTACAGTTTGCAGTACTGAATCCAACTTAACAGATTAGAAATGTATTACATAAAATAGATACTTCAAATAATGATGGAAAGTCACTTAGAGACTTGAGTACTGGAGAGTACTTGTACCTTCTTCATTTCATTGCTCCACTTGAGTTCCTCAGCCATGATGTCAATAATGCCAGGCAGAGCCTCCGACGCAGCTTGTACGTTCAGGAATGCCAGTCGCAGTCTTCTTGCAATCACATCTATAGCAGTGCAGGCATACTCCCTAACTGCATACCTTATCTGTCACATAACCACATCATTCATTAACTTTGGTTCAGTTTTTACATGCAATATAAATATGTAATCATAATTAATAAATTAAAATAGTAAGTAACATTATGGGGTTCGTCTTAATAAATAAGGTGAGTCTGTTACATCTTACCTCATAAAATGTGTTTTTTGGACATGTTTCAATATGCTAGTTCAGACCGTTGAATTGTATTCATAGTTAAATATGGGAAATAACAACATTATGAGTTTCTTAATTTCTTACCTGCCTCATAGTTTACTTTCCGGTATTTAAGAAAACAAACTATAAGGTAAGATAATAAATGACTCATTAATTTATTGTTGAATTTTATAATGTTGGCCCTGGATGTCGACTCCCACTCCATCTTTTGGCAGACTGAAGCACTTGCAAATCAAATCCATTTCCCTGGGAATTCCAAATTCATTATTCTCTGTTCTTTTGGATGTAGATCATCTTCCATGCAATGAGTTCTTGTGTTTTTCTAACTGTTTTAATAATTTTGTGTTCATATCAATTGTATGTTTTTCTGACAAAACGTAATCAGCTACTGCAGATTTTTCTACTTCTCCATTTTTTATATTTCTAATGTGTTCTTTCGTTCTAATGGTCAAGTTTCCCTTCATAGAAAAAACTA
This sequence comes from Diploptera punctata, assembly GCA_030220185.1. Taxonomy (NCBI): domain Eukaryota; kingdom Metazoa; phylum Arthropoda; class Insecta; order Blattodea; family Blaberidae; genus Diploptera; species Diploptera punctata. The sequence goes on from JASPKZ010007441.1 coordinate 848,989, forward strand.
AGAGAAACTTGACCATTAGAATAGAAAAGATATACATTCAGAAGAACAAATTTAGATCCATAAATTTTGAAATTCTCACTGAGCAAGATTTAATCTCAAAGTTCATTAAATCAACACTAGATGGCAATCAATGGTAAAGAGAAAAATTTTTGCCTGAACCTGGAATTAAACCCCAAACCTTTAGCTTTCCATGCAATTGTAGGGTAAAGGATGGATTTATGCTTGGATGGGAATGAAGCCTAAATCAGGTCAGTGGTCAGAGCGTTAGCATGGAAAGCTAAAGGTTTGGGGTTCGATTCCTGGTTCAGGCAAAATATTTTCTCTTTACCATTGATTACAATAATTTAATTGTGTTCACTGATTTATTTATTTCTATCATAGTAATGGCTTTAGCTTCTCAATATTAATCTAATAAATAATACTGCAGCTGTGTGGAGTCCCTTTATTTATTTCTATCATAGTAATGGCTTTAGCTTCTCAATATTAATCTAATAAATAATACTGCAGCTGTGTGGAGTCCCTTCATGTCTTCTTAATAGAAACCATTCATTGTGTATTTGTGAATGATGGTTCATTGCATTTGAATGTGGGACCAAGAGAGTAAGGTAAAGGAAGGATTTATGCTTGGATGGGAATGAAGCCTGAATTAGCTCAGTGGTCAGAGTGTTAGCATGGGAAGCTAAAGGTTTGGGGTTCGATTTCCAGTTCAAGCAAAAATTTTTCTCTTTACCATTGATTACAATAATTTAACTGTGTTCATTAATGTACTTATTTCTATCATAGTAATAGCTTCAGCTTCTCAATATTAATTTAATACTAGATGGCAGTTTAGAAGATTATGGTGAAGGTGATATTGTAGATCTGTGTATTTTCAAACATTTCAATAGGAAGGCATTATTTAAAAATTTTAAAATAAACATTAATGTTAACAAACATCCTTCAACAGACTGTAAATTTAAAGAATACCTACCTCAGCATCAATGTATGGGAATTCTGGATGAATTTTTTTGCC